>JAJSPD010000130.1:0-74408 GCA_021307315.1 Bisporella sp. PMI_857 | reverse complement strand
GTGCTGCTATTGATTCAGGAGCTGTAGGCTGACTTAAAGAAGGTTGAGAAGCCTGCGTAGCTTGGAATTGGAGCCTTGATTGGACAGGCATAGTGCAAAAATGCGTAGAGGTAAAAGAAGTAGGTAGTTGATAGAGTGGTATTAGTCAAGGAAAAAGAATTGGTAGGGAAAATACCAATATTTATACGCGTTCGCGTATGTAAACAACTAAATCACTAAATGTTCCACCACGCCGGCTTTAATAACAACACTATCAAATCAAAAATAAAGTAACGTAGTTAGTTCACAAGCGAATGTTGCACACAAGCGAATGATCCAAATTTTCTTGGCATTGTACAACATCATAAACATATCAATTATTACAAAATTACAAATGACTCGTACATGGAATGATTCTGACATGCTTTTAGCTGTTCAAATCGTACAACAAAACCCTCAGTCCAATGTTGCAAAAAT
Source organism: Bisporella sp. PMI_857 (assembly GCA_021307315.1). NCBI lineage: Eukaryota > Fungi > Ascomycota > Leotiomycetes > Helotiales > Helotiaceae > Bisporella > Bisporella sp. PMI_857. Next base: position 73,952 of record JAJSPD010000130.1, on the reverse strand, counting down.
TGCACGAATTTATAAAGTTCCAAAACTTACATTATCTCGTCGAGTTCAAGGAATGCCTGCAAGATCTAATACGATTCCAAATTCTCAAAAACTTACAAAACTAGAAGAGGAAACTATCGTACGACATATTCTTGATTTAGATTCGCGAGGATTTCCTCCTCGGCGCAGTGCTGTTGAAGATATGGCGAATCGACTACTCGCTGAACGCGACGGCGGACGCGTCGGAAAGAACTGGACTTCGAACTTCGTACGACGACAACCACAACTCTCTACGCGTTTTACACGTAAAATCGACTATCAACGAGTCAAATGCGAAAATCCCGACGTGTATAACGCGTGGTTTCGGCTTGTACAAAATACAATCAACAAGTATGCGATTCAAAAGGAAGACATATACAACTTTGACGAGACGGGATTTTTAATGGGCCAGATATCGTCCGAAATGGTTGTTACAAAAGCTGAGCGAGTTGGCAGACCTCGTACGACACAGCAAGGAAATAGAGAATGGATTACAGTTATTCAAGGAATTGGATCGTCCGGGTATGCAGTGCCGCCATATATTATTGTTGCGGGGAAAAATCATCTTTCTTCTTGGTACGAAAACACACCTATGCCGGCAAATTGGGTTGTTGCAGTAACGTCAAACGGCTGGACAACAAATGAACAAGGAGTAAATTGGATTAACTTAATCATTTTAATCAACATACAAGGAATCGTACGAAGGGTGTATATCGTCTTTTAATTTTTGACGGACACGAAAGTCATCATTCGTACGAGTTTGAGAAATATTGCAAAGACTGGAACATTACTACTCTTTGCATGCCAGCACATTCGTCTCATAAGCTTCAGCCGCTTGACGTTGGGTGTTTTGGTCCATTAAACGATCGTACGGCGCTGAGATTGAAAAGTTGATGCGCGTATATATTACGCACATCTCCAAAGAAGACTTTTTTCTTGCTTTCTATACAGCGTTTTGTGCAACAATGATTAAATCAAACATTCGAGCAGGATTTCAAGCTACAGGACTTGTACCGTACAATCCTGATTATGTGATTTCACAGCTTGATATTCGACTTCGTACGTGTAACAAATAGAGGGCAGCAGGAGGGATTGCAATATAACAGATAAAATATGTGACTAGCGATGTCGTTGCAATAGTGATGAATTGATATTAGAAGTATGCTTGTAAGTCTAACATGGAAGGAAAAACTCAAGCTTGCCTTGTTCAGAAAGCTCTAGCTGTTCCTTATATCTTTCACTGTGCTGTAGCTGTGAGCCTGTGGCTGCTGTAGCTGTTGTAGCTGGAAGCCTGTGGCTGCTGGAGCTGTTGTAGCTGGAAGCCTGTGGCTGCTGTAGCTGTTGTAGCTGTAAGCCTGTGGCTGCTGGAGCTGCTGTAGCTGGAAGCCTGTGGCTGCTGTAGCTGTAAGCCCGTGGCTGGCCATGGGCGGAGCGTGCCGCTTGCAGCCCTGAAAGTCCGGCGAGTGATACACGACCTCCCCCCCCTTGCTACACGACCTCCCCCCCCTTGTAGATTCTAGTATTCTGCCACCAATCAGACTATTTTGGTGGGGCACTCATCAAAATCAACTGCTGACCTGCAGAAAGAATGAAGAAAGAATGAAGAATCGAATTAAATAGTCAATATAGCTAATGGAGTATTAAAAACTAAAAAAATCGAGCTATTTGACTCTGAGAATCGATTGCGTATTGAGTTGCAAGTACTCGCTCTTCCTCTTGCAGCAGATTTCCTTCAGTTTGTATGTGATTTCGACGATATTGACTGATATAGAAAGAGTCGTAAGCTGGTTGTAAAGAAGAGGAAGGTTCGTAAACAGGTAAATCTCGGTTTGTAGAAGGAGCTGAAGGTTGATTAAGGCATGTACTTCGAGTATGGCCGGTTGATTGGCACCCTCTACAAGTTGCTTTATCATGCCCATAAGCAATACAAGCTGAGCAGTGCCTTAAAGGCTGTATTATTTCCTCGAATTGGCTCAATATCCTCCCTGTTTGAGCTGTTCGTAATCGATTGTGCTGGCGCGCGTGTACTCTTTTTTCTGCTTCAGCAGATCGACGTCGTTGATAGCTAATAGGATCGAGAATAGGAGTAGGAAACACGATAGGTTCAGCACCTGGAGAAGGTCGTAAATAGTGATAATGAGGGTGGAAATCGAGTGGCTGAATAACTTGATTGTACTCAATTTTGAGCTTGATTGTATGCCAGCACGGTACGCCAAACGCAGAGGAGAAATTGCCGGTACAAATTGTATGAGGATCGTTTGCTGGCAATTGTTTTTTTTGTTGATAAATAGCGTATTGCTCTGATAGCAATTTCAGCCCAAAGTTAGTGATATTGCTTGTTACTCCATAGTAGAATAAGCTCGAAAGGTGTATAGGTGTTGACTGACGTTCTTTCGCTCTTTTCTGTTGTATTTTAATCAACTCAACTTCAATTGCTAGTTGCGTACTCTTCCATACAGTTGTTAAATCACCTGTAGAAGTGCCTATCCAGCTTTTGAGAGTATAGTGCCCTCCTTCAAGAGCTGACGTAGTACGTGCTCCTGCATGGAAATATCGATCAACCCAAGCGTGAACAACTTTTGATTTGTGCGTAGTTAGCCACTGGCCGATACAGTAAGCAAGTGCTTCACGCTCTAAATCGAATTCAGCTAATTCTTGAATCTCTTGCGGTGTTGAGGAGGGTACGCCGACGTATAGATGGCCGTTATTCCAATGAAAATCGTCCTTCCATTCTTGCAATATATCCTCATATTCGCCCTCGGTTTTAGCATGTACGACGTCCCGAAATCCTTTTACAAATAGCTCCCAACGCTCTTGAGTTTCGAACTTAGCTTTGCAGTGAAAAGCAACGTTTTTAAGGATGTGCCAGAAGCAAAGAACGACCTTAGTACGAATAGCTGGAAAGTAACGTTCAAGAGCCGAAATCAAAGCAAGATCACAGTCAGTTGCTAGTACTGAAGGGTACACATATTGATCGAAAAGCTGACGAAATTGCAATACAGCTCTGTTGTAACAATCTTCATTTTTTTGATCAAAGAAACAAATCGCAACTGTAAACGTTTGATTCATGCCGTCGATAGCTATAATATGAAGCAAAGGCATACCGAATTTGTTAGTTTTGTAAGTACAATCAAGCAATACTACTTCGGCGTTTTTGTTCAAATATTCTACTGACTTTGTAGCTGCAATAAATAGAAAATTGATATGGTGTTGATTATCTTTCTCTATAGCAAATATCACTTTTCCTTCGGCTTGCTGAGCTTCTAATTGCGCGATCAAAGCTTCAGTAGGTGATTTCCCACGTCGTTTGGCACGACTTAATTCGGCGTTGATGTTATAAATATCTCGAGGTATGACTTCTAGAGAAGGATCTAGCTGACGCAGCGCAACTACAGTCGATTTAGGAGGCACTCTAGCTAGCTGGTGAGCAGCTACAACGTCGAGGTAAATCGGAGCTAATTGTCGATGAGCAGGAAAGGCGCTTGAGCTTTCAGCAGGAGGGTGATTATGAGCCGAGTATTTGGGATCTTCGCGGTATAAAAGATCCCAACTGCCATCAGCGCGTTCCTTTGCTTTAATAGAGAATAAGCACCCAGTTTTGGTTGTATTCCCTTTTCTTTTTCGGTGCTGACTATCTACTCCAGGTCGAAAGAAAGCTGCTTTTTTACAGCCTCCTCGCTGGCAATTCAGCACTCGAATTATACGTCCTTTACGCTTCTCCGAATAACCAATTATAAAAGCATATAAAGCCTCTTTTGCGTGTTGTTGCGTATGAGCAAAAAAGTTGTCGAACGTATTGAAACTGCTTTGTGGTGGAAGAGATAATGGTACAATTGAAGGTTCTACATTCGACGGCAAGGATTCGATGCTTAAAGCTGCTGAATTGGCCTGATTTTCGGTGGCAGAAGCAGTCGATGACATATTGATCAATTGCGAGTATGCAACAACTGGTGACAGCAAGGTGGCGACAGTAAGGTAGCGACAGCAAGGTCAATAGATGGCTACAGCAGCTGCGTTACAAAATTTTACAGCCAACCCCTTGCTACAGCTTTGTACCTTGACTGCTCTCTACACCGCTTTCCTATTACAAAATCTACCAGGGGGGGGGGAGGTCGTGTAGCAAGGGGGGGGAGGTCGTGTATCACTCGCCGAAAGTCCTACAGCTGAAAACCCTTCGGCTGACTGTTACACGTACAATCGCATTCAAAGTGTGCCGCTGCTTGGAAAGCATTTAGAAACTCCCCTGATCGAATTGAATCAACAGCTTTGTCAATAACGTCTGATATGGCGTACTTATTCATGTTTGAAGATTTATATAGAATGCATTTTTGAGTGGGATTTGATGCGGGGCGGGATTTGTCACGGGATCTCGGTTAATATGCCGTCCGCAACACTAGCTGGGGAAAGTATGCTTGTCCGCAAATCTTGCAGGAATTTTGGCAGGGGGTCCCACAACTCCTGTAGCAGGGTCATGTCGGAGCTGGCGATGGGAACGAAGAGGACAATGCTTGGGTAGCTACTGATAGGGCTTCCATTGTCATCACTGGATATGGCAAAGACCTAAGATTACTACCGGCATGCTGGCTCCATTGTGCGGACGGTATCACTAGTGGTGGTATTGACTTAACTTTAATGTCAGCGCGGACACGATGATCTCGGTAGGTCTGAAATGGATGACCGTCCGCGAAATGAGCTCTCAATGTCAGTACAGATGCGACCTTCCCTAGTTAAGTTTTATTTGGACCGCAAAATGATGTCCACGCCCAGTTGACGGTCTTCAGTTGACCTCCTCCAGTTAATGACCTGGAATTAATGACATCCCCCATTGATGACCTGCCACAGTTAGGGTCGAATCTTAATGTCAGTGCGGACGTGATGACCTACTTCAGTTGATGACCTGCTTAGTTGGTAAGTGGGCAAATGGCCCATTGGTGGTTATATGCTTAGCTCCTCACTGTCCAACGCCGTTGCTGTAAGGTTATGTGCAAATTGAAGGGGGAAAATGTTGAAATAGAAAGAGTCACGTGGCCTTCAGAGAGTATAGGGCAAACGAGTATCAATTGCTGAAGGTTGTAGAACCTAAACTACAGGAGAGAATCCCTCTACTTATAGAGGTGTGATACTCGCATGTCAACACAATGATGCCTACTGTTGCCTACTGGTGCCTACAATAGACTTTAGGTATGGTCCTTAGACCTAGCCTGTTCAACAGAAAATCGGGCGAGATCGGCTCCACCGACCCTCTCCCCGTACTGTGATACCCACAGAATTCAGTTCTCTTATGTTCTCTTAAGTTATGCTTGCTCTATATGGCCTGGGGAGTACCGTGAAAACTATAAAATGTGCTGCCTTCCCGCAAGTATTGTTTAAGATTCCCCATCAAGTCCATCCTTGTTCTTTACCCCCCTCCTCACTTCCCACGTCTCTCTCCCAGGATCTATGGAGGTTTTCCATGCCAAGAGAACATCTTACAATATTTGTTTGCCTCTCGTGTCCATATGAAGTTCAAAGCCTTCTGCTACCTTGCTCGAAGCGAAACTGACGTAGCCCAGTTACGTTGGTGAGGACTATGCAGGGTTCATTGGTTCTAACAGAGGAAGTTGGTATTGGCTGCTCATTTGCAGATTCGATACGCAGGATTATCTCACTAAGGTATTGACTGAGGTATGTAACGTGCCCGTAGATCAATTGAGGAAATAGAGCGGTTAGATATGGATTTTGTTGTGTGATTGCAAAAGTTCTGTTCTCGCGCTTGTGGTGTTTGTTTCCAGGGTGCGACATCATTATTGCCTCAGGCCTCAACAAATTATTTTGCCTCTTGTGCTACCTTTGTAAACAAGGCAACACATGGCAATGCACTTTCACGCCTTATAATTAATAACACGAAATGAACAAGTCTACCTTATTCATACAAACATTACAATAACAATATTCTGCGCGGACCAGTTTTCCTTCAGAGGATGGCATCAGAACTTGAAAACCTTCGGAAAGAGCTTGAGAATGCACAACGCCGCGAGCAAGAAGCACAAAGACGCGAGGTAGAAGAGCGACGACACCGTGAAGAAGAGCAGCGACTCCGTGAAGAAGCACAATACCGCGAGGTAGAAGAGCGACGACTCCGTGAAGAAGAGCAACGACCTCGGCCTCACCATACAGCCCGACAGTACACAGTCTACGCAGGCTAATGCTGCCAATGCTGGGAATAAACCGCGCCCCGATCGGATCTTGCCATGGCCAAATTTCCACGACCAGCAGGCAGGAATATGGGATGCTTTGATGGAGTCGGAATTTGTGCTAGAACAACATTTCACCTCTTTACACACGCTCGAAGAATTAGGAGAGGTCGTGCGGCGGCGCCAGATGGGGTCTGAGTTAGATCTCAACAGCTTTGCTCGCTTCACGGTCGAAGACCCGGTTGCCCAGATCGTTGAGCGCCTGTACGAAGACACAGTATTGCGATCCCGCTTTGGTCTCAGAGGTTCTATCAGGTTCGAAAATCATAGCAACACTCTTAGTCCTGATCGAGCAGCAGAAGGAATTCAATCACTCAGTATCTCTGCAGGCCTACGACGCTCTAAACGCCTCCAAACTAGTGCGGGCAGTAATCAGACTGTCACTACATCATCAATGCACCCATCCCGTCCGCGGGCAGACCAGTTTTGTGTTTACAACTTATCGGGTAGAGATAGGGAGATAGAGCATCGCGTCGCAGCGTTGACCATAGAATATAAAGCGCCGCATAAGCTGACCTTGGCTCATATCAATGAGGGGCTCGGAGAAATGGATTTGAACGAGGTGGTGGAGCAAAGCGACAACGAGAGCGTGGCAGTCCGCTGCCGTCGTCTGGTCGCCGCTGTGATTACGCAAGGCTTCTCGTATATAGTCAAGGCTGGTTTGGAATATAGTCAAATTTATACAGGAGAAGCAACGATCTTTCTGCGCATCCCAGACGATCCATCAACGGTATATTATGCGCTTTCGGTTCCCAAAGAAGATGTGGGTTTGTCGACGGGGTGGGATGAGGACAGCGAGCATCCGAATCGATTGCATCTAACTGCAGTTGGCCAGGCTGTTGCGTTTACGCTCCGTGCACTGCGAACGCCTCCGCGAGGCGCACAATGGACCAAGAACGCTCTCGGTCAACTTAAGACGTGGGCTATCATAGTCAAGGATGCTGAGAAGGCCATCGCGATGGATGAAGTGCCGTCCTCGGAATATCAGCCATTCCCCAATGTTGTGGGAGACGTCATCCGGTCTCCAATAGGTATCCGACTTCGTAAAAAGACACAGAGTTCAGAAGCTTGTCCTTCAGCTACATCGAGTTCTAGTAATGACGAGGAAGATCCAGATCATGGCCCTGATACCCCAAGCAGACGAGAACCATTATCAAGTTCCGGCGGCTCCCAATCTCGGTCGACCGGACTGAGCCCTCGTGGTTCTCAAGTCTCGAAAAAGGAGACGGTGAATAATGGTACCGGCCGCATGAGGAGCCTCGGGCCCTTTTGTACTTCAAATTGTCTCCTGGGCTTGGTAACGGATGGCCAGCTTGACCGATCATGTCCAAATGTTAGGAAACACGGAACAGACTCGCACAAACTCAACAAATCAACCTTTATAGGAGCCATCCGTAAAATGTTGGAGGATCAGCTTGACTGTTGCCAGGAAATGAATGTCCATGGAGCTAGGGGGGCATTATTTAAAATTCAATTGCCTAGATACCATTATACGTTTGTCGCGAAAGGCACCGGAGTTGAGTGTGCGGAAGATTTGAGACATGAATCTATAGTCTACCAGCGTCTCCAACCCATTCAAGGAAATTATATTCCGGTTCATCTGGGAGAGACGACAGTTCCAGGACCCTTATACTATGCCGGAGCCGTAGGTATCGTCCGGATGATGTTCCTCAGTTTTGCGGGATATCAGATACAATCACCGATCTTTAAGGCTGTCATAAAGCAAGCGATTCAAGGTCTACAGGCTATACATGCGCTCGGGATATTGCAGAAGGATCCTGCGGCAAGGAATATGCTTGTGTATCCAGGTGAATCAAGAGTTGCTTGGATAGACTTTGAGCGAGCAGGATTCTTACCTTCTCGAAAGGTCCTCGGTGTGTTATCTCCAAACAGAAAACGGAAGTTTTGGCCGCCTCAAGAGAGTGGAAGAAAAATACAGATGGACTTTGAAACGGGCACTAGAGCAACCCAGTCAGAGATAAATCAAGCCAGAGCAGAGCTGATGAAGCTTATATATGGCTAAGACCAGCATGAGACATATTTCGCACTTCTCAATCAGAACACGAACTGAGAAGGTGCGATTGAGAGCTTATGCTTATCTGATCAAAGTGACAGTACCCAGTCAAAACCTACGCGATCCAACGCGTCAGTCGCGTCGAGCGCGCGGGTGGTGAAATTTCCAAAATGGTGCGAAGATATGTCCGCGGACACAGTTGTCGCACTGTGAAACCTCAAACTGGGCTGGACCGAACTTATAAAACTGATAAACTATTGGCCACACTGGGAAGCCTTCGTTGCGCACGTCCAGAACCTGGCCAAGAGTGCAGATGAAGCAGGTCGCAAAGAGCTGATAGACTCTTTGCGTAGACTGCATATTCTATTGAGAATCCAAATAACACCCTCTTCCATTTCGGTTCACTAGTGAGTGTCCAGACAGATCCAATTTGCTGTACGTCAAAGACTAATTGACCAAACATGAAGCAAGCTCAAATTGCGATAGCATGCATTGGATGCCATCTCGGACTATTCGAAGCTATCAATGCGAGCAAGAGCTCCTAAGTATAGCTATACTAGCCGAAAAGACCAAAGCTGCTCCCGAGCTCTTAGGCGAGATGAAGTTCCCATTCACAAGCTCCGCAACTGACGTCCAAAGGCCGAATCCTGCGTTATCTCGCATCTAATGACCAGATCAAGGAGACAAGCTTCTCTCAAGGGAAAGTGTGAGAAGGTCGAGAGATGGCTTATAGTAAACGTCAGTGGTTGGATCAAGAAATGGATTTCGGACTTCCAGAATTGAGCAATGCATAGGGGAGAAGGTCAGCAAACAGCGTCTTCAATCCAATCATAAAAGAGTCAGAAAACGCTTTAGTTCATCCTTCCAACAAGCAGCGAGGTTTGCAGTGACACTTTTGCGTCCTTGACACAAGCTGTAATCTTCCTCACTTGATTTATTTTCTATGCGCATCTTGTCATTCTCATTGTCATTGGAGGCAAAGCGACGAGTGCCCGGAATATAAAGCTGCATAGGATCACACATCGTCTCCACCCTCCTTGCATCAAATTTCTCCGTCTCAGTCTTAACTCGCAAGGCTTCCTCCGGCATCTTCCCAGAATCCGTCATAGTCCACCGAACCGACTACTCCAAGAAGTCTCTCTTTTCTGCATTCAGCGATATCGACGCGATCGTCTTAACCCTCGCGACATTTTCAACCCACCGTCAAAAACCCATCATTAACTAATTCCTCAATCGAATCCCACTTATCTTTCGTGTCTCCTGGATTCTCATCATCTTTGACGCCCCCCATTCGTGCCCTTCTCCATCTTCAGCTTCTCATACCTTTATTCCTCGTCATATACCATCGCCTCCAAGCCCTGGTCTTTACTGTAAATCTTAAATCCAATAATACACACAGCATTCCAAGGTTCAGGCTCATTATCATCTTCGTCATCCTTATTTTTCTTGTTAGCCTTCTGCTACTGACTTGGTCCCCCATCGATAAGTCTTGGATTTAGTGTAAGGTCATCGTCACTGTGGAAATCGTCGAAGTCAGAAATGGGACTTGCGCTGGACTCGTCGTTGATCATGAAGTATTGTTCTGATGGTGGAGATGGGGAACAACGGGAATAGCAGCGCTGAAAGACGGAACTGCGGCAGTTGTATAGAGGAGTTGGTGCCTGGTAGCAGTTAAAATGCCGTGGTGAAGTTGCGACGAGGTTGAAGTTGGGTGTCTCTGGCGTAGTCTGGGACATAGTGGACGAAGATAAGAGGTTCTCGGTCTGTACAGCTTTATCTCTGTCATTAGCTGGCTTCACATCTGAGCTCGTTGCGTTCGCGAGCTGTGAAGGCTCTTCGGTCTGAATGCCTTTGTCTTCCTTCGCCGGAAGTACTTGCTTGACTTCTTCAGTTTGTACAGCTTGGTCCCTTAGCTTCTTTGCCTCTTTCCCTATATTTTCCGGCTCTTTCTCAGGTTCCTTGGCCTCCTGCTTCGCTTGGTTCTTTTTGTCTTGCTTGCGCAGAATTTCTCGAGTAAGATGTCTTTTTCCCAGTTCTTCCTCTGTGTAGCGATCCTAGCTTCTCGAGCTTTAGCTTTATCTTTGGCTTTTCGAGCCGCATACTTGGCTTCCAGATGTGCAGCACCCTTGCTGTGAGCCAGATTATACATGGCACCAACTTGAGCAAGTTTGTCATTGTCAACCTTTCTCTTTAACTGTGCTTTTACAACATCCTCAACAGAAGGATCCTTTGTGTCACGATGTGCTGTGACCTGAACAAACACTGAATAGGTACCTGCTGGCAGGCTCGGCAGTTCTGTGGCAACACTTCTTTCCATAAGATAGTTTCTATGGCTTCGCACAATATAATCCTTATCTCCTGGAGAATCGATATCGTGCATTCGGAATTGTAGGCGAAAGCTGTACTGACCTTTGAAGTCCGTCAAATATCTGTCATCAAGTTGACTTAGGACTAAGACCACAGGTGATTCTTTTGTTAAAGCTATTCTGAATCTTTGTTTGAATTGAGGAAGCCATGGAACTTCCGCGCTGATCCACTTCTGGGTGATGTGCCAGTCTGGAGAATCCATAAAGAGTCGTGTTCGGTCCAAATGTTGGTACTTGTGAAGAAGGTCTTTAAATAATATCCAAAATGCACTATCATTTCCAAACTTATAATTCAGTTCAAGTTGCGCCTCTGGTGTAAATTCCTTACTGCTATCAGACCATGGACCTTCCCAGTTACCTTTCTTGCTTTTACCCCATGGATTTCGAAGCTTCAGCAGCCGTTGGCCAGTTGAGAGCTCTCGTGCTTCTATAATAGCATACGCATGACCGTCAGAAATTCCATCCCTGGTACTATAACTTCCATCGAGAAGCCCAGTAGAGCAGCCAAAGAGAAGTTCCTTGTTGACTTTCATGATTTCATTCTTCCAAAATTCATCAGTATCCAGGATATCAGATGTCAGCAATTCAGTAGTTACTCCTCCAGTAAGGTCTTCAAGCCCTTCACCAACCTAACCACCGCCGAGAGCTGTATAGTCACCATGTGCTTTGGCGTATGCTTTCTCAAGGAGCGGCAGCCAAGTCTCGTTCGGATCTTTGCAATGCGCGAAAAACAGAGCCTGAGATCCAGTTTGGTGGGTCTTCCGGTACTTTTTCTCAACGTCTTCCCTATCAATCTACTCCAGTAAATGACGCTGTACGGATGGAGAGCCCTAATCAGGAGATTTAAGATACAGCTTATCATCAACGATAAATATGATCCATTCTCCATCTCGGTGAAAGACGAAACCATATATACCGATTTTGGTATCATACACTACACAGATCCTTTCTATCCCAAACTCTATGTTCACCAATGCCGTCAGGCTTGCTATCAACCAGCAATCTCCAAGATTTCCCAGCTTGACATCCGCCGGAACGTTTTTCCCTCCCAAAAATGTAGGTTTCTCGAAGATCTCATGTACCCTTTTCACAGCTTTCGGTACCTGCGAACTCCAATTGGACAAATTATTGCTGTTCAACTCAAATCTGCCACCAATCAAGCCATTGAGACAGTATCCTTTCTCCAACTTCAAGTCCCAGTCAATATCGAAACTTGGATCTCGATATCGCATATTTACCCTCTTACATTCTTTTATGAGTTTCTGTACCTTGGTCCGACATTTTTGCACAGCCCGCTGGAAGTCCTCCGATACAAGAAGGCTGTTCTGCGTGGGTCTCGATTGTGTTAGTTTAGAGGGGTCGGACGAGGTAGGCGGGGCAGATGGCAGAATCGTTGTCGCTTTGCTGAACTGTGGGACTGAGAATCGCTGCCATATCTTGTTGATGGTTTCCTGCGGGGGGTATCGCTTCGTCTTCTTGTTGTTGTTTGGGAGAGAAGGATGCGGAGGTAGTGGCGGTGGTGGATTCGGACGGCTTCGTCATCTCGAATCATCATCGGAACTGGAACTGTACATGAACATTGTTTCAGGTTATGCCTTCTATTGCCGCTATGTGGCCAAACCTCGAGTCTGCAATTCTTTATGACTTGTCCTTGAGAGAACAGAGCAATAAATGGTGCAGTATATTCTTCCTGCAGCCTCGAGAATTGATATTAGTAGTCATCCTGACAGAACGGGCTCCTTGCTTAGCTTGGATAGGCAGTGTGGTGGCAGCAATGGAAAGCGTCATGAGTGCTTCGCAGACCTCGAGCGACAGTATGGCTGGCCGTCAAATTAAAAGTCACAAGGAGCAGATCCTTTACTTGTTCGTGCTGTAGTGGGAGTTGCTGGTGTACTTCGTACATGCCCCAATATTCCAGCTTTTTCCGTCGATGAACGCTTAGGCTTGGCACTGGTACTTTCACCAGGGGTGTCAAGTCTTATCGGACACCCTAAAATAGCCGATATCACGAAAATAGGGGTCAACATGTCATATTTTCTACTCTACGTGCCCTGACTCAATCCCTCACAATTTGATCAATTTGGTCAATATGGTCAATATGGTCAATTTGGTCAATTTAAGTTGCCCCTTAACTTAGTTGAATAGCTCGAACTATTAGTAGGGGGATTCCCTTTAACCGTCGGAGCGTTCAGATCTCGCTTAAGTGAGGGATTTAGCCAATAAGAGCGTTTCTTTAAATTATTATTCCTTACAACTAACTAGCCTCGCGGTGGACAAAAAAAGCGGACATTTTATCCGAAATGCGCGTGAACATAGCAACCTTTTCCCCATACAACCACATACAACCTCAAATGTAAAGCAACATTGCTAACCAAATGGCTAGAACTGGACCTCGTCGCAACCAATATACAGGGCCTGTACGACCTGTAAAGCCTGAAAAGCGAACCCATAAAAAGCATGAAACTTCTTTACTTCCCGCGAAGCGTAAAAAGCTGAACGATTGCTATTATCACTATAAAACTCCGCAAAAAGCTCAAGTTCAAGCTATTATACAATAGGAGAATTTTAAACCATTAAAAAGCGTGCGACGCGCAAGGATATATTTGATCACTGTGAAGTCTTTCGAACTCGAGAATATCAAATTATACAAAGTTTGAAAAATGAAGAGCTATCACATACTGTTCGCCGGCGGTACAACGACTCTGGGCAAATTAAGACTCGAAGCAGTAAAAGTTTGCTTTCTGAATCTGATATTCAAAAGCACGACCCCTTATTAGAATACATGAATATAAAATGTTGTTCTACATTTGAGCTTGTATGTGGTTGTATGGGGAAAAGGGGGGTTACTATATTCACGCGCATTTCGAATAAAAATGTCCTGCTTTTTTGTCCACCGCGAGCTAGCCACCACGGAACATTATACTCTTATTTCGTTTACTAATCGGTTGAGATCAAAGCGTTCACGTTGAAGTCTTCAACTAGGGAAGAATCTATAAATTAATACATTGCATAGGCAGGCCATGTCTCTTCTTTTTTAAATTCAATTGATTGTGGTGGGGCAGACTGCCTGCTTCGTCCGGATCCACGCTTGATGACCTGCGTTGTCTGGATCCACACTTGATGACCTGCGTTGTCTGGATCCACACTCGATGACCTGCTTGTCCGGATCCACTTTGATATCCTGCTCTGTCTAGATCCACACTCGATGACCTGCTTTGTTTAGATCCACACTTGATGACCTGCATTTACTGGTGCACACTAAATTTTCAAAGGTGCCCGCACGTCAGCGTTTGAAGTGGGACCTGAAAGTTTGTGCTGACCACAAGCAAAAAGCGGGGACGAGTGACGATTTTAACCCTAACCCATGCTCTAAACCATCGGCGCTATGGGATGGGAAGGAAGATGACATTTCTTGGGTGGCAACTGGATTGGATACCATTGTCATCACTGGATTATGGCTAGACCAATTTCATTAAGGCTGTTTCACGCGCCGGCGCACATTTTGTGCAATCTATGGGCTTAGGATTTACACACACACACATTTTATTAACTATCTTAGAGGTTGTTGAATAATTGAAAGAGGAAAAAATCGAGTTGCAACAAGAGCTGGCAAACATCAAGGCTGAATTAGTGGCAACCAAAGACAAGCTCAAGGAAACCAAAACGCAATTAGCAACAAGCAACAGGCAACAGCAAGTTGGCAACAATCTCAAAAGCGATAAAACCGTGGAATGGAACAGATTCGAATTTAGGAACACCCCAGACTTAGGCGAGCATCGCAGCTCAACCACAGGATAAGCAAGAGCAAAAACAAAACGACCAAGCTTCAAGCAACGACAAATCGAGAGAGAGTAGTCTCGGTCACCCTTGGTAGAACAGCTATGCACGCATCAAGTCCTCAATCTGGCGACCATACGCCTGTTTCAATGGCCCAAAGCTCAAGTGGCTGGAGGTAGTGCGAGGAATGCAGAGGATTACGAGACGTCCAGAGGTCAAACGACATATGGATCTGGCCCACAGCTCCTCTAAGCAGCTCCGTGATGATGCCCTTGTGTTTTTTGAAAAGAGCTGTCGCTCCACTTCTTCCATAGTGAGTTTTGGCATTGTTACCGGGGCTCTTTGTGGTCTTAAGCCTTCATCGTCGATGTCGTCTGGTAGTGGGGGAAAGAACTTAGTTAGCAGCTCCTCTGCTTGCTCTGTGTGGTCAACAGTGGCCGTCCCATTGGCTCTGATGAGCTGTGGGACTTTTCCAAATGCCGAGTCATCGCCTGACTTCAGGTACTTGGCTGCCTTCCAAATGTTGTCGTTGTCCGCAAGGAACTCGTTCCAGTGCTTCTTCTTCTGCTGGCGAAGAGCATCGTGGTATTGTTTTGCCGCTGCTTTTGCTTTCTCTTCTAGGTCAGATATACTCCGTCTGCCGCGTCGTTCCGCCCGTGCGCGGTTCCTCCAATAGGTATATATGCGACGAAGCTGTGTAAGGTCAGAGGTCCACCATCTTTTTGTGTATGGTGATGGTTTGGCTTTCGGTGTCAGGGCATGGACTGCCTCCGTAACTGCCGCCATCAATCTATCTGTCTTCTGCTGCACTGTACCTTCTGACGGGAGTCCTACAGTCGAACCTGGATATTTCGGAACTCTCGGTTCTATGCCTATATTCCGATATATAGAGGTTTCCGATGTAAAGAGGTATTATGTAAGCAACAATATATTGATTCCTTGAAGCTATCCTCGGTAGTAAATACACCAAAATTGTCTGCAGTTCAATATATTAAATGACTAAAAGCATCACTATCCTTCTCTAATTCTCAGCCCTAGAAAAATAAGCTCTAAGATCAGCTTGCCTAGCACTTTTCCACTTAAATTCACGCTTTAGTACTGCTAATCTCGAATTAAATACCTGGCCCCATTCCAACTTTATATCGGAATGCACTAAAATTCCTGGTACTTCATTCCGATCCCGAAATAAGGAGGATTCCGATATACCCAGCCAAAAATCGAGCGTTCCATGCTATCTGTCCGATATAAGGAGGTTTCCGATATAAGGAGTTCCGAAATATCCAGGTTCGACTGTAGTGAGTTTGCTATTCTGGCGTTTATCTCCTTCCATGGGGCGTTCTTAAGGAGGAGCCCTTCCTGGGGTCTCGATGTAGGGAACGAGATGTCAAAAACTGTCTCGATTGTACGGTGGTCTGACCCATGCTCTGTCCCATACAATGTGCATTTAACCATGGCGTCTTTCAATTCGTCAGAGGCGAGGACCAGGTCGATGGTTGTCTCGTAGTCTCCTCCCTGCCACGTTTTGGTTCCACGGCGAAGTAGGCTGTTTAGGGTAAACTCGTTCATCAGGTTAACGATCAAGTCAGCCTCTCCTTGTCTCTCCATCGAAATGTCATCTCCTCCCCATAATTGGTCGTGTCGATTGAAATCTCCTACAATCATGAGTTCGACCACTGTATTCGCTTTCATTCTAACCTCCTGAATGGTCTTTCGTAGGCTGTTACACGTGTCTAGTAGTGCCTGAGCATCAATTCCCGGTACATAGACCGAAGCTACCAGGATGGACCGGGTAATCGAATAATTGCTGCTGTTATGTCTGGGGATGGCATTGCCACTTGCTCTGCTTCTACATCCTTGTTTATCCAGAGCATGCTCCTAATAGGCCATCTGCCTTCTCTCCAAATCAAAGGGACCATCTTTGTCCATTTGTGGTGGTGCATCGGCGTTGTAAGGAGTAGGTCTTTGGTCCTTCTTGCCCAGGGCTCCTGGATAGCCGGTACAGTAGCATCTTGAATTTGTTCGTCGTTCATTAGGCTATCAAGTACAACATCTTGTTTCCTGGCATTTAGTTGGATCAGCCGGAACGCTCTACTCATGCTGAGATGGGTAGAGTTTCCGACAGTTTCTGCTAAACGATTCGTGAGGCCCTCCGCATGGGACACATTTCAAGATGGCTTCCGTGCATTCCGTTTGGTGATGGCTTTCTTTTGCACATCTCCCACAGACTTGCGTTTTAGTGCATTGGAAGGCTTTGTGGCTCGTGATTTCCTGGCAGTTGTAGCATCGGTTTGGGCGGTCTCAGCGTTCAAAAGCTTTGGTGTATCCCGATTCCCCCCGGCATAGAAAAACCCTTCTTGGAGAAAGCGTCTTGCGTCTGATACTTTAGTGAGATATACGACCATGGATCCGTATGCCTTTGGTACGGATCTATTGCTAAGCCATGCTATCTTCGCAACCTGGGTGTCGTTTTCTTCACTTAGGGCTTCAATGGCTCCGGTCCGGATGTTACCTGTCTCGTCCAATACAGCCGTACGATTGACGCTGTCTACCCTAATAGGATAGAGGTCATCTCGAAGAATCCGCGCTCCTCGAATTAGATTTGCTTCTACTGCTTGTTTTACCGTTTTGTGTTCGGCTTCATCTCTGCAGGCAATTCTGATCCGGTGTGGATTCTTTGGGTCCATCGTCACTGCTCGGCACCGCCACGTGGCGTTGTCTCGCTCATTGCGCATTCTATTCTCTACCATCGTCCGAATAGCTCCTGCGGAGACTTGGTCACTCGCTTCGGCTTCGACTCTGGAAGTGTCGATTGTGCAGTAGAACGTGTTGGTAAAATTGGACGGTGTAGTGTTAAAGGATGAGAGCGTCTGCACATTGCTCGATTGGCTGGTCGGTGGGGTGCGTACGACTTCCGCGTAGGACGGATTAGGGCTGCTGTTTCCTGATATGAGGGCCGCAATGCCGTCCGCCATTTGTTCTTTGGTCTTGAGCAGTTCTTCTTTAACTGCTTGGCATTCTCCTTTAACGGCTTCCAGTTCCTTTTCCATGTGAGCCAGCTTTGCTTCTATCTTCTTATTATGCGCATCCTGCTTCATCCATTCTTTTAGAAGAGTTTTGAGCATGTCGGTCTGCTTGTTCAGTTGTTCTTGAATGTTTTCCGGTGCCGCATGCTCACCAACTCCAACTTTTCCATCCAATCTCCCCGTTTCGAATACATTCTGACCTTCTTCATTCTGCTTGGCCTTCGCACTGGGCTTTCGCGTGCGTCGTGGTAGGCGAACGCTGAAATCTTCTCCCTCGGCTGCCACCACAATTGTGTCAGTCTTGCGCTTTGGTGTCTTAATCGCGATAGACCGTTTGGGCGTCGGGGCGCCTGGGGCTACTTGGAAAGGTACGTCTCCTCCGGTGAGACCATTCTCACTGTCCTCGTCGCTCTTATCAGTCTGTACAGCTTGCCTAGCCAGAACTGTAAAAGGGTTGTTGGCGGTCGAATTTTCGATTGTTCGTTGTTATCCCACGTGACCTTGCTTCGCTTGCGGCGCGACGCGTCTGACGCGTCGCATCACCTTCCTCCATTCTTTATCTTACAGCCTTTTCTTGCACCTGTCTCTATTATTTCGCTTGGGATTCTTCTTCACAGGCCGATTAGCCTTCCCTCTCCTAACATCCGTAGTCTATGAGGACTGTTCGAAATATCTATTCTCCGGCCGTCAGTTCTCCAATGCGAATACAGTAGAGTTCGAAATTCTATTATGCTACAGTAGGATTCGGAATTCGAAGTAGTACAGTAGAAGGCGGATTGTGTGTCGCTAGTTTTTTAGTTAATTCCCAACAGGTACAGTAGGATTCGAAATTGGCTTCACAGTCCACAAACTCTGGTGTCCAGATTTGGCCCCACTATTACCCCGCATGACCATGGAATGGCTCAGTTTAGAGAGAAAAATCAAGCTGAGGATCTGAATATGGAGCTTTAAAGAGAAAAAAATAGATGAAACGGCCAGGAAGAGGCTCTCACTCAATAGAATACTCATCATTAAATAAGGGCAACTGATTAAAAAACACCCGGTATGGTTTTTAGAGGGTCCACACACCTGGTGTGTGATTAGGACGTTGCTGTCGTACTTGTGGAAAGTCTGGTCATAATGCGCGAACTTGTCAAGAAGATGTAGAGATATCTGAAGATGAGGATCCCAATTAGTTTTAATTGATTGTGTATGTTGTTGAGATATTTCAAATTAAACGTGGGGTGGTGGGGGAAAGTGATCGGGTAGACCGTGGACTACGTTACATGCTTTGCGCGTTTATAAATGATATTTTGTTCTATCTCCAGAGCCTCTAATTGCAAGCCTTTCATATTTGTTGACGAAATTTAAACTCTTGTTATCGGCTTTCTATTGACAGGCTCGGTGACCATAAGAAGTTCAAATGAAGAAAATTACAATTTTTTCGCAACCTCAAGTGGTATTTGACCACTTAGCATGTTTCTCTCCACGACGACTATTGAAAAGAGCTGAGTGGCACATTGTAATTTGAAATCATCATAGATTCGTGAGTTTATTTGACCCTTCAAACATATGATGAATGTTAGTTTCCCTGCCTTGCTAATCCTTTCATATGCTGATGTCGTATAACAGGAACCTAGTGCGCATATCCCTACACCCGGACAATCAAGATATGGCTCAGAGAGACCGACAAGGTCTAACCAAAATGCTCCGTACCATCTAGCTTGTCGAAGGACAAGCGCCCAGTCGGAGACTTTGCAATCAAGTAGCTCTCGCAGCTCTTGTGCCGTTTTTCTTGTTAACACATCTCCTTTCCGCTGTAAACGATTCACTTCTTCTTCGACTTTCCTTGAGAACTCCATTCGATCGTACCATATTAAAAGGGTGTTATCCGAAGAAATAGACACCCTTTTCCATAGAGCGGCGAGAGAAATGTCCCCAGCTCTGCATGTTGATGCACGATACGTGTATATCGCATCTCGGAGGTTATAAGGAATGTTCATCTCCCCAAACTGCCACGCCATCTCCCGTGCAGTTTTTATGTCTATCTCAATTCGAGTGTGTCCTGGTGAAAGGCTTGGTGTAAAAGAAACAGGAAAGTCGGCTGTACTTTCATTCGAAGGGGTTGGTGTAAAGTGAATAGGAGAGTCGACCGTTCCTTTTCCAAGCCCCAGGAAATTTCCTGGACTCACATTTGAAGGGGTTGGTGTAAAGTGAACTCCCTTTCCGGGATCCCCCTCAAGGATAGATATGGATGATGAAGCAGCCGGTGAAAGAACGGAGTCGGCATCTGAATGGGGTATATGAGAAAATTTTGGGAGCTCATCAGGGTTTGGATCTAGCTTGCGAGCGAGGATCTCAACAAAAGCTCGCGCACGAGACGTTGGCATAATTGAGATACAACAACGCATTCAGCAATACGGACCGAAGGACACGGCCCCAACTCTAACGGAGGACCAGATCGCACGTAGAGAGAGGGAGAATGGTAGATAAGGGAATGGTTCCAAGTCCTAACGGGAGCATCCTCCTAAACTAGAGCAAAATCATGTGATCTTTATACATATAAAAGTCCGGCTCTTCACTGTTGAGGGCCTTGATCGCACGGTCTGAACCTGCAGCCATATGGCGCGCTGTGCGTCCATCATTGTATTCCGTCGTTACCACTGACCCTCTGTCAACGAAGAGTTTGGTTGCTGCTCCGAATCCCAAGCAGGCAGAATATGCGGGTCGCTGTATTGGTCTGCACCAGTTCTCAGAGGCCAACAACGCGAGACACTTTGAAGCCGTCTCCGGAGCCAGACTTCGGAGCTATCACGAGAAAATTCTCCCATTATAATGGTTCCAGCGACAACTTCGTTACCATCCTGACTGAGCCCACGAACCCATGAAATGATTCATCTCAAAATATGATTCACGAGGCGAAGGCGGATGATTCTTAGCTGCCTTATCCCGCGCTTCCGCTATCTCTTTCCTCCCCTTCTCGTAATCTCTCAAGATGCCGACGAACTCGAAAATCTGTGGTGCAGTGGACGGAGAGACGAGGGCATCTTTGAGTAGATCCCGAGGGACTCTCAACTTCAAATATCCATTTGCAAAGAAATTGAACGACAGGTCGTACTTGCCGTCGCCCTTGATTTTCACATCCTTGCGTCTCGGCCGAGTCGGAAGGGGCAAGGGCCCAAAGCTGCAACCGGTCTCCGCATCAAAGTACACATGACCGTCAACCGGCCTGTTTTCTGTGCCAACTCGTTTTCCAGCATTCCGCGAGAAATCAAAACCCCCCTGATCATCTAGGTGGTAGAATTCGACGTATTTCGTTCCATCAAGCAAGTGTGGATTCCAGAACTCCGCATAGTCCGAGGAGAACAATTTGAACGTTTGACCCGCAATGGAATCAAGTGGTATCGTCTTGTCCCTCTTCTTAGCCCGTCTCCTAGCCTTCCTGAAAGACTTGTATGCCGCGTTCACCTCCTCTTCTTTCTCCTTCGCATATTCGATCCGTGCCTTCTTCTCTTCTTCGTGCCTCTCTCGCTGCTCAAGTAATTCTCGTTTTCGTTCTCTGCGGGTCTCTTTCAGTTCGTAGTAGTTGTCGGCGTCAGAGCCGCCATAGGACCTTTCCGACTCCTTGTCTTCATCTTCTAAGTCGCATTCGCATTCCGAAGCGTCGCCATCACACTCGCATTCTTTCTCGTCCGACTCATCCGATTCTTCCAGCTCAGACAGGTCCTCGTCGAAGTCTTCGGGATAAGGATCTCTGCCCCTAGTGTACTCGAGGCTAGCAACGCGGTAGTACCATGCTGGGAGGGGGCGACGGGCCTTCTGAAGACCGCGATTCTTTTCGACTCGCCAAGGTTGGGATTGATGGCCATGAAAAGGCGCTGCCGCTAGCCTCCCCATCTCGAATGCGGTTGAAAGTCTTGCTGAGCTTGGGCAATTGTCGGGTTGCAGAAGTGCTTAAGACTGCGTTCTCCTTGCTGTATTGGGGGGCGATCGTGAGGCAGATGAAGGTTAGTTGGGTGGCAGCGAGGTTATCGTTGGTATGGAGGGGAGGGGAGATCGGCGTTGGTATATGTTGAGATTTGGGATTCGGATGCGTTGTGGTAGGGGATGGGAGGATTTTTGTGTTTTGGTAGGGACCACGTGGACCAATCGACTGATTAGTCAGCTATCGGCTAAGGCAACATGGGTTGCCAGGATTCTCGGCGCACCCTTTAAATTTTAACGAAAACACACCAAAAAATGTAACAACTCAAGTCGAACAGGGATCTCGATCCGCAAATCTCAGGGAGAAGGACTCAAAGGCGTGAACGGCTATCAATTGTTATAACGAAGAGAACAAGCTACAGATAGAAGAAGGAAAGGAGAGCAGCGCTTTATATACAGGAGAACTGGCCAGGGGCCAGTCTAAGCGAGCTAGGGCCAGGGCCGCGACACTAGCTAGTCGTAAAGACTTCCCGTTTTTAACGTCATTAAGAGCCGCAAGCAAATCTTGTTCGGTGTATTGATACATGATTACATGATTACTTAGAGAAAGGGGAATTTAAGTACGAAGTAATTTAAATTAGAATTGGTTTAGTAATTCATTTATCTAGTGAAGGTAGCGGTCTAGAAAATCGCTTATTTTAGGTGATCGACATGGGGGGGTGATCGATATGGGGGTGCACGGACTTACTTCCGCTTTTTTTGCCACCAAGAGCCAGCCTTCTCCGTAAGGTTTTTAGGCCTCGGCTATCAGGCCACAGGGGTTCTCCTCATAGGACCCCAGTCCCATCATCCCAAAACACCAAACCTTCCTCACGATGATACCCGTTCGATCAACACCACGGTCACCTTCGCCCCCTGGTGGCGTCCATCGTACCTGTTTCAGACGAAAATGGCATTTCCAGCATTCGACACGCACATTGCAGAACTTGTAACCCTCCAGTTTGATGAAAGTGCAGACACGGAAGGGGAATTGGAAGCGGTAGATGAGGAGGACGACGAGGAAGGAACAGAAGAGGATGACAGCAGCAATATTGATATAGAAGGGGATGGAGAAGATGCGGAAGCAAGCATAGAAGACGGTATGGCAATCACTCTACACTTTCTTCTTGAGTCATGATCTCCCCATCACTTGTTGGATTGGCATCCTCCAGGGGTCCCGCCATGAGAACTGAACTTGCTCGGCCGCCAACCAAGGATCATGCGTGGTAGACGAAGACTCAATCGAAGATCTTTTGTTAGCCAGGGAGAGAATACGATAGGTTGGTAGGATGGGTCATGGAAATAGCTAATCGCGTTGGTCGCCCAAATACAGCGCACACGGAAATTGACGCGCCGTTTGATCCTGCAGCTTTTGGTTTGAGAGAGATTGGCAATTTAGCCAGTTGGACTGTCAGCAGTTGCAAGCCTGGGTGTGGGATTGAGGCTTTAAGGGATGAGGATACGGAGCTATTCTGGCAGTGAGTCTCGATCCCCTTTACTCGAATTGTTTAGTTTCGACAATTGCTGATACAAAATGGATAGATCAGATGGCCCACAACCACACCGTCTAAATATCCACTTCAGCCGCCTGGTATCCATCGTGTCAATCCGCATCTATCTCGATTTCGACGCCGACGAATCCTACTCACCTACACGCATCACTCTCCTCGCAGGCACGGGATATCACGATCTCATTCCTTTCTCTGACCTCAATTTTGACCAGCCGAAAGGTTGGATCGGTGTCCCATTGGATCATGTTGGAGGTTGCTCAGATGGGAAGACATTGAGGGCATTCTTGGTGCAAGTCCGAATTGTGGAGAATTACCAGAATGGAAAAGATACGCATGTCAGAGGGCTGAAGTTTTATTCCAGGGACGGAGAACGGGCGGTCAGAGAGCCAGAGTGGATGGCCGATCCGGAATTGAGATAGGAAATTCGTTTGTGGGTATATGGTGCTCTGGTTGTGTTTGGAGTCTAAATACCCAGGCAGAAAACTGCTGAGGTTGAATATATGGAGGTCTCATTGAAGAAGGGACTGGTCGATGCTAGAACAGATAGCCAATACAACTTTGCAATTACAGTTAAACCTCTTTATAAGGATGCCCTTGGGACCCCTTATGCCATCCTTATAGAGAGGATATCCTTATAAAGAGTTTCACGTGATAATCGGAAATCTCAGCACATGATAAATATCCGAAATTCTTGCTATCTCTAGAAATGCTCAAAACCAAGATCTTTTTCATTCCATGCTAAAACCAATACCCGATTTTGGAGATTACTTAGGCAGCCAGCTATCTAATGAGCATTGAATACTCTTGGCTATCTTTTCTTGTGATATATCCTTGCCCATTTGCTCTAAAGCCCTAATCACTCAAATTCTGCCTCCATCTTCCCCAAGAGAAGCAAATAGTTGAAGGGTATTCAGAGCTTTGATTGCTTCAGCAAGGGAAGGTCGAGTCTCTTCTTCTCCCTCATCCTCATCCTCAATCTCATCAATATCATCTCCCTCTATAGTACTATATCTCTCTACTATAGTCTCAAATATATCTTCGTCCTCATCAATTATCACTTCCCCAGCAGCTTCAAGGAAATCTCCAATTAGCATAGAATCTCCTGGCAGCCTGGCAATCTCAGCACTTAATTCCTCAATCTCAGCAACATTATCCTGAAGTATATCCTCATTTTCTGGCTTTGGTATAAGAGTTGATTTCCACCAGCACTTCTGGAGCTTATGTGCTTCAAGTGCTTCCCATGCAAGTCGACTCCATTGCATAGCTTTGAGGATATTGACAGTTTTGTTGGGATTCTTATCAGCCTCAAGTTGGCGCAGCATAAAGTTAATCTATTGCTTTCGATATCCAAGCTTGAAACTTGCAATTATTCCTTGATCAAGAGGTTGCCAGTGAGGTGTCGTATTTGGTGGAAGCCAGGCAATTCGAACGTTTGGTAAACCCTCTAATCCACCAATAAGTTGTACTCCTAACTCATGCCCAGAGAAGTTATCTAGCAACAAGAGTATCTTGCGATGCCTCGTTTTCTTATTCAACCAGCATAGATATTCTTTCATGATCAATCCAGTCATCCATTTCGACTTATTGTATTGATATTGAATTCGTATACGCTTAAGATCAATCTTTTTGAAGCACCTAGGTTTCTTTGACTTGCCAATCACCCATATATCCAGCTTTTCCGATCCGGTGGCATTCGTGGTAAATGCAAGAGTAATCCGATCTTTGGACTTCTTTCCTCCACTCAAGGCTTCAGTTGCGAGAGTTCGAGTTGGTGCCATCTTCCAAAAGAGCCCTGTTTCATCCATATTGAAGATATCCTCATCAGCATATGTCGCACAAAGCTGTCGGAGCTCTTCCATTTGGGTGGTATTTGCGGGGCTATGGATATCTGCCGTGGCAGCCTCTCCATGCTGAACGTATTCTTTAATCTTGAATCTCTTCTTGAAGCCCTCTAGCCAGCCATTTGACCACTTTGGCTCATCCATGTCGAGTGTATATTGTGGCAGACGCTCCCAGAGCTCGTGGGCCTTGGTTTTGAGGATATCGCCAGTAATAATCGCCTTCTTGTTTTGCATGCACTGTTGCCATTCAAAAAGAGCAGTCTCAAGCTCAGGATATCGCCATCGTAGTTTCTCTTTGAGCCTAACTGGGTCTTCTTTCGAGTATCGGAATCGAGATATTGATACTTGTCAGAAAGGATAGAGGATATTTGGCCTTGGGTGAGATCGCGACCTTGAGATTGAGCAGCATACCAGGCTTTAAGCGCGGGCTGAGTACTGGGATGGCTAGCATATCTGCGACGAATATATTGACGTTCTAGATCGGTGATTGCAAGCCTCTTTCGAGGATTTGAGGCTTTCATGATAGAGTTGATGAAGGTAAGCTATAAGGATTATTTGGTGAGAAATTAATTTTGTGTTCATGAAATTAAGTGTTAGTACAATTAACTAGAGAGGTCATGTGATCACGCACTTGAACGAAAGGTGTCGTTCACGTGACCCGGAACGGGGTTATATATACTCGTAGTTTCACCGTAGTTAGAACTTAACCCTCAATCAATCGAATCACTCAAGAATACACATGGGTGCTAGCCTGCGGCTCACACGAAGCCTTCGAAATTGATCAGAGTAATGGATTTAATCAAGAAGCGTTAGAATAAGCAGTTTGTAAGTGTAAGGTGGATGTTCAGGAATGGCGCACAGACAACAGCGTCAGCCTCGGCGAACACGTGACGAAAATCACTAGAAAGAGCAATTGGGATAATGTGAAAGGTGAACTGCAAGATTATAAAAGAAATAGCTGGTATATAATTAAATGTTAGGAAAAGACATAACCGAGAAACAGTAAAGAAGTAAGACATGTGTGAGAAATAAGAGGCTACGTAGCAGAGGTAGAGACAATGAAAAAGCAATATATGAAACAGGAAGCGATGGTACGGCATTGAATGGACGTAGCCTTAAGTGTATCAGAAACCTCGCAACAATTACCTAAAAGGTAAAGAAAAGCAATATACCATATCTCTGTAAAGGCAAGTCTAAATACGATGCAGATATGATACGTAGAATGAAGCGAAGGGTAATACTCAAGGTTAAGAGAGTCGTCCCGTGGGTTCATATCAAGAATCAGGTGAGCTCTCCCACAGACTAATCGTCCGTTGTTCTAGCTCCTCAAGTCGGGCCAGCTCAACCCGGAGATCCGGGTGAGGGGCAAATGAAACGTCTTGAAGTGTGATCGGTTCTCGCAACCAGACCCCCGATAATGATTTGACCCTGCCAAGCTGGACGTTGATCGAGGTCCATTTGCCATGCTGGTCAACGCCGCGTTGCTTACCAAAGAGGAGATCTATAATGAGGCTGATGAACGTACTACCTTGGCTCTTATAATCGGTGAAGGCGAATCCAAGCGTCAACGGGACCTGATGTCGGTAAAACGACAGGCCGGGTATGCTCGGGATCTGCCCTCTCATCTGTACCGGGAAGGCGGGAACCAGACCGTTGGAAATATCAGAGAATGATAGGTTATGGTCATGTGCCGGTCGAACGAGGACGCATAGCGGAGGAACTGTACACAGAATGAACTGATCATCAAGTTCGATCCTCGAGCCTATCGCCGTCATCATGTCTCTGTTAGCAAATCAAACCTGCAAGAACGATAACTGCTTATGTACCTCGCACATCTGTATCCAATATTACTTCTTCGACAGTCCCCCTCATCCCATTGACGAGACCGGCATACGTATTCGTATTCTGCTGGAGCATAATAGGCATACCCTTTGTAAAGGCAAAAAAGCCTGGACCTTTAAGGTATCCCTGCTCGCCGACCTGGTATATCATCCTGAGCAGCGTAGGAGGATCCAAATTGGTTCCTGTAGGTGCATCGTGTCTGGCGGGAAAAAGATAGATTTTCTGACCTCGTTTTTTGGCGAACTCTTGGAGATGTATTAGGTTAGCTTCTTCACGTACACGATTGAGTCGTATGATGGCCCATTCTGGTGGCGTCTCCCCGTTTGCAAGTCTGTTTTTGACAGTACATGAATTAAGAGTAGCGACATCGTCCTCTGTCAAAGTAGCGGACCTTGCTCTCTGGAGTAAATCCTGAAATGCGAGATCTTCTGCTTGACGCATCTGCTCCGTTAAGAATACCACCTGATTAAATTGACTCCAGATAGATTTCCCCGACCGCAGGACAGCAATATCGTCACTGGTTTGGCTCCATATAGCATGACCGCGGACTGGCCTAAACTGATTGAAATCTCCAAGGAATATGACGATAGGTAGGCCACCAAAAACCGTATCGGACGCTCGATCCAAGTCCCAGATGGCATTGCACCGCTCGTTAATTTGAACCAGGTTCTCCAGACTAACCATACTAATCTCGTCTAGGATCAGGATCTTTTTATGAGAAAGTCTCGACCTCGTCGCTTGACGTACAGGTTGGTGGTTCTCATTGTTCCCAAAACCAAGAGCGGAATGGTAAGTAGCGCCGCTGACATTCGCAGCGGCGGCCCCAGTCGAAGCGGTGAGGAGAACGTCATCTTGTTTTCGCATTATCGATAAACCAAACATAAAAGCCTTAATAAGGTGGGTCTTGCCAACTCCACCGACACCGCCAAGATAAAGTAAGAACTGGCCACGAACAGAATTGATCTGAACAGGGTGTAGAATACGGAGAAAGAGAGCCTTGATAATCATTCGCTGTTTTTGGTTTAGAGGGTATTGGCTAATGATCAGAATTAATAAGTTTTCGGTAGATAGATCGGACTGAAATGAAGCCTGTAGATAGTGTAAAGAAGCTATGGATTCTGTGCTGTAACCAAGGATTGGAGCGAGAGCAGCTTCGGGGTCACCCCTTTTGAGTTCAGAGTAGATATTGGCGTCGGCGTCGTCGTCAAAACTTAATTGTTCTTGATCTTTAAAGACCTTCAACTCTCTGGCCCAAGTCTTAACTTGAGAGCTAGGTGTAAACTGGGTGCCATGCAATAGAGGGTTCCGGGAAAACCGCAACGAAGAGAGGCTACTAGTCGCAATACCAGGGAAAGCTAAAGCAGCTTGAAGTAGATTACTTTCTGTTGGTTGAAGCGTAGCAAAGTCCATGTCTACATTGGCCTCCTCGTTTTCATTGTAGACCTCATGGTCTACAGCTTCAAGGTAGTCATCAATCTCTATGCCACGCTCCTTCCGATCCTGATCAGCAGCCTCCTTGCTCCGCCGGAGAAGCACGACGTTCTCTGATAGCTGGACCAGGTAAGGAGGGAGAGATGGGAGGACGAAGTTCCATAGCCACGTATTTTTGTACGGTGCAGCACGGAGAGATTCGAGATGGTCGCTCTGGAGATCCTGAAGCCTATTCCATGGATAGAATAGGCCGAGGAGAACCTCGTGTATCTCGTCTTGAGTCCTTAGCGTAGTATCGAGAACATCGGTGTCCTTCTCTGACATGGAAGTAAAACTACCACACAGAGAGGGAGTCTTTAACGACTTTAAGGAGCTGACAGAGACCTGGATATGAGTCGTATGTAGTGGGTGAGAAGGATCGAATGGAAAGAGGAACGCTCGATTCTTAGCGCCTTTGAACGTCTGCATGAAAATCTGGGACGCGTATTCGTAGAAGCATAAATGAGCAAGTCTAGTGCCTCGATGCTCGTAATTCTCATATATTGACGTGCGGCGGGTACGGCCGTCAAAGTTAACGTACTGATTTGCGGATTCTGCCATGTCCCCATTAGTAGACTCGTCAAGTAACCTGTTTAGAACCCTCCGGACGTTTGTCTTGACCCAGTAAAAGTTGATCGTCACGGACTTGTCGCTTTTTGGAATATACGCAGACGGCTGTCCAAGTAGAAAGTGAGCCACTGCTGGAGCTCCGACCTTCACGTCTCTTGTAAAGCGATTATAAGCTTTTAATGCGAACTTGGACATATCAAGCGGCTCTGGCGCTAGCAAGCCACTGTTCTCAGCGGCCGCCGCTTCCGCCGTCTCTTGGGCCTTCTTCAGCACGGCCGCAGCGAGTACAAGCTGACCACGATCAACCTGAGCTTTGGTCGCATAGTTTGTCATGTAGTAGACGGCGGCTAGGACCTTAGGAGACGACGCGGTGAAGTTAACGTCATGGTTATATCCCGTAGCAGATGCAATGACAGGGTTATACTTGTTCACGAACTGGTGATTTCTTTCCATCCGGATATAGCCTTCTTCCGTAACCATAGATTCTGGAACAAGCGGTCTTGGAAAGAGAAACCTGCAAAACTGCGATGGCAGCTGCCTCTGAGTATTTGACCATGTTGCTTCCATCTCAAGCGCATTTTGTACGCATGGTAGTAGTAACTTCACTATTTGGGTTAGACACGTACCACTGTCAGTTGCAGAGCTGGGGAGAGACGCTCAAACGTTCAAACGCTAACAAATTTGTGTAGTTTTCTCAAAATTGGGGCAACATATAGTTTTGTAATGCATTCATTATTAGCTCTATCAGGATCACATCTTGCATGGCTGACTGGCTGTCCACTTACGGCTAATATAGCTTTTGAACATAGAGGAATTGCGCTTAAGGGTCTTTATGGGGCGATCGGGTCATTCTTGAGGGAAAACTCAGACGCTGTACTCGCAGCATCTTTGCTCCTACTATGGCAGGCAACTGAGTGGTGAGCAGAGACAAGAGTGGTTCTCGATATTCTTCTAATACATCCTAGGCGTGATTGGACCCGGCTGATGCATGGAACTTCATCAGTACGCTTCAAAAATTCTCCAGACGGCGAATTGTAATCAAGCCAACGAATATACAGATAATCGATGCAATGCAACCGTGGAAAATCGAGTCCCAATTCGAAGACTTCATTGTAGAGAAGAGTACATTTTCAACTGCACCACCATCCCCTGATGCGTGTTTCAATTATCCCAAGCAGGCAGATCTGGACGCCATTCAACTCGCGTCTGCACAGCTTCGGAGAGTGGAAGCTTATTTGGTGGGAAAGAAGGAAGGGACTGAAGCGATTTCACAACTGATCACTTTCGTCCAAAGGCTTCAAATGTTGTCGCCGAGTGATACTACCACTCAAAGATTCGACATGCTTGACCCTCTCAGAACGTGGCTCCTCTGGGTTCCCGTTATGTACTTGCGACGACCACAAATGCCACTCCCTGCATTGTCGTTCTCGCATACTACTACACGGTTGCGTTAATCGTAGAGCCACTGTTCCCAGAGATTGGCGCTGCCTACTTTGGCAGTCTTTCCTTAAATGCAATCGAAGAAATCGTAAAACGACTGTTCTCTGTTGATGTCCCCCGGAATTCCCCGGTGGACCTTAACATTGCACTCAGCTTAATAGCATATCCTATGGACATGGCGTGCAAATTCAGAATCCAGATGGGTTTGGTGCAGCTAGAACGAGTGACAACTTTCCCACACTCGTTTACTCACCAGTTGCGTGCCGAACCTGGGCAAGAGCATGTCGTGACTACCTCTGACTTGGTGCTGGCCGCTATGAGTCTGCTGCCTCTCGTCCAGAGTATTTTGTGAGATAGTTCAGGCGAAGAACCCAGGAAAAAAACTTTCCAGCCCAATTTCTCTTTAGATGGCGATGATAGGGATGGATTGAGAACGAAATAAAATTTAGAACTAAAAAAAGGGACAATTATAATGCAATATGAAGTGAACGACTGATACTCATTCTCTCAAGTATACTAACTTGGATGAGGCCTGGGAGACTTCGTGCGTTTGCATTCCAATATTTACAGTAACTGCGGTAGCACGTAAGTCCGTGCACCCCCCTTTGGGACACCCCCCCTTTGGGACACTTCGCTTAGCTCACCGCAACTTCCTACATACGCACTTTACTTCTTTTTTAAAATATAACGCCTTTATTAATTTCTCTTAAACTTTGAAGATCAATTGTTGTAATTATAAAGCACTAATATACCGAAGATGATGTATTACAAGCTTTGCAAGCAATTGAAAAAGGGCTTTCTTTACGTAAAGCAAGCTTGGCATATAAAGTTCCAAAGTCTTCTCTTTACAACCGGATTATTGGTCATATATCACGTCAACAAGATGCAGAAGGGTTGCAAAAGCTTGCACCGGTACAAAAGCAAAAATTGACTAGTTGGATTCTAGTCCAGGAAGCTTTAGGCCACTGTCTTACGCACTCGCAAATTAGGGACATTGGAAGTCGCATACTAGCTATATCTGGAACGAGCACTACACTCGGAAAACGCTGGATGCAAAGCTTTTTAAACCGCAATCCGATACTTAAGACTAAAAAGCAATTCACGGTTGATTCTGTACGTGTTAATGGAGCTACGACAGACGTTATTAGAAGTTGGTTCTCTAAATTAGAAATTCCAGAAATTAAAGCTATTAAGCCAGAAAATCGCTGGAATATAGATAAAGCAGGAATCATGGAAAGTCAAAGAGTTAATAGACTAGTTGTTAGGCATACCGAACGACGTTTTGTTCAAAAGAAACAGCCTGGATCTAAAGCGTGGACTTCATTTATAGAGTGTACATCCGTTTTAAGAAGAGCAATTTCTCTACTTGTTATATTTAAAAGCAAAACTGTACAACAACAATGGTTTCCTGGTGTACTTAGTCATTTTGAGAACTGGCAATTTACAGCAACTGAAAACGGATGGACTACAAACGATACAGCTGTCGAATAGCTTAAAAAAGTGTTTATTCTGCAAACCGCTCCTGTACGCTTTACAAACGCTCGTTTGCTTATATGTGACGGGCATAGAAGCCATGAAAGTACAGAGTTTATGTTTGAGTGCTATCAAAATAACATATATTTCTTATTTTTGCCTTCACACTCTTCGCATGTTTTGCAACTTTTGGATTTGTCGATTTTTTCTCTTTTAAAGCATGCTTACCGGAAAAAGCTTGGCTATTTAGCTTTTTATACCGATTCGACTCCAATTGGAAAGCGAAATTTCTTGCGATGCTATTCGAAAGCAAAGAAAAGTAGTTTGACAGCTGTAAATATCAAGTCGGGTTGGAAAGCTACAGGTTTATGGCCTGTAAATAGTGCCAAGCCACTTATAAGCCGATTGCTTTTGGAAAATAGCAATAACAGCCTGCTAAAAACTCCAATTGGTTCAAATATTGATAAAATGCTTGTACAGTACGAGTCTAATTCATCAATTGTTTAGGAAACTCCAAAAAGTGGAACGGATTTGCGTTTGCGAGTTGGCTTAATTTCTAAACTTGACAATATCAACTTTCCAACTCGTCGACAGCTTTTTAAAAAGATCGCAAAAGGATTCGAACAAAAAGATTACGAACTAACACAAGCAAAGCTTCGAATAGAACAATTAGAAGCACGGGTTAAGCAAATAAAGCCTAGGAAAAAGCAGAAAGTTCAGACTAGTCCGAATTCCAAGTTTGCGGATATCAAGGCTATTAAAGAAGCTCAAATTGCAACTGGAGAGCTTGAAATTGATACAGATAATTCTAAAAGTAGTATAGAGTCAAATAGTACAGGCGATTGCATAGTAGTTAATTTATTATAATTGTTATTGATTTTTAAAGTGCAGATGCGAGTCTTGGCAAAGTGTCCCAAAGGGGGTGCACGGACTTAACGGCTAAAGCACCACCGTTTCGCCATAAGAGTTGTTAGCACTTATCAGAGACCGTTTCAAGATGTGCAGCAGCAACGCAACCGGCTGAGATATATGCTTCACTGGACGTTATTCTACGATTCTACACAGCAAATGATACGTTCCAAAGTCCTAGGCCGTCTTCATAGTGACAGATTGTGATATATTTGATTCCACCAGGCCATTCCGTTGCCAATTCTGTCCATGAAACCTCTGCACATCAGTCTCTGATACCGAGGACACCTCAGCATGTCCAAACTCGCTTTAACATGTATAACGTCTGTCCCTGCGTAGCGAGACGCACCCTGTAACGAGACAAATTGTAGGTACTTCGAGTTCAAGCGACTCTAAATCTGTGAATATATTAAATTTTTAATATATTAAAATTTTAGTTATATTATATGCCTCTCTGTCACGGCCCTGGCCCTAGCTCGCTTAGAGCCTCGCTTAGACTGGCCCCTGGCCAGTCTCCTGTATATAAAGCGCTGCTCTCCTTTCCTTCTTCTATCTGTAGCTTGTTCTCTTCGTTATAACAATTGATAGCCGTTCACGCCTTTGAGTCCTTCTCCCTGAGATTTGCGGATCGAGATCCCTGTTCGACTTGAGTTGTTACACTCTCCCGAATACTCCTGGCTTATTAATTCTGAAAATTTTAGTCGCGTCGACACCGCCCAGCTAAATTATAAAGAGCCTCTTATTATAATGTGATAGGTCCCCTAGACCCACGACACCACCATCAAGCTCTTTTTAATTTTTAAACTCATAGAAAGATTAGATATAGATTTCCGAGTATTATCCCGATACTAAGAAGTCAATATCAGTGTTGTGGCAGCCAGAGCGCGCCATGTTATACGACGTCGCCACATAGGCTGATACCTCTTCCAATCAAGCGATCAAGGATCCTGGTTAGCAGCGGGGTGATTATAGTAATCTCGGTAAAATTATAATAAAATCTGTGGCTGCTAAATGTGTGGCTGCGACTTTTGAGGCTGCGCGAGATCTTCCCGGAAAATTCCGCTTCCCGACATCCTCTGAGCAGAGCAAAAGGGGCTGTGCGAAGCAGTCCCTCTTGCAGCGACCATAGATGTGCACGCCTCAACAGTCTGAACCCTCCTACACAAAAATTATGTTCATATCGTCGCCCTCGCGCCTGACTTGCGGAAAGCCCACCTAATGGCGGAATCACAACTCCACCATCTATCTCTTACAACCACCCTGCGAGGAATCATCTGTCAGCAATTCATATCCAAGCTACGCGACTGGCTAGCATCCGGAGAATCCGGGAACCAAAACGGCGAGTGATACACGACCTCCCCCCCTTGTCTTTCTTCAACTTCCAACTTCAACTTCAACTTTTTGTTAAAATATATACTAATATGGGGGGTCAGACACCCCCCATACCTCCCGAACTAACTCTAACCCTAACCACTAACCCTAACCATTGACTTTATTTACTTAGCAGTTGAAATTGTAGCCTTTTTTTAAAAAAAAGAATCACATGACAATTATCAAAATCACGAGAAAACTGGGGAAAAAGACAAGGGGGGATGTCGTGTATCACTCTCCACCAAACGCGTATTCATCGTGGCGGAGGCGCATTGACTGGGGAGTGCCCCCGACCCACATGCTCTGTGACCCACTTGGTCTCTGTTAGTATATATATAGGCACGTTCCCATCATGATTGAGGTTTAAATTTCCTCGGAGTCACCAAACTTTGCTCAAAGAATAGTCGAAGTTGACGCACCGCATTCTTCCGCCAACCACACAGATCGCTCTTACCTACCTTAGTCAATACTATGGTTTAGAAAAGATCAACTATTTAGAGCACCTGGAACGTATTAGGTACATCTCCCTATTCCCAAGCCTTTCGATTACATACGTTGCCGGCTAAATTGACGAGTTAAATGGGTTCCAAATCCCGGCACCTGAACTGAAGTCTCCAAAAGCCATGCGGGTCATACACGATAAAGATAACATCCAATTCGTCGCCACTGACTACACCATCTTTCCGCGAGACATCCAAGTACATACTGGACTTTGGAAGTCGTTTAATAAGCCTTCGGCACATCGATTGATGTTGACTCTCACCAATGCTCAGGCCCTGGCTGTGTTGGCTTTTTTAGGCGCATTCATAGCCTTCACACAAACTCGCTGTTGGGTAATCGCACGATATCTCTTGATCCATTGGCTATATCCATTCTATCTGGAGGATCTTGAAAATCCTCGCTCACTATGGCATCTCTCCCAGCCAACGGCAATTCGGGGACTAATGAGGCAACGGAGACAGTCGAACTCTGATACGATGACTACGGTGTCGCGTTGGTTTGGGATTAGCTCGCTTTTCAATTTGATAGCTTTCGTTGTAGCTGGAGCGCTAATTCCGTATTATCTTACTGGCTCTGGAACCACCCCTCTTGTCCAACCAAGCAAGTACAGCGTAGGGCAACTTTCCATCTCGCCCGAGAGAATTGACGAGTTTTATAGGACATGCTGGTTTAATATTACAGGATTTGATGACAAATGTGGTCAATGGATTCCTTTTTTGCGCACCCGTCCTCAATTGTTAATACTCCGTAACCAAACTTGCCCGTTTCCTGGCCATGTTTGCACGCCGTCTACTGCTGCAGTCCAAGTCGAGCATACGGACCTCTTACCTGTTGATTTTGGTATCAATACTGAACCTCGGTTTGGAGTTAGTCATCGAGTCACCTGTTCTCCAATCCAACTGGAGTTCTTTTTGAACCCTGATCAGCACTATCAAGGTATTCCAAACTCTAGCCTTCTATGGTTTGGGGCAGATCCACCACCATTACACGATACTACATGGGTTCAAGCAAGTCATGGGAGGTTCCTTCGAACCCAAAATGGCCCGAATAGATTCTCGAAGGAAATGTCCGGCAGATCAAGACTCGATCCGTTCGCCGGTAACAGAGACGATATCTCTGGTTTGGAAATCTATCCTGATCTGAATCGATCATGGGATCTAAGTATAATTGACCGTAGACGGAAGATGCATCTGCATCCCCATTTAAGAAAGTTTGACGGTGAAGTCTTTGTCGGCATTTTCGGCGCCGGAGACAGTATCTATGGTCACTCTATAAATGACCCACTTTATTCAGCTCATCGTCAACAGCTTACGAAGTACAACCCATCTATGGGGACCAATCCAAGTCTCCTAGGTCTAAATGATAGTGATTTCAAAGAGACATACGACATACGAAGGGCATATATTCCTGACCGCGAAGCTACTGGGCTGGGGTGCGTAGAACAATTCCAAGTTTGTTCTAAAAACTCATCCAGGCTCTGTTCTAAGTGGTTTGCGGGAAACGACGCTGATGAACTGGGAAAAACTGATACACTATTGCCATACATAAAAGGCGACAATTTTTATTCGATTGCAAAAGTCATTATTATGTCTAAGTCCCTACCTTGGTATCTTACCTCGCGAGAAGGGACCCACAAACTTATTTCCACTTGGAAAAAAAACTGGGCAGGCGAACTAATGATCGATTCAGACGATCATTGGGTACTTGAAGTCTTGGCGTGGATGGAGATATCTTTGCTGAGAACGAGAGCCGACTTCTTGGAGAGCCCAAAAGTGGCTGTTGCTCGGCG
The DNA here is from genome assembly GCA_021307315.1 of Bisporella sp. PMI_857. Classification (NCBI taxonomy): domain Eukaryota; kingdom Fungi; phylum Ascomycota; class Leotiomycetes; order Helotiales; family Helotiaceae; genus Bisporella; species Bisporella sp. PMI_857. Next base: position 37,862 of record JAJSPD010000130.1, on the reverse strand, counting down.
TTTATTCTATAATAACGACTATATCAACATTGACTTTATCGGTTTCACAGTAACGATCTTTGCTCTTTTTCTGGTTGGTGGTATTAGCTATGCCGAGCGAGCTCAGCAATACCTTAGGTTGGCTAAACTCGAAATTATGACACGCGTCATGTCCATAGAACGAGCTGTTGGCAAAGGCATTGACAGTGTCTTGAAGTTATTCAAGAAGATATTCGCCGGAGTTCAGACTGGCAAGCTTTCAAAACTGTCCTCGTTCTGGCCTAGAATAAAGCCAAAAGCTCGTTGCTAGACCAGCAGACTCGACGAGGTATAAGCCGGGCTAGAGATATTTCCATATCCGAGGATGGGCTGTCAAGCAAGCCATAGCATGTGCGTCCTGGGCTGGTTGAGCGCGGGGCCGAAGTGGTGTAGAATAATCACCAATTCCGATGAAATCAACTGTGCAGACGGTAGGGTTTGTGGAGGCAGCAGACATGCTGGAAAATTCACCTGTCGCGACTAGGGTGCAAGTGCGAGTCTCTATCACACTGTCACGGCGCTGGCGCGCCTACGACTGTAAGGCATATGTCAGGCACCCGTAGGGACACGGCACGTGATCAAGGCTCCTGTATATAGGCTTCCCTTTCTGCCTCCATAGTTCTGTAGTTCTATTATTCTCGATTTTTACCCGTATTACTTTGAGCCGTTGCTCCTATCCTACGTGCCGTCACACACACAGACAGGTACAAATACATTTAACAGGTAGGATGGCCTTTGGTGCCAGTTAAACATTGCTTAGTTAGCGAATCTAAAAATATCTGAACCCAGCCAATGTGACAGCACGTAGGATAGGAGCAACGGCTCAAAGTAATACGGGTAAAAATCGAGAATAATAGAACTACAGAACTATGGAGGCAGAAAGGGAAGCCTATATACAGGAGCATTGATCACGTGCCGTGTCCCTACGGGTGCCTGACATATGCCTTACAGTCGTAGGCGCGCCAGCGCCGTGACAGCACTTGACCAAGCCATAACAGTGACTATAACCATCCGTAAGAAAAACAAGTAAACATATAATATTAATCACGAATTACAAAGCAATTATAAGCGCAATAGTATTACAAATCGGCGAGAATACTATTAAGTCTTAGCTCGATGATTAAAACAAATAATTATAACTTTTGTTGATATCTGGAGCGTTGTCGGCCCCTGACAATCGTGTAGATATCTTTCATAAGTATTAGATAGTATCCTCACAACATCTACTCATATTCGATCTCGTTACCGTGAGTGCTAAGTGATATCAACAGTAATTTACATTATGCTTATTCAAAGGATCATTCTTATTAGCCTGACTTGCAGAGAGTCTATCAAGTCATGTGCCTTATACCATTGGCAAGACCGACCTTCATGCTCAAACACAAGCTAGAGGGCATTATATTGTACTTGCAACATTGGTATACTATTCCCGAATCAGTATCTAATCATGCTCGCTTTACAGTACAGTACTAGTCATTAAGTTTCCGGCAAGGATCATATCACCCCGCACCCTACATAATCCTATAATTACATATAGTTGAATTACTATTAAATTTGTTTGTAGAATCATGTACAAATTGGGTTATATTAAAGCTTAAAGTCTTCTCTATTCAAATAACTAGTAAAAATCAAGATTGGATTTATTGTATCTCTAATATTTCGTATGCCACCCATCGGCCGCGATACAAGCCTCAATTCGACTCGGCATGCTTTGATACAATTTATCAAACACTTCTTTATCTATTGTATCCCACGCAGCTTGCAGACAAGACTCTAAACGTTGGCGATCATCTTCCGACTCTCCTTTGCAAGTTGCGACTTCAGGAAACATTTCTACAACACGTTTTTTCAACTCCCACCAAATATGCTCGATCGGGTTAAGGTCTAGAGAGTAAGGTGGCCATGGAGTAACTGTAACGTTGTTGTATATAAACCAATCTCTAACAGTATAAGCTGTATGTATCCGCGCGTTGTCCTGCATAAATATATACCCGGGATCGTTGTTTTGATAGTGTGGGAGGAATTCGTTGTTAAGCACTTCGAGGTAAGAGTTCGCACTATACCCATGCTTCTTTAACTCAAAATCTCGATCCATTATGTAAAGGTTCGAACGGCCAAGGTCCCAAAAGCATCCCCAGACCATAACTCTCATTCCTTTGCCCGCAGTATATGTTTGAGCCATTCGTCTTTCCCATTTTTGATCAGGAGTACGAAACACCCATTCGTTGGCCTTTCCGCGTCCTCGCTCTACAGAGCACTCGTCACTCCACATGAACATGCCCCATTCCTCCACGTTCCTATGTCTATTCTCTAAGCACCAAGCAAGTCGACGAGCCGCGTGAGCTTCTGTAAGTTCCGGACGGCGTTTTGCTCTCCAATTGGTGATATGGTGCTTCTTTAAAATCTTCTTAATAGTAGACTTCTTGATTGTAAGGTTAAGCTCTTTGATGACCTCTGCGTATGTGTGTTTAGGGAAAAGGCGTACATGTCGTACAAGGGCTCGTTCATCGCGTTCGGTATACTCTTTCGGCCGGCCAGCTCGTACTTTAGTTTCTCCTTCGCAGCGTAAAGTGTCGGCTTGTATTGTACTGAACACGGTCCCGCGGGGCTGGTTTAGACCAATAGCAATTGCGGTAGGGCTAAAGCCCAAAATATGGCCCCCTATAATCTTTCCTCTTTCATAAGGACTCAATTCATAATTAGGAAGTCGATTCCCAGAAATAGCACCTAAAGGATGACGTTGAGGTGGCATGGTTGTATGGTTGTAAAGGAAGATAAAAAGCGTGTTCGCGTTCTCGCGTTTTAAAGTGGGGATTTGCCGGAAACTTATTGACCCTCACTGTATCTATCACTAGTGCGTATTTACGCAGGCTCGGCTGTTATTTTGTCATATTAATAGAGGCAACACAACCAGTAGATCGATTTAACGAGTCCTGTGCCTCCGCTAAATATCCCCCCAAAAGTCATTTAAAAGCCCCGCATTTTGTTAGTAGGTTTTCTTTTATTATAAATAAGTCCGCTGGCGCTGTTTGCGAGGCTGACTGTTCACTAGATAATACAGCAATCATTTTGCAGCCGCCTGATAACACGTTAGAAACACAATTTATAGAGCTAATTAAAACTGTGACTCAAGGCAAGCGGTCCAAGTCCAAAAAATTAGTTTAACCATTTGCTGCCATGCCCTGATAGAAAGGCTTGCTTATTCTTTATGTTGCTCACGAGAATATGTCGAAAGCATGGTGCAAAACCAAGCAAAACTCAGGGCTGTTAAACTACGATATCACTATAATTTAACTTGGGAGTTAATGATCCACAGCTCCCTTCACTTGTAGTCATCCATCCTGCTTTACCACGAGAAAAGTCAAAATAGCAATATCATTTCTGTCATCCTTGATCTGTGGTTGTGAGTAAATCAATCTAGTTAAGATTTCCAAGTAGATCCGAGGGGCGTCAAGGTGATGTTATTAAAAACAACTTCTCCTCCGAGTGCTTCAATCTTAATATCCGTAGACTCCTGGTAGCGCGGAAGATAGTTGCCGTTATCGAAGTGCCATCTCCTACAAAAATCTCTACACTCGAACGATCGATCAGAATATCGAGATTGAGAATATTATTTTCCGAAGTTGAAATTATAGCGCTCCACTTTCCAGATTGCCCATATCCGGCTCTCGTAGTATCTAAAGTTAGGGTTTTGCTCGCAAAATGTGGGTCAGAACAACAGCTTCCGCGCTTGAGGAATATAGGAAGATCGTGAAAGATGGTGCATCGGAAGCTTTTAGGTCGGCGCTAGTTGGAGTCGGGCGCTGTTCGTGATCCTACGTTGATCGTCCCGCTGACGTTCCTCTGCCCTAAGTCTTTGACAGGGCCAGCCGCTAGATTCGCAACTTCTGGTATTGGCTTGCTTCCTAATCCTCCGTCTTCCCGGAGGAAAAGCTCGCGAGTAACTGATTGTGAGCCTGCCCAGCCGTTGATGCGGCTAGGCCACTTCGAGGTCGGCCAATTTCCCATCCAGGTAATTGCCAGATTCGACCTCTGGAGTCAAGGTACCATTGCATTGCATAGCTATCAGGACCAGCGTCTAGAAGACCGACTTTTTCTGAAACAAAAGTAGATCCATTGTAAGTGCCAACTTCGTAGTAGCCAAGGGCATTACCACCATAAAACAATACCCATTTGTCACCAGAGGAAGAAGTTGGGGCATTCCCACATGCTGCCAGTGCTACCATCTCCTTCGATTAAGACGCCAACGTACTCCCACAAAAGCAATTCTGGGTCATTAGAGACGTAGAGTTGCACTTTCCCTTTGGTTCCATCACCCGATCCTATCACCATCTTCCAGGTGTTATCCGTGGGATCCCAGAAGAGTTTGGGATCACGGAATCCATTTGAAGAACTGGAAGGGGCCCAGAAATGACTGGGTTTCCAGAATAATAGGCGAATTTATCCCATCCATGCTTTTGAGGATGCTACAACTTCTGCAACAGCGCCCGGATGAAAAGCTAGGTCCGTGAAATCTGTAAAGTGAAGATGTAGCGCTCCAGTGACCTTGTCTATGACTGCACCGCCAGTAAAACGACCAGAGTTATCACGAGGATCGGTAACGCGAGATGGTTGAAGCGCCACTGGTAGCTCGCGCCAGTGTACAGCATCCAAACTATCCGCATGGGCCCAGTGCATAGGACCCCACAGCGGCGCAGCCGGATTGAATTGACTGAAGAGTTGATGTCGCCCATTCCATTCAATGAGCCCGGCAGGATCATTGATCCAGCCCTGATAAGGAGTGTAGTGGAATTGTGGCCGAATAGGATCAATGGCGTATAGCTCTGCAGATGAAATTGTGCTGGTATTTGGCAAGGGTTGATTTGCCTGGCCGAGGATGTTGAAATGAAGGCATTATCGCCGAGAGCATCGCACCCTGTCTGACGTCGTCCAAGTTGATATGGCCCCAGGATATGGAAGTACTATTGTCATAGACAATGATATGAACTTCCTCGCCAGCATAGAGACTAGTATCCCAGACAACCCGAATCATGGCTTCATCGTTCGTCCCAGTTTGGCTAAGCAGAATCTTGCCGTCGCTGTCTCTGACTAAGCCTATGTAGAGATTAACAGGATCCCAACCGCCACCGACTAAGAAGCTCATCACGGAGCTTGCTTTGAAGGTACTTGAGTGTAGCTGCCCAACCGCAGGATCTCCCGCCTGTGCAAAGCCCCATAAGAAATTTTTACCGGCTTGGTTGAATGATCCTCCCCAGTAGGAAGTTTCAGAGCTAACAGAAACGTTGCCAAAAGCATTTCCACTGATGACTTTCCATCCATCGAGACTCCCCATTTCGAAACTTGGGTTGATTGGGCCAGGATAGTGGCTGGTGTCGCAGCTCTCTGTTCGAGGAATTGCTTTGCCGAGAATAGGTGTTTGGAGTACTGCAAGGGAAAGGATTGTCTTGATAAGACTACCTTGGAGTGGGGAGCTCTTCATCATTGCCGTTACATAAATTATAGCTCCAGAGAAGATGAGAGTTGGAGTTGAGCATGGAATGGCAGCAGAGGGAACGGTGATCTTTTTATGGACCGATTGAACACTTACTTCTAGACTGCCTCGGCCACTCTGTCGTTGTTTTTGTCATTGATCCTACAATTGAGAATTAGATACAATGAGTGAGTTGAACAGATCTCTGCAGCTTTTGGTTCGCTAAAGATACTGTCAAGGAATGGTCAATTAGGGAGAGAACCTAGCTAGTCTATGACCCCGCAACCTGGGGTCTCCAGGATGGAGTTCTCGGACAGGCAATGAATCCTAGTTCCCGGATCGAGAGTGATAGGCCGTGTGGGCCGACCTTAGTCAAGCAGTCTTAGCGAACTCGAAGACCTTCCACTTCTGCTTCCCACATAACTAGGTATAGTGAGTGTAGCTCAAGGGGAGAGCAGTTAGTACCACCCACAGGGAGATTCTAATAGCGGGTGCCCCGCAACGACCCCTCAAAAAATTCGGAAAAATAAGATGAAAAATACTAGAATCGATACAAAAGCGCCTTTTCGTTAATAAAAAATTTGACATATCTCTCCGTATAGGAGAATATTCCGTATAATTTAATAAGGTATCAACCTTGCATGTGCTAATGTCCGGCGCCAGCGGGAGTCGGAAAGCCTACAACGATAAGCGAGACAGCTGTTTTTTCACCCTCCGCGATATAGCACTTTGTAGCAAGTTATGCGGCAGATTTCTCGACCAATAGCAGCTCCTATTTTGCATCGCGGATATCGGAACGATACGCGAGGCGGGAAAGGAGGAGCCCTAGACTACCCCGCTCTCCACCATACGGGCTCCATGGGAACGACTAGTGGCGATTTAACCTTCAATCTAATTCAACTTAAATAGTTGGACAGCTGTGTGCCATACAGACTTCTCTGAGGCTTAGAATACGTTTCTTTCACTCTAGACAAATAAACGTTTTTGATACCTTCCTCTTTGGTATTGATGCCCCACTCCGCAGATAGCGCTCCTCCAAATATAGTGGCAGAATTGAACCGAAAAAAACCCCATCTGGGAGCATGAGTCGCTCCCAGATGGTAAATCTCGTCCTAAGCTGATTCTAGGATCTCATAACCTGGCTTTCTAATATAAAGGCACTTGAATTTCCACATCAATGGATAAATAGTTGCAAGCACAGGTAAGGATCGCCTAAGACCGTTAACAAGACTCCTTCCATCCTATTATAGCGAATATTCTTTTCATCTATCCAGCATGGGCCTAATGCTCAAGAAACCAGAGGGGACTCCAGGAAAGTCATGGCCTTCTATTATCATAGGCTTATTTGTAGCCTTTGGAGGGGTTCTATTTGGGTAGGTAGCAACCTGTGACTATTCGTTGATAGTCTAATACGAGTTACCCTATAGGTATGATACTGGAACCATTGGGGGTATTCTAGCAATGCCTTACTGGCAGAAAGAGTTCTCTACCGGATACATAGACAGTGCTGGACACCGTAATGTCTCGGCTGCGCAGTCTGCCACTATCGTGTCCATACTTTCAGCCGGGACATTTTTCGGAGCCCTTGCTGCAGCACCGATGGCGGATATCATTGGTCGCCGTCTGGGCCTGATCGTGTCAACGGCGTTTGTATTCAATCTCGGAGTCATCTTGCAAACAGCAGCCACCGAAATTCCTATGTTCGTAAGTGGCCGCTTCTTTGCGGGTTTTGGAGTCGGCTTGATCTCTGCGCTGAGTAAGTTTAGAGATCGACCATTATTGCATTAAATATTCTAATACGTTAACCGCAGTTCCGCTGTATCAATCAGAGACGGCTCCAAAGTGGATCCGCGGCGTAATTGTAGGCTCATATCAATTAGCTATTACCATTGGCCTTTTATTAGCTTCAATCGTCAATAACGCCACTCAGAATCATGACAATACGGGTTCATACCGCATCCCAATTGCTATACAATTCGCATGGTCCATTGTGCTAGTAGGTGGAATGATGCTCCTTCCAGATACGCCTCGTTACATGATAAAGAAGGGTAACCTTCAAGCCGCTACCAAAGCTCTCGCTAAGATCAGGCGGCTTCCAGAGAGTGACCCAGCTATCATTGAAGAGCTTGCTGAGATCCAAGCGAATCATGACTATGAGTTGAGTCTTGGAGAATCAAGCTACCTTGACTGTTTTAAAGGCAATCTCCTCAAGCGCCTGCTTACTGGCTGTGCGCTTCAAGCCTTGCAGCAATTGACTGGCATTAATTTCATCTTCTATGTGAGTTCTCTCCGGTTAATAACTCCTCTGGTTGAATATCTGGTTTTGAAAGTATTACGAGCCTTCGCTCTCATAAATACCTCTAGACGAGCCTATTAAAGTACTTCACTCCTCCTGATGCAGTCTCTCTGTTAGGAACTTGGAACACTAACTTCTTTAATAGTATGGGACCCAATTCTTCAAGAATTCTGGGCTTACTAACTCGTTTATTATCAGTTTGATAACCAATTGTGTAAATACAGCCTCCACTTTTCCCGGCTTTATGCTATTGAAAAATGGGGTCGACGGCCTGTTCTTCTTTGGGGGCTGTAGGGATGTGCACCTCTCAGTTCATCGTCGCGATTCTGGGAACTACGACTACTGGGCAAGACGCGGCCGGAAACATAATTGTTCATAATGCTCCGGCGCAAAAAGCTGCGATCGCGTTCATCTGCTTTTATATTTTCTTCTTTGCATCATCCTGGGGTCCCATTGCTTGGTAAGTATTTCCTTCCCTACCAGTTCTTGCCCAATACACAGGAGTAATCTAAAGCTACGTTTATAGGGTTGTTACAGGCGAGATTTTCCCCTTGAAGGTTCGGGCCAAGTCTCTCTCTATGACAACAGCCACAAACTGGCTTCTGAACTGGGCTATAGCGTACGCGACACCATATCTGGTAAATTATGGGGCAGGCAATGCCAATCTGCAGTCTAAAATCTTCTTCATTTGGGGTGGTTGTTGCTTAATCTGTATTGCTTTTGTCTACTTCATGATTTATGAAACGAAAGGCCTTACGTTGGAACAAGTGGATGAATTGTATGCTGAAGTCAGTGATGCAAGACAGAGTGTTGGGTGGGTTCCATCTGTCACGTTTAGGGAAATCAGGGGAGGCAAAGGGCAGGGGCAAGAGGAGCATGAATCTGCTGTCGAAGCATAGGCAAGCTAATTGTGTGGAGACAGTACGCTCTAATGTTCTTCAGGAGTAGCGGAGGACAACGAGGAAGGCGTGCGGAACGGAGGGCATTATTGGAGAGACGCAGATTTGTGATCTTTGTACGTAGGATTATAAGCAGACAGAATAAGTAATAATTTTGCTTTCCTCGTCGAGCATCTTGATCTACTGATCCGTTATTGTATAAAGGAACAGAGAAAGTCCTTTAGGATAACGCTGACTCCAACGGGACTGATGGTGCGATTTTCACGTAGCTTGTTGTCAATTTTTTTCCTTAGGTGACTAGATGGTCGGTGAGGTCGAACGTGCCATGCCCTAAGGAGGGATTAAGCTGTGTAGATAACTGATTTCTTTGATAAGCTTTACTAACTCTGAAGTCGTTTGCTTATATTGCACATATTATCTGCAGGGTAAGACGAATTATCACCTCGCGTAGGAGTAGCTTGCACTTCAGGGTTTAGTCTTGATCTGTTGCGATAGTATTGCTCCATCATCGCCAATGAAGGGCTGATTACCACTGCCTCGCTGTTTTCGAAGATCTGGGTGCAATTTTAAAACAAACATCACCTCTGGCGAAATCGTATTCTGTAGGCATTGTGCATGTGCACCTTTGTAGGCAGCCATGGTCGTTATAAATAGACTATGTTGGTTAAATGCCGAAGGGCATCATAAGGAGTGTAATTTAATTCTAACCTTGCATAAAAATTCCAAGGGGTGTGTGGCAACATTGAATTACCGTAACTATGCTCGAAACTAGTCCAACGTATGCGTCGAAGAAGCGTGCGCAGTCAGATAGTGTCGTCACGTTTGCGACATCCAGATACATGACGCTGTATACTGCAGGCCAGTATGTGGATATCAGACACTGATAAAATTGCATCTGAAGAAAGGATTTAACAGCAGCTTGGCTAGAATATGACTGGTGGCCAGCATGGCTAAGGCATCATCCGACGTGATAGGTGAGGGTTTGACGGTGAAACCTGAGGCTCGTGGGTAGGTGGTCGTACCAGTTCTCGAGCTGATGTAAAAGCTCAGCAGCAATGATTGGAGCGTATATCTCCTTATTGTTGAATAACATCACAGACGCAAAACAGCGCCGCATCATACGGCACTTCGAAATCGCTGCCAGGAATAGGCTTTTGTATCGTTTGGAGTGAGTGAGGATGGGTTCAAGGCCGACCTTGATCGATCAGGCATCGATTACTCTCTTGAAAAGGCTCCCAAGAGTCATGGATACCAGGGAGAAGGATGCGGTCATCAAATTTCCAGATATTACTCTCAGGCATATCAAGATGATAGCCTAGCTCACTAAAGACCAATACATCAGAATACTAGTGATTTGGTGAGTGGGAAAAGAACTTAACGTTTCAATGAGAAGTATAGACCAAAACATTCTTCTTAGAAGCTCCATATCAGTGTTGCTATGCGCATAAAGGTGGCTTCTCGATATTGATCAACCAAATGCTTATGCATAGAGACAAGGAACGAACGCACCATTTGAATAGTGCTTGTACCTTGCAAGAAGCCATCAAATATAGTCGTGTGCTTGGCATGGCTTTCCAATACAGTTATAGTATATGCTCAGAAAAACAAGGCATTGAACACTTCTCAAACTGAACTCGAAATGGACGCTTGGTAACATTGTAAGAGCTTTCCCAATATACTCGGCATCAGGTTGCATTGCATAAGTTGTGGAAAGAGACAAAGATTGGCACACCGAACCGATGGCAGCTACAAGAAGGACAAGACAAGAGTCTGGGCAAGGAGTGAAGGAGCCAACAGTTTTTCCAAGGTAAAGGTCGAAGAATTCCGGGTGCAAGATAGGGTACCAGTGTTGTATCTTGTCGTAAAAGAATCTAAAAGCGCTAAGATCCGGTGTGAGTCCTTTCTCGAGATCGACTTGAGAGATTTCTCACCTAAGTGCGTTCTCGTACTGGAAATTACAGCCTGCAGAATTAACTGGCTGAGTCAGCATAGCCAACTTAGTTCTCTCTGCAACTGCCATTCGAGCTGCCAGTTTGGGATCCTGTCCGAGTAAGCACATAATCGACGGAGTCTGGATTGTCATAAACGGAAACTCAATTCTCCAGTTTCGACTGATGATGGACTCATCCACAGGATAGTGACCAAGAACGGACGGAGTCGGGCCTGTTGAGCGACCTGGAATTACAAAGTTGGGATCAAGCCGTCGTACAGAAATGAGACTGTAAAGATCATCAAGACGTTCCCTAATAGCCTGTGTTTCTAGTTCGTTTCTGTGAAGTATATAGTTAACACTCACCTTCCATCCAGAGGACCGATCGACTTACCTTGATGGACCTGGAGCAACAGGCGCTCTGTAATTGCATGCTATGTCATGCTCTTCACAAAACGAGCAGGTTGGCTTGCGTCCGTCACATTTTGTCCTTCTGGAGCGGCACATGTCACAAGCTAAAGAAGCTCGTTGTCGTGCATTACTAAGATTAACAGTAGGAGACATTTTTGGCCTAATGCTTTTGTTATGAAGTTGGATGATGCATGTCCTGGATTATGGTTTACTTTAGAAACTGGCTTGCGGGGTGCAGGATGGTCAGGTGACGGTAGGTTGGCATGACGGCCTACGTCCTGTGTTTTGCTTAAGCGAGGTTAAATATATGTTAAAATTATTAGTTTAAACTAGGGATCCCGAGTTGTGTAAAACCCGTGCTAGACGGAGAGGCTTACTTTATATAGGGGCTAGCCCCCAAACCCCCAAGCCTCACTACGCTCGAAAATAAAGTGTTTGAAAAATTTATAAAAAAGCTTTTACAAGTATATTGTAAGGGTCGGCGACAGGGTGCTATAATTCTGGCTATACAAACTAATCTCTAATTTATTACAATATTGTACCGACTACCTTCCTTATAGGCCCCGGTTCGGCTACTTTAGGACCCGTCTTACGTATTGTATTACGCGGCCTGTTTTTCGGCGAGTGATACACGACCTCCCCCCCTTGCTACACGACCTCCCCCCCCCCTGTAGATTCTAGTATTCTGCCACCAATCAGACTATTTTGGTGGGGCGCTCACCAAAATCAACTGCTGACCTGCAGAAAGAATGAAGAAAGAATGAAGAATCGAGTTAAATAGTCAATATAGTCAATATAGCTAATAGAGTATTAAAATCTAAAAAAATCGAGCTATTTGGCTTTGAGAGTCGATTGCGTATTGAGTTGCAGGTACTCGCTCTTCTTCTTGCAGCAGATATCCTTCAGTTTGTATGTGATTTCGACGATTTTGACTGCTATAGAAAGAGTTGTAAGCTGGTTGTAAAGAAGAGAAAGATTCGTGAACAAGTAAATTTCGGTTTGTAGAAGGAGCTGAAGGTTGATTAGGGCATGTACTTCGAGTATGGCTAGTTGATTGGCACTTTCTACAAGTTGCTTTATCATGTCTATAAGCAATACAAGCTGAGCAGTGCCTTAAAAGCTGTATTATTTCTTCGAATTGGCTTAATATCTTTTCTGTTTGAGCTGTTCGTAATCGATTGTGCTGGCGCGCGTGTGCTCTTTTTTCTGCTTCAGCAGATCGACGTCGTTGATAGCTAATAGGATCGAGAATAGGAGTAGGAAACACGATAGGTTCAGCACCTGGAGAAAGTTGTAAATAGTGATAATAAGAGTGGAAATCGAGTGGCTGAATAGCTTGATTGTACTCAATTTTGAGCTTGATTGTATGCTAGCACAGTACGCTAAACGCAGAAAAGAAATTGCCGGTACAAATTGTATGAGGATCGTTTGCTGGCAATTGTTTTTTTTGTTAATAAATAGCGTATTGCTCTAAGAGCAATTTCAGGCCAAAGTTAGTGATATTGCTTGTTACTTTATAGTAGAATGAGCTCGAAAAGTGTATAAGTGTTGACTGACGTTTCTTCGCTCTTTTTTGTTGTATTTTAATCAACTCAACTTCAATTGCTAGTTGCGTACTTTCTTAAACAGTTGTTAAATCACTTGTAGAAGTGCCTATTCAGCTTTTGAGAGTATAATGCCTTTCTTTAAGAGCTGACGTAGTACGTGCTTCTGCATGGAAATACCGATCAACTTAAGCGTGAACGACTTTCGATTTGTGCGTAGTTAGCCACTGGCCGATACAGTAAGCAAGTGCTTCACGCTTTAAATCGAATTCAGCTAATTTTTGAATTTTTTGCGCTGTTGAGGAGAGTACGCCGACATATAGATGGCTATTATTCCAATGAAAATCGTTTTTCTATTCTTGCAATATATCCTTATATTCGCTCTCGGTTTTAGCATGTACAACGTTTCGAAATCTTTTTACAAATAGCTCCTAACGCTCCTGAGTTTCGAACTTAGCTTTGCAGTGAAAAGCAACGTTTTTAAGGATGTGCCAGAAGCAAAGAACGACTTTAGTACGAATAGCTGGAAAGTGGCGTTTAAAAGCTGAAATCAAAGCAAAATTACAGTCAGTTGCTAGTACTGAAGGATACACATATTGATCGAAAAGCTGACGAAATTGCAATACAGCTTTGTTGTAACAATTTTCATTTTTTTGATCAAGAAAGCAAATCGCAACTGTAAACGTTTGATTTATGCCGTCGATAGCTATAATATGAAGCAAAGGCATACTGAATTTGTTGGTTTTGTAAGTACAATTAAGTAATACTACTTCGGCATTTTTGTTCAAATATTCTACTGACTTTGTAGCTGCAATAAATAGAAAATTGATATAGTGTTGATTATTCTTTTTTATAGCAAATATCACTTTCTTTTCGGCTTGTTGAACTTTTAATTGCGCGATTAAAGCTTCAGTAGGTGATTTCCCACGTCGTTTAGCACGACTCAATTCGGCGTTGATATTGTAAATGTCTCGAAGTATCACTTCTAAAAATGAATTTAGCTGACGCAGCGCAACTACAGTCGATTTAGAAGGCACTTTAGCTAGCTAGTGAGCAGCTACAACGTCGAGGTAAATCGGAGCTAATTGTCGATAAGCAAGAAAAGCGCTTGAGCTTTCAGCAGGAAAGTGATTATAAGTTGAGTATTTGAGATCTTCGCGGTATAAAAGATCCCAACTGCTATTAGCACGTTCTTTTGCTTTAATAGAGAATAAGCACCCTGTTTTGGTTGTATTTCCTTCTTTTTTTCGGTGCTGACTATCTACTCCAGGTCGAAAGAAAGCAGCTTTTTTACACCCTCCTCGCTGGCAATTCAGCACTCGAATTATACGTCCTTTACGCTTCTCCGAATAACCAATTATAAAAGCATATAAAGCCTGTTTTGCGTGTTGTTGTGTATGAGCAAAAAGGTCGTCGAACGTATTGAAACTGCCTTGAGGTGGAAGAGATAATGGTACAATTGAAGCTTCTACATTCGACGACAAGGATTCGATGCTTAAAGCTGCTGAATTGGCCTGATTTTCGGTGGCAGATGCAGTCGATGACATATTGATCAATTGCGAGTATGCAACAACTGGTGACAGTAAGGTGGCAACAGTAAGGTAGCGACAGCAAGGTCAATAGATGGTTACAGCAGCTGCGTTACAAAATTTTACGGCCAATCCCTTGCTACAGCTTTGTACCTTGACTGCTCTCTACACCGCTTTCCTATTACAAAAATCTACAGGGGGGGGGGAGGTCGTGTAGCAAGGGGGGGGAGGTCGTGTATCACTCGCCTGTTTTTCTTGTATTATGTAACCACTGCCAAGACTTCTAGTGCCAACTTTCCGTAACAACAAACCCCTCTTTTGACCACGTGACGCACCTCACATATATACAGACGCATACGCTACGAGTATTGTATACGTTACAAGCTTGGTTGCGTATGGCTGTATACAAGGCTCTTACTGGTTAATAGTTGTAACAATCGAAGCGTAGACGAAGGCCATGGCGCAAGTTGAGGGGTTGGCGATGTAAGGTGCTGGAGTAGTGTGGCACAAGTCAACTGCAATTTAATACAAGACTAATCTCACCCTCTCTACTACGTCCCGAGTCCCCTACTTATACCCTCCGTACCACTGGCGGCTCCCCACGTGCCCATACATGCCCAGCATCAGGGCTTTTTGTCAGGATTTGAGAATCTAGGTAGCTGACATGTCCCTGACTAAGTGGGGAACGCTAGCGCGGAAGACTTTTCACACACGCACAGTTCTACAATTTTGTATTATTTTACACACAGAGACAACAATAGAGAGCCTGAAGGCATCCCCAATTCCTCCTGCTTATCATTGCGTATTTTCTCGTTCTGTCAATACATGTACCCCAGGGGTAAGGGGGGCGGATACGGATACGCCGGGGCGTTATATCTTACTAAGCACAACCCCTATTTCCCCTTTCGGCACCACCACTTTACCACTTTCAGAACTGAAATGTGTAACAAACAAAAAGCAATAAAAAGGATTTTAGTATTCTCGAAAATAATGTAGCAACGACAGCTAAAGCTACGACAGCTTAAATCATACGCTTTTGTACTAGCTGCAAGCTTGTAGCTGCTGTTGCTTCACACCTGTAGTCGCTGTAGCTTCAAGCCTGTAGCTGCTGTAGCTGCTGTAGCTGCAAGTCTGTAGCTGGCCATAAGCTGGTTACGCCGTTTGCAGCTTTAAAAGTACTGCAACTGAAGCTTACGGCAGTCTAGGTCCTACGCTTTTGTAGTGGCTGTAAGCCTGTAGCTGCTGTAGCTGCAAGCCTGTAGCCGCTATAGCTGCAAATTTGTAGCTGGCCATAAACTGGCTCCGCCGTTTGCAGCTTTGAAAGTACTGCAGCTGAAGTTCACGGCAGTTTAGCAGCTACAAACTTGCAGTTACAGGCTTACGGCTACAGCAATTACAAGCTTGCAGCCACTACAAAAGCGTAAAACTTAAACTGCCATAAATTTCAGCTGCAGTACTTTCAGGGCTGCAAACGGAGTAACCAGCTTATAGCCAGCTACAACGGCCACAAGCTTAAAGCTACAACGGCCACAGGCTTAAAGCTACAGCGGCTACAGGCTTAAAGCTACAGCGGCTACAGGCTTGAAGCTACAGCGGTTCAGGCTTGCAGCTACTACAAAAGCGTATGATTTAAACTGTCGTAGCTTTAGCTATTGTGGCTTCAGCTGCTACATTACTTTCGAGAATACTAAAGTCCTTTTTGTTGCTTTTTGTTTGTTACACATTTCAGTTCTGGGAGTAGTAGAGTGGTGGTGCCGAAAGGGGAAATAGGGGGTCCGACTACACTGACCCCTGGGGGTCAGTTTAGAATCATGACTAAGCGCGTTCCGCACCCCACCAAGCCTGTAAACACAGGGCAACAAGCCTATAAACACAGGGCAGTTAGCCTGTAAACACAGAACAACCAGCTTGTAAACACAACGCGACCAGCCCGTAAAAAACGCGATTACAAACTTGTAGTACAACTGTATATTACTTTTAAAACTAGTTTTACAAATCAATTTAATCTTAAGCAAAGCAGTAATATTATTTTTCTCGTATTAGTTTATTTATTTTATACAATAGCTTACGAAGAAAAAGTGTTTTGTAAATACAACTATAACAATCAACTTTCGCCCAAAAACTTCGCAAAATTAGTTACGAACTCGTAAACAAAAACTTTACAATTTGTAAAACAATTTATAAATATTTTATTATAGTTAAAACGTTACATAAAGCATATTAAAAAGTTCAACATCGAAAAAAACCTTTTTTCAAAGCAATAAATAGCATTATACACAAACGAAATTATTTCAGGGTCAGTGTAGTCGGACCCCTGGGGGCGTATGTGTACGGGGGCGTACCTGTATCCGCCCCCGTACGGAAGGGGTGCCATCGTACCGCTAAGTTAAAGTCTACTAATTTAGAATACATCATTTTCCGCCTATGGTAACCTAGCTTCAATGTTTTCTTTGCAGAACAACCTTCTGGCTTTTCAAGAACCACCTTGGAAGGTATGCTTTTAAATAGGTGCGTTCGGGTGTATATTGTATTCGTGACTTCGTCAAATCCTTGTCTTTTCAACCGTCTTGATTATCGTTTGCACGATTGATTTCACTTACACTATGTCACATAGTTGCTCTTCTTGCGTTGTTTTCGATTGCTGTCGCGCAAGCGAGCCCCTGAAGTGCCCCTGAATGACTTTTGGGTAAGGAGTCAAATTCCGAACATCCTCCAAGTTGCCCCATTGGTACCTTTTCATAGCACTCGAGACTGCAATACGAATAATTAAGTTCCGATCAATTATGCTTTGAATCAGGTTAAATCGTCGCAATACATGGTTTCCCTAATATCTTCTCGGCAGTTTAGGCACCGACATCTCTAATCAAGAAGAAGCAAACCTTCCAGCGATTCAATGGACATGCTCACTGGTGTGTCCTACTGCTTCTATTAATAGTTCTACAGGTAGCAATACGGAATATCGGAGATATGTGAGTAATCGCAAAATTAAGTTCGCAATCTTGGTCAATCAGATTAACTTTCTCATCTCGTTTAAAATAGATATGTTGCCCAGAAATCCGGTTCATCCGAAGTTCTTTGTTCAACACCATCGAAGCTATTGAATGCGTAACATGATTTAAATGTTCCGGAAGACTTGTAGCATCATTATAAGTCACCGTAGACAGTAAGCTGTGAAAGGAGCCTCGTTGCTGAAGGACAAAGTCACTCTGCTTTGGCGAGGTTCACCTTGAGGGTCCAATTTCCGACTGAAGTTTATCCAGGACTTCTGAACTCCTAAAGTTTCTCCCCATTCTAATTCTTCACTAACCCTTGGCTCGCTTCTTTACTTTCTTCCCTCCCAAACTCTCTTCGAAGGATGTCGAACTCAAAGGAAAGTTGTACAATGCTACAACGAAGGTTCGCGGAGGACCAGAGCTGGATAATCTACTTTATATCGCTATGCTCCTCCCCCTTTTCATTCTTTTCCTCTTTGTGAATATTTTCACCTATCACACTCTCTTTCAAAAATGAAGCTCCTTCTCTCATTTCTGTGGGCCGCGTGCCTTTCTTACACAGCACTCGCTGCTAAGTCACATTTTGACCATGGTCTTATTGTTGAATATGAAGATTGGGAGCCAGAGGTAAGTTCGATATCTCAACTCTTGGAGATTCAACACTGACACTTTCGTAAAGGATAACGCAGCTCTCATCGAAAATATCAAGGCTACGCTTAGCAGCAGCAGTCAAGTTGACGTCGTTGACGTGAAACCTCGTATCGAGATCTCATCGCCAATTTTCCGAGGAATGTCTTTCAACGTCACCGGCATGGGTGAAGATGTCACGACGAGTTTGGTCCAGAGCAAGATCCAAAGTCTTCAGGCTGTCAAGAAAGTCTCACCGATTACTCTTCTTCATATGGTTTCGCCAATTGGTGTAGTTCCTTATTCTGCTCCTGAAGTTCGAGACAATGGAGTCTCCTCGAACGCAGAGTCCGGAGTCATTGCTATGCAGGATGGAACTAAATTGTCTACACACGTGATGTAAGTCGCTTTGCATCATTCTGCTTTCGATTTTTTGCTGAGAGAGATGTTCTCGGAATACCTACGTACTTTGGACTGTCTCGAGGTCTTACCCGACTTGTTTGAGTAGTAGTTAATTCAATTTTAGGACAGGAGTCGATAAACTCCACGCTGCAGGCATCAAAGGCAAGGGTGTAACCATCGCAATCATGGACACCGGATACGATTACAAGCAAGACGCTCTCGGTAACTCTATCGGTTCCGGCAACAAGGTTACCTACGGTTACGACTGGGTTGGTGATGACTACAGCTATGAAGAGGGAACCGCAGCTGTCGAAGACGACGATCCATATGCAGATTGCAGTATTCATGGCACGCACGTGTTTGGTATTGTGGGCGCAAATCCGACGAAGTTTGGCGTTACGGGTGTAGCCCCCGAGGCTTCATTTGAGCTCCACAGGGTTTTCGGTTGTTCCGGGTCTGTTGGAGATGATGTGGTGATCAAATCTTCTATTGGTATCTACGTAAGTTTCCAAGGCACTCCTGTTTCTACTCGTTTGTCTTCCCATCTTTGGATATCATGACTTCACAACTCCTGTCATATATTGTCAACTAGTTACTGATAGAAATAAACAGGAGCGCGGGGTCGACATCATAACAGCCTCTATCGGCGGAAGCTCCACGTATCCCGATGGTGAATATTCTCCAGATCTCCATGCACCCTTGTAAACAACGTCTTACATACTCCTCAGATCCATGGGCGACGGTCGTCCAGCGCATCAATCAAAACGGGACCTACTTTCAAGTAGCAGCAGGAAATGCAGGAGCAGGTTACTACACCGGCAGCGAACCCAGTATAGGAATCGACGTTCCAGCGATCGGTGCAGTCTGGAATACTGAGACCCCTTACTACCTGTGGAATGGAACGTACCAGTCCGGTAACGAGACCAGACATCTCACATGGGTCCCAGGAGATAAAATTGATTTCCCGCCAACTTTCACCCTCTGGACTGCGTCGTCTGTAGAGTCGGATGTCATAAACAGAGGTTGTGGTCCGTATCCAGCGGACCTCGCACTCCCCGATTTCAACACCACCGTCGTCCTGGTTAGTCGGTCATATATCTCACCATGTGGATCGTTTGTCGCACAAGAATATCTCGCTTCAATTGGAGTCAAATACACGCTCTTCTGTAAGTTGTGGAGCATTTTATGTCGAACTTTATCCACCTTCACGCTGCGAGATGAGAGATACTCCCAACCGATTCCAGATCGAGTGCTAACATGGCCACCATCTAGATATCACCCAAGCCGACGATCCCGTCACCGGCCCAATCTTCCGCGATGCCACTGAAAACATCACAGGGATCGGCAACCTTCCCAGCGCCGTAGGAGCAGATCTCTTTGCCGCCTACCAAAAAGATAAGAGTCTCACAGTATCTTTGGGAAGTCCTTCCTCCTACAGTGACTCTGTAACCATCCAGAAAAATGACATCTCCGGTGGCCGAATGACCGATTTCAGCAGCTGGGGCCCAACACTCGACGGCCGCACATTCCCAACTTACTCCGCACCCGGTGGGAACATCCTGTCCTTATTCCCCAAGAGACTAGGAGGGTTCGGCCAGATCTCAGGGACGTCCATGGCGGCTCCATTCGCAGCTGGTGTGGCTGCCCTGCTGATGCAGCAACATCCTGATTGGGATGCACAGACGATACGGAATGTGCTTGCAACGACGGCGAATCCGATGCCTTATAACGATAACTCGTCGACGGTGTATGATTTCCTTGCGCCGGTTGCCCAGCAGGGTGGTGGACTGCTGGATGCGTATCGCGCAGTGTTTACGACGACTGTTGTTGATGTTCCCGGTCTTTCGTTTAATGATACTGCGAATCAGCCCAAGTTTCTCTCTTTCAAGGTTAAGAATGTTGGAACCACACCTCAGACTTTCAAGTCAGTCAGCCTCTCTATTCGGTATCCATTTCGTGGCTTATCTGTGCATACATCACAAACAGATACAAAGAAAAACAAATCTGACGTGCATACTCCAGGTTATCTCACATCCCCGCCGCCTCTGGCTACGGAATCTCAACCAGCGACAAATACACAGCCGCGACAGACACTCAACGCGAGCTCTCCAATAACCTCCAAGCCGTCTACGCCACCCTTTCAATCACTCCCTCCGAAGTGACCATCTCCCCTGGCCAAGAATCCACCATCACAGTAGCAGTGACTCAGATTCCCAGTCTCGAGAGTAGCCTCCTCCCCTTCTACGGCGGTTACATCGCCCTGAACTCCACAGACGGCACACAATCCGTCACTGTGCCATATACCGGCATCGCTACCGTTCTGTACGATACCGAGATGGACTTGAGCGGTTCCGTGCTCGCGACGTATAACTTCACAGCGAACAACGCAACCGCCGTTGCGTCTTCCACATCCGGCCCAACAGTCTTCAATATAACCTACCGCGGTTCCAACAGCAGCTGGGCAGACACGGGTGCCTGGCCCGCGGTCCTAGTATCCATCCATTCCGCCGTGCGCTTCCACACCTACAAAATCGATCTTCTAAACAGCACCGACGATGTCATCATCCCGTTGGCCGAGTTCACGAATTACTACGAGGATGGCAATAATTGGTACCTCGATGGCACGGATGGAAATAGTACTTTCTTGCCGGAGGGAGAGTATAGGTTCAGGGTTGAAGCGTTGAGGATTTATGGGGATGAGGCGAAGGAGGAGGATTGGTTGGAGAATGCTAGTGAGCCGTTTGCGTTGAGGTATACCGAGGATAGTGTGGGCTTGCCGGGGGGGAAGAATGAAACGCTGAGGCGACGGTGGGCGTAGTAGGAGGGATTGTGAGAGGTGTTCCCACGTGAGGGTGGTGGATGAATTTGTGAGAGTAGGAATCTATTGTTTAGCATTTGTTTCGAATTCTTTATTGGCATGTAGCTTGGAGGACGAGAGGATTCGCAGCCAGGACTCGGCTAGCTCTAGAATTCAAGTAGTGTATCGAGAAAATACTTCTTCGAGTGCCCTAAGCTACGTTGATATGTTTGGAGGATAGTGTGGGGTTGCCGGGGGACTGGAATGAGACGCTGAAGCGACGACGGGCGTAGATGTTTGGACTTGTGAAAGGTGTTTCCGCATGGAGGGTGGTGGATGAGCTTGTGACAATTGGAGCTTGTTGGTGGCATTTGGTTTCATAGTCGTTCTTGATGTTGTGCTTTGGAGATTCGCAGCCAGGACTCAGCTAGCTCGAGAATTCAAGTACCACCGTACCAAATCGAAACGTACTTCATCAAATGTTCTAAGCTGCGTCCAGTACTTTGTGAGATGATTAAGTAGACACAGCGTAGAAACAGCCTCCGCACTGCAGCCTACCGGTCAATTGAAGATATATGCCTGATCTATACAGTCAAATCCTCAGCCGGACCAACATCCATCCGGCCTCCCTCAGGCAGCCATTTGGGAAAGGAGCAACAGGGAAATTCATAGGCAAGGCAAGGACTAACCTTAAGCATTGTCAGGCGTTTGGCACCTTTTGATTTTGAAATATTTATCTTAGGAGCCTGGGGAAACTGTACAATACAATGATACCAGAGATGTCAATGAAGGCACGGCTTATTGTATAATACATCAATTGTTTCCTATGAAAACGATACGCCTCATGTCTGCTTCCGATGACAACCTCCACATTTTCTTCTGTGGTATTTCGCCTATGCATCTGATCCTCCTTATTCGCCTTACATTCAACGCCGTTTCCCTCGACCGTATTTGCTCCTGGGATGCGACTGGCTGACAGAGGGATAAGGTCCCTTTTATATATTCGTCCCGGCAGACACCAAGGGACAAGTAGGCGCATAGGTCTTGAGCCGCTGCCTGTCCATCCGTGGGAGGAAGCTTATTTGACTTTGTGCTGTACCATGGTCCAGCGCGTGCGTACTGCAGCCGGAGTTCTGCCTGGTAATTTCTTGAAGATCTATTCCCAAGACTTGTCCTCTTTCTTGTATGCCAGCAAGCGCTGCTCGTCTACAGGTTCCTATAGGATATTCATCTTTGTGCTGGAACCTTGCTTTTTATTACTCGAACACGCGTCATCGTCGCTGCTGAGATTAAGATCGCTGTCGCTCAAACTACTTTCGTCGTCGCTACTTGCCGGCTTACTCCTTTCCGATAGCAGAGCCCCAGCATCAACAGCTTTGATATGCTGAAGTGTAGTTGAAGGCGCGTTGTCGAAAACACGGTTTGCCCCTACGGTAGGCGACAAAATCGTGCCACTAAAGAGTGGAGATGAGGTATGCCGGCTGAAGCCAGTCAAGAGGAACGAATGTTGCTTTATCGGCTTGATAGTGAAGTCGTTAATTTTCTTTATATAGTCAACGTTTTCGATGAGTTAAGCAAGCTGGCTGAAAGACACTCCTCGCCTGTCGCGGCCATCTCGGATCACTGCTGTGAAGAAGCAATAGCGTGTAGAGTGCGAACGGAATGTAACCTGAGTCAGCGTCGGTAAGATATTACTACATGATCGGCCAAAGTTGTAGCAGTCAGATAGTATTTCTATATTTATGGTTTGTGGCGTCGAAGGTGCTGGCGAAAGCAATCGACTTTTAGCACTGGATACTGCCGTGAGTCTTGAACTATAATCAAAAGGGGAGTATGATTTTAGAGAGTGCTAACGGAGTTTGGCGTATGGTCTACGTTGGGGGTAAGACCTCTGCTTAAGATGGCGCTTGCGCTTCTTGTATATTAGGTTGTTGGATGAAAATAATCGGTTCCGTTTAGCAGGACATGGTTTTTTATTTACGTTGATCGACACGGGATTGCTGTTAAGCTCGTCGTTACTGAAACTACTGCTATAGCTCCTTAACTTATCCTGACTCGGCTTTGGAAACGGATCGTGGTTGGCCAGCCTTAAGCTTTCATCCTTCTTGCTGGATAGATGGGTATCGCCAACTTTTTCGAACATCATCGTCGCTGCCACATCTTCTTTCATTTCTTGTTGCAGCTGCCTGCCATCCTCATTGCCGTTGTCATTGTCGTAGCCCCAATCCTCCTGCTCCTCCTCCTCCTCCTCCTCCTCCTGTCGCTGTCTCTCCTTCTCATCAAAGATATCGGACCTCAGTGCAGGGCGGACCAGCTTTTGCTCGTCTGCTGCGCTTCGATCCGTAGGAAGATGGTCCCGGGGGGGATTACGAGGACGAGCAGGAGTGGACATTGGCCTGCTGCACTGATGTTGTGCAATGGCTCGTTCGAGGCACAGGAAGAGGAAGTATGATGGCGCAGGGAATCGGACGTCAAAAGGTTTGGTTCAGAGTGCCGCAAGCGCTTTCCGTCTCGAGCAAATCATCAATGTCGTGCCATACATCGGAATTTGGGGGGGGGGCCGGGTTTGTCTAGTCGATAACAGTCTTTGGGCTGTCGAGAAGGCTCTTATCTGCCGCTGCACTTTCAGCACCAAGACTACTTTCGTCGACTTCGGCTTCAGAAGCACTTGAGTCGTCATCGCTTAGCAGCACAATTGGATCTCTTACGCTATGTTAGAAAAGCTGGTCGTCTGTTTCTACGATAGAGGATAAAGAGCGTACTCACCTGGACTACCGCTTGGGTTACCGCCTGGCGCTGACCCGTTCCGTTATTAAGAGAACCGCTTTTCTCATTTTTAGTTCTATCCCTAACTTCGAAAGCTGTGTTATTCAAAGGCTGGTTATCCGCTGCAAAGCTCTCTTTCTGTAGTGTGATATATAGCAGTTGTTCGATGGAGGGAAGGTCTCAATCGTTGTCGATTTCGTTGGTGACCATGCCGTTCTCTGCTCTCAGATGTCAAAGGTTAGTTACTACTGTTACCAGCCCAAACATCTCGATCTCAGAACTTACCTCGGATTCCAAGCTCGTTGCTCTCACAATCGTTAGCTCCTGCTGATTGCGGCGTGCTGAGTTGTGCACTACTCGGCTTAAGACGCTGGAGCTTGTCGAAGATGCCGATTGGCTTAGAGGCAGGTTTGCGGCGACTTGTTGCGCTTTTGGAACGCGAAGCAGTTGGCATATAAGTATATGGTTTGAAGGCAAAAGTGGCTAACAGCTCACCTTATGGTGTTAGAGGGATCATGGTGTCAGAGGACTGGTCTTGGCAACGCTAAGACGGCTATTGTCGCTTCGTTTTTTAATATTTTTTTGATTTTTGATATTCGACAAACAAAGCGAATAGTACCGATTGTTAGCTACTATGGCATTATATAACGACCAACGTGCAACAACACAAAATGGGGTAATCAAATATAATAATTGATCAAATTGCAAATCGCAAATCGAAATCATTAAATTAATAACGTAGTGCTTTTAACTTTTCTAGGCCCCTCGCCGTTCTTGGCGCTCTGGACGTTCCTAGCACTTGCGACTTTCCTGGTTCTCGACGTTCCTGGCGCTCTCGACTTTCCTGGTTCTTGACGTTCTTAGCGCTTTTGACTTTCCTGGCTCTCGGCGTTCCTGGCGCTCTAGATTTTCCTGGCTTTTGACGTTTCTGGAGCTGTCAACTTTTCAAAGCTGTCACGGCACGCGCTGTGGATCTACAGATACAGAGGGCAACGGTGGTGCAATACGAGAATCTATAGCTAAGGAAGGAAGAGGAGCTCGAGGAGAGCAGGCTATATATACACGAGGCGCTCTGAGAGCTCGCCTAATATAGGTCACGTGTGCTTGGGAGCACGGGACGTGACAAAAGCTGGTTTTGTTTGTATTTAAAAAAAAAAAAAAAGTTGAAAAAATTTGCTATGTAAAGGGCTGTCTTGGCATATTTGCTTTTTTAAAAGTATTTTCAAGTATTTGTGTTTATATATTTTTTTTACTTTTACAATAAAAAAAGAATACAGCTTTTAAGCCGAAAGCGCCAGGAACGTCGAGAACCAGGAAAGCCGCAAGCGCCAGGAACGGCGAGGGGCCTAGAAAAGTTAAAAGCACTACGTTATTAATTTAATGATTTCGATTTGCGATTTGCAATTTGATCAATTATTATATTTGATTACCCTATTTTGCGTTGTTGCACGTTGGTCGTTAGTTCATGCCATACTATTCAATAATATTCTTATCTCAGCACGCTCAGACCCTCTTTTACGAGATTACGTTAAATAAATTTAACTAGCCCCACAAAACCTTTGTGAGCCAATGAGGATCGCCAGATCCTCATTTCTCGTAGAGAGTCTGAGGTCAAATGGGGATGATTTTAGTGTAACGATTTTTGGTTTGTTAGTACATCAATTAGTTGTTTTCAACGCTGTAGTTGTTCTATTCAACAACACATATTAGTACTTTTAAATAGCACATATTGTAGCTTGTATATTAAATTATTAATATGATCCGGCAATTTAATGAAATATTGTGTAGTTGTATTGTTATTCAAGTTTTCGTACGTAGTATTATATGTAGTTTAATTGGTCAATTAAGCTGATTAAGCAGAAAATTTCATAAACTTTGCACAAATATTTATAAACTTTCACAAATGTTTACTAAGCACAATGACTAATCAATAAACTTTTTATAAACTTTGCACAAACGTTCACAAATATTCATAAATAAATCACTTTTGTAAGTACACTTTTTGACTTCGACGTTATAGTTTACCCTTTAATTAATTAATTAAACTATTTCAAATATAATCATTATAAAATTTAAACTTGTATCTATTTTTATGATCCGGCAAATAAATAACAGCTGCGTTGAAAAACTAACAGTAATCAATTGAAAATAGTCAAAATACCTAAATAACCAATCGTTCTCACTAAAGCGATCACCATTTGACCTCAGACGCTTCGCAGACGCTCGCGAGCACGTGGGCCGATTAGGCCAATTTGAGTAAGTTTAAGTGGATCGCCTTGGCACAGCGAAGCGTCTGAGGAACTGAGATAATAATATTCGAATATCTTGAATAATTTTTGTCACACTTGTGGTACCGTATTACGCTGTATTACGCTATGTTATGGCGTATTTTGACTAATCAGTGCGTATTCTGAAAGCTGTACCATTACGGCCTACCATAATTTACGCCGTGGTATTTTTACGGCCACACTACTGGCTACACTGCTTTTACTCGTTTACCACAGCATTGGGTGACGAGGATTCGATGTTTAGAGCTGCAGAATAGCCCTGATTTTGAGTGGCAGATACAGTCAATGACATATTAATCAATTGCGAGAATGCACAATACGGTTTGGGCGACAGTGAGGTAGCGACAGCAAGGTAACAACGACGAGATCAAATGGTCGTAGCAGCTACGGTACAAAATTTTACAGCCAACCACCTTGGCAGCTCCTTACACCGCCTGCCTATATAACGCTAAAGCATCGGCGAGCCACGCCGTCGCAGCTCATATAATGCCAAGGAGTCCCAATAGTTTTGGTATTGGTTGAATCCAAGGTTTCAGTAGATCTGCGTGCGAGGCAAATTAAAAGATTAAGAGATAGCCAATAACGTCGTGGTATATGTAATTAGCAAGCGAGCTAGGCTCACTTGCATTGAGATTAGGTCAATCACCAACAATCATATGACAAGAAGTGAATGCGAGATGAGACCACGCTAATGCGCAGATTTATCCGTATCACCAACAATAAGGAAACCGTATCATAGAGTCGAGGTTTCGTACATGCTTATGCCGATATTGAGTCTCGGGGTAGTAGTCGAGGACAATCTAGGACTCGATGATCTTTCTCCAGGGCAAATAATACTGTTATCTGGCTCCTTACTTTTATATATCATCAACTCACCAATCATACATTGATAAAGCCCCCCAAAGCTGATACATAATAAGCATTGGTTTGCCGCCATAGCCATCGATAAATTTCTGTTGCCGCGCCCTCCTGGCTGTGGGATGTTGGAAATTTCCCCGCTCTGCGCTCTCTTCGGTAACCTTTACTTAAGCTTGAATCTTGATTGGTTCCAAGACAACTGGTTTGGGTGGTATTTTGAAACGCTGGTTAGCTGAGCGGCGGCGCGACCCAGCGCAACGGTACCGAATGGCACAGCTTTTACATACTCAAGGATAAAAAGGATGCGCCACGGAAAGATGGAAACCGTACTAGGATCTCACGGTCTAGCGTCAAATCGGGATGATTAGTTGTGTGATATACGTTAGCTGATATGATATGGCCGGCCACTTGCAACTCGTTTGGGCCGAGTCGTCTCTGATATTTCGGCGACGACAAGCAGACATTGCGCGCTATGCACAGCCATTTCTCGTTGGCTTTAAGCGGCTCTATTTTGTCAGTCCCAGAAATAGCATACTTTTTGATTTTATTTTGCCGGACATATGCATCTCCACTCCTTTATTCATACTTTATTATTCGCTCTTTCAAGCCACCGGATACACAGCGATACTGCCTTGTGTCACATTTCATTAAAGTACACTTCAGAATACAGAGGACGAACCACATCAACAATGCAGCTTACTTGTAGCGATTTGTCAAAAACGAGCATCGCATTTATACTGCGAAGCCCTATTAGTCAAGACCACGATAATGCGAATAGCCCTACCAACAAGATGGCCATATCCAAGTTACTGGATCCTTCTCCAGATATACAACGTATGAAAGTACCGGTATTGCCTTACGAGTTACATCCAACGTATGCTGAGCCTGCCGATTCAGAGTCATAGAGCAAGCTTCGAGCGAATAGATGCATCTACATGGAGGCATTATAATGGTAGAACTACAAGGCGAGACGCACACAGATTCCGGGGGACACGGCGAATGCCCAGAGATTACCATCAATATCGGCACAGTCCTAAGCATCGAGCTCAGGTGAATGTGAACGCGTCTCACACACAATTCCAGACCACAACGCAGCTTTGCAAACATATCGGTCATTCTAACAAACCCTATACTAGAGAACAAGTGGACTTTATCCGGTACTTCAAAGAAGACTGTCGCACCTCTTTTAGCGACATTGGAGAGGTTATTTCGCGCGGCTGCCGAGAGTGGAGAGAAGCTCACATTGCTCCTCCTTTCATCTCTCGAGGATATCCACAAATTTACGAAAAACGAACCAGATATCTTGAAGGATGGTGTCAGAAATATTGTTTTGCAGGGCGGCTATAACATCACAGACGGTAAACTTATTCCAGCTTTGGACGCTAATAATAATCGCTATGATATGAAAGCGGCCAAAAAATTTCATACATACATACAAGAGCACAAAATCCCCTCCGCAGTTTATACAAAAGTAGCCGCTTTCGCTACTCCTTGGTATGCGGATCTTTTCATTGAACTGGAAAAAACAGGCCATCCATTGGGGAAACACTTGAGAATGGTGCAGGTCGAGCAAGACCTCGCCTTTTACATCGCTGCCTGTGAGGAGGACCCCAATATGCGATTCGCCCGTAACTCTTCTGTCGACGTATTCATACCAGGAGTGTTTGCAACCCAAAACATCCAGTGAGCATGGCCGGACCCTTGAGCCTGCCATTCAGCACGCCGCCAATAGTCCGTAATTTCAAAATATGGCTGTAAAACGTACTGATAAAACTTCTCAATCCGTAATTCAAGGTATGCGGCTACGATATGTGGGTTGTCCTGTACGTTTTTCCATGCAAGAGCATGCCGAACTCGGTCATTTCCAGTGGAATAAGTAGAGAAATCGGGCATATGGCGATGTAAGTCGTACTACTGCATATCCGCACAGCTTAGAGTAATAAATACGGGTGACGATTGAGAAGATAGAAAGCGAGCGTGGGCCTGTAAACTATTCGAATGGTTTCTCCAAAACGGCCGAGTGCCTACTAAAGGCGTACCGACACGAACAATATCAGACAAAAGAGAATCATCGGCCTGTAACGCATCACCTAGCTCTTCACGAGTCATATTTGCAAGGTTCGACCATTTAGAAACGTAATACCGGGCCTGAATACCTGCTTTTCGGCGCATAAGTAAATTGAAAATGAAAAAGCTCGACGTGAGTTATCTCCTCAACTGAGAGGCTGAATCTGCGAGCTACGTTCTATCCATTGGTCAAACTCGCCATTTTCTTCACAAAGCCCAGAGCAGCATGCTTCTTCCACATGTGCTCAGTCAGCTTATCCTTACGCCCGTATCCCGTTCCTTGGCTTCTTGGGCATCCACCGACAAGGCAGAGATGAATAGGAGCGGGGTTGTGTACAGTTGCTTCATGGCGCATCCTGTCGGACCCGCGACCGAATGACCGGTTACAGCCAGGGTTGTAACATTTGTAGCGGTGCGATGGGCCTACTATAGTAGATGAAAATTTTGCAGTTAAATCGGGTGGAGCCATGCCGCCAGCACCCGATGAAGAGCATTTAGACAATTCTGCCAAGTCCACTATTGAGTCATGGGAATGGGAGGCGAATTCTCGTGACATGTAATCGTCGAAGTCTAAGGAACTGTCCAGTGTTTGGCCATCATCAATTCTTGTACCTAAGGTGCTACTATTCGTAGACCCTAAAGACATGTGTTCCAACAAACCGAACTCCACACCATCGCAGTTTTCAAGGCCATCGAGGCCGAAATTAAACAAGGCTAGATTACTAGCGCCGAACAGAGCCTCACCAAGTGATCGTACATCGTTGGATACTTGAGGCATCGCCAGATTCTGTAGCGAATCCTGTCGATTGAGTTGTTAGAATTTTGGAGATATTAACTCGGGCGGTTCATGAGCTCGACGACAATGCTCGTGCAAACCTTTCATCGTCTTGAAAGAGACCTTGCTGAGGACCCATGGAGGGCATGGGCTATAGTAGCAATCGTCTTGTGGGCATGGCAAACCATTTATATCTCCATCGGATCCCTCGCGAACGTACTGATCACCAATGTCATCCTCATACCACAAGGCCGTTTTAGACGAGTCGTACTTATACGATTGGATGTGCTTTTGGTGCCCACTTCCACTTCCACCCAAGAGAATCCATTCCTCAAAATAGATCACCATTAAGTGTCCTGGTGGGACCAACCGTTCAGGACGTCTGGGTCTATCGCTCGCGGAATGAGGCCCATAATGTCCATATCCCTTTATATGTTCCTTGACCTGGTCCAGTCTTAGAAGTACTTCCGCCACTCCCCTGTGCCCGCATATTTGCAGCCATCTACCGTACAGTGATAAAATTCGTGGGTGCAGAGCGGTGTGCCTTCTCGATATGCCGATCCAGATTCTGTCGTTGTTTGAAGCGCTTGTCGCAATCCAGCTCCAAACATTTGTAAGGTCTAATAGGCTGCCTCTGACGTTTGCTAGAGGCTTATTAGTAGGAGTATGAGGTATCTTGATGGCCGGTACTGGCCTTGGGCGATCAGAAAGATCCGAGATATGATAACCTGGGCGAGGCAGCACAATTTTGGATGTTCCGTCCCCCGTGGGGTTATGCTCTTTCATCAGATCCAGCTTCGGCATCACGATGATAGCGACAGAGATCACATCAACTGGTGATAATAAGATGTTGTAGCTTTACTAAGGTACAGCGGTCAAACTTAACTAGTTATAGGACCTTTCCCAATGTGCCCCGAATTCTGAAAACACCTTAATAGTCGCGATTAAACAGGATGGAACAGCCGAAGCGGTGATTAGTGGCGTAACTAAAACGTCGACAGCATGATCAACTATAGTCTTTTCTTTATTAGTGTCCGTGTGTAGCGAAACGCACCCTGTAACGAAACAAATCATAGGTACTTCGAGTTCAAGTGACTTAAAATTTGCGAATGTCACAAAATTTCTTTATGTTTTGATTCTCGTTACATTATATACTGATTTGCGGATTCCGCCATGTCCTCATCAGTAGACTCGTCAAGTAACCTGTTTAGAACCCTCCGGACGTTTGTCTTGACCCAGTAAAAGTTGATCGTCACAGACTTGTCGCTTTTTGGAATATACGCAGACGGCTGTCCAAGTAGAAAGTGAGCCACTGCTGGAGCTCCGACCTCCACGTCTCTTGTGAAGCGATTATAAGCTTTTAATGCGAACTTGGACATATCAAGCGGTTCTGGCGCTGGCAAGCCACTGTTCTCAGCGGCCGCCGCTTCCACCGTCTCTTGGGCCTTCTTCAGCACGGCCGCAGCGAGTACAAGCTGACCTTATAGGTTAAAGGTTTTCTTACCAACCTCGCACATACGACCAAGGCTCTAGAATCAAACTATAATACCCTTGACGAGGCACTCCTTGCTTTAGATTTCATCCTTCAACAATATGAGGAGGGCAAAGCTCAATATAAGAACGACCCAGTTATGAGTACTTGTATTAACTTTGGCTGGGCAAAGCTAGATAAATACTATGCTTTTTCTAGTGAGACACCGGCATACGTAGGCGCACTTGTCCTTTATCCGGCCTATAAGTGGCAATATATTGAGAAGCACTGGATGTGTGAGTAGTGGGGCCTAGCTAAGACCGCGCTGGAGGACTTATGGAGAAAGAAGTATATGTCTACAGGCTATGAAAGGCTCTCAGACGAAGCTATTGCTGCTGTTACTGGCCGAGTTCTTGCTTCTACATACGCAACGCTAAATAAGTTTACTCAGTGGAAGAACTCCTTAAAAGCAAAAGTGCCGACAACTCTATCCCAGGACGAATATACTCGATATTGCAGTTCACTGCTACATTACGATTTTGAAGATGTGAAGGACTGGTGGCTGGCACCTGAGCAGCAGGCAATATACTCTAATTTGAGCAAAATGGCTTTAAACTTGCTTTCTATTCTTGCAATAAGTGCGGAGCTAGAACGTCTTTTTTCGTTTTGCAAAATTACAGTTACAGATCGCCGTAATAAACTTTCAGTAAAAGTAATTAAAGCCTTAGAGTGTTTAAGGTCTTGGCATAAAGTAAAAGCTTTTAAATCAAAGGAAGAAATAAGTGAATAGGAGTTGGAAAGTAGAAGAAAAGCAAAAGGATATATGAGTCACGTGTAATTATACTTTAGTATCCTGTATTACGCCGTATTACGCCGTGCGTATAACAAAGGAGGTATATTACTGCAGTACTATTCAGTGCGTATTTGTGGGAGGAATCTGTACTGCAGTGGTAATAAGGCATCAAATTACTGCAGTAATTACGGCGTACACACTACTGGCTACACTGGAGTAGCGGAGACGTGAAACCTAGGTCGAGCCTTTTTCGCCGATAGTTCTAGGAGGGAGCTGTAAAATAGAGATGTAAGCGCCTAGAAGTTCGCGTGGTGCTGCTGCGTTTGAAACTAGGAACTGCTGCTTCAATATGTACGGTAGTTATAGCCATAAATATAATACTCATTGACCCCCTAACCCTAACCCACCCCGTAAGGGAGCCTTGTTAATGTGTGGCTTGATTTGAGACTTACTTTATACTGCTTTTCCTCCCCTGTACTGTGACTCCAACGGTCGGCCATGCTAGGTATTGCTCGTGCGATTAGTTTGATATAGTTGAGGACTTATCGTGGTAAAATGATGAGCGTAGTAGCTTCGAAACCGGCTTCGCCAAAACACGCTTTTTTACGAAAAGTTGGTCCCACTTCTGCCAGTTACCTCTGCTCGTGCTTTTACTGTTTTAAGTAAAGCGCAGTGCAAGGGTACTTTCCGATGTACCCGGCTCCGAACATTCTACGCTCGGCAGTGGTGACAGAACGAGAAAATACACAATGATAAGCAGGAGGAATTGGGGATGCTTTCAGGCTCTCTATTGTTGTTTATGTGTATAATAATACAGAATTGTAGAACTGTGTGTGTGTGAAAAAGTCTTCCGCGCTAGCGTTCCCCACTTAGTCAGGGACATGTCGGCTACTTAGATTCTTAAATCCTGACAAGTGGGGTTATGGCAGCTACTATGGCAAAACGAACCTGGAATGAGATGAGCAATGATCCTGCTTGGGGGCAGCAGATTCCGTCTGATGGTCCAGAGCCCGCAACTGTGATCGATGGCGAGGCTGCAGGATTGCGAGGTATGTATTTGTTTTTGCACACGATTGAATCTAAGATTAAGACTGTGTCTTCCAGATTTACCTTTCTCCCTCGATACGACGACGGTGCAAATATACCCCGCGCTCGAAGACGTGCTATACAAGAGAGACCTCTATACACTAACGGGAGTCGGTGCTTTTGGATGCGTGTTTCGAGCGGTGATGGAACCAAATCAAGTCTTTGCGGTGAAGGAAATCAAATTCTCGAGCCGCAAAGAGAAAGAAAACATGGGGGAAGTCGAATTTCTTCGGCGATGCCAACATCCGAACATCTTGAGGATGATTGAAGTCTACGTTGTTGATCACCCGGGTTTGGCGAACGCGATGTACGTTGTTATGTCCCTATGGGCGCCAGAAACTCTCTATGCTTTTTTCAAGGATTTGATCAATTCCGAAACCTGCATCAGCCCGTTATGTCCCTGGTATGTACCTGGCTTTGAGCGACCATGGACGGCAATCACTAGAGGCTGTATTAGCGCAGTAGAGTACTTGCACAAGCACAACATTAGGCACCGAGATATTAAGCCAGAGAATATTCTTCTGCATTGCAAAGGCTTTCAAGAGGTTGCAGCGGTTGTATGTATTAGCTCAATTCTTTTCTCTCGTTATCTTAATGTTTTGGAAGTTTAGGCTTGGATTTCTGCTGCTTATTTGAACGTATCGCGACTATTCGGAGACTTTACTTTTCATATTGTTAATTTGCATGGGGTTTCGGGACATCAACTATTATTTTGAAATCGATGCTAATTTAGGAACCTTTAGATAGCTGATTTCGGCATAAGTAAGAATAGTATAATGAATGCTGCAACTACCTTTCATGGTACGTACTAATGGATGGCCCCGGAATGGATTATCGAGTCGGAAAGTACACTCAAAGTGGATGTATTCACATTGGGTGCCTGCTTTGCAATCGTTTTAGCAGTTGTGCTTGAAGGTAAGGATGGCCTTCGCGAGATTTGGAGGATTGGCCTCGAAAGCGGCTCTTGCCAATTCGCAGCCAATTTGGAAGACGTTTTGGCCTACCTGGAGAGTATAAAGCTGGCTCATTTCGACTCACGGATCGAAGTTCCCAAATTAGACTTCCATGCTTTACTCATCGAATGGGTAGAGCGAATGATTGTGAAAGAACCAGCTGGCCGAGCAAGCATGGATGAGTTGCAATCAATTTGCAACAACCACGATCCTTACTTTAAAATTGTTGTTGAACAGGCTAGGTCTAAGGATCATACCTAGTCTATTGTAGGCACCGGTAGGCACCTGTAGGCAACGGTAGGCAACGGTAGGCAACAGTGTGATGACATGTGAGTATCGTATCTCTATAAGTAGAGGGATTATCTTTTGTAGTTTAGGTTCTACAACTTTCAGCAATTGATACTCGTTTGCCCTATACTCTCTGAAGGCCACGTGACTACTTCTTCCTCTATTTGAACAGGTTATAAAGCTCGGTGAGCTTCGACAGCGCTTAATCAATTTCGGAACGGATTATTCACGTCAGACAAAATGTCAATTAAAAGCAGTATAGGGACAAAAGTTAATACAATTACAATTGAAGGAATCAAGATTCCTAAACTTACGCATATGAACTACTATACGTGGAAAAATGATGCGGAATCGGTATTGTATTAACGCAAAGAATGGATGTACGTCGAAACTGTGCAAACTACTGATGCTAAAAAAGAAGAACGATTCAAATACAAAGACGCTTATTATACTTTAAGGTTGATTATCTCCAAGGAAGTGTAGCTTGACTATAGTACTTTCAAAACAGTTAAAGAAATATAGGATGCTATTAAGGCATACTTTGAGAGCAAAGCAGCCAATCAACAAAGTCTGTTACTGGTACAACTAGATTTTACAAGTATAGAATCAGGAAAGAGCATACTGACGTACTTGACGCGTATTCAAAAAATTGTCAGCGAGCTAAAGGCTTACGGTGGCGATATTAGTACCGTTAGCTACACAGAAGCTATTTTGAGAGGCTTACTGCGTGACTACTTAACAGTCAGGACTATTGCGAATACATATCGCGGAAATGTAGAGATAGTCAAAACTTTTCTTTTAGGAAAAGAAGCTTCGCTGAAGGAACAAGAAGCAAAGAGTAGTACGGGAAAGCATTACGCTATAGTTGCAAACAGGAGCAATGTCACGTGCTACAACTGTGGCGAAAAAAGACATTTTGTTAAAAATTGCTCGAAGACTATTGAAAATCCGCTTCTTTTTAAAAAGAAAAGAAAGAAAAAGGGTGAAGAGCAAAAATCAGACAGCGGCCAGGATCAGAACGATACTAAAAAGGCAAAAAAAGAGAATAAAAGCCTACGGAAGGTTAGCTATATAGCTAGAAAGCCTATAAATAATTCTCAGGTATTTAAGTAGTTCTTTGATTCTGGAGCAAGTAATTACATAACTAGTGATTTATCGACGTTTTGTACGTTCAAAGAAATACAGTTTATTCACATTACTATTAGAGACAATACGGTAATGAAAGCAACAGGAATAGGCTCGGTTGTTATTTAGACTGTTAGCTAAGAAAGCTTAGTAAACTTCGAGTTTTCGGAGGTTTTATACTTAGAGCGATTCGAGTCGAATTGCATTGTATCGTTGCAACAACTGACTGACAAAAAAGCTTAAGTTACGTTTGAGAAGGACTTAGCTGTTATTCGGCATTCTGCTAAAAAAAGCGTGGTTGTATAAGTCCGTGCACCCCCATTTCGACCACCCCCCATTTCGACCACCTCGCTTAGGCTGACCGCCACACCCACGCTTAATATTTGATTTATTCTTAAAAATCAAGTTTTTTATCAAATACTCTGAAACTTTGATATATCCTTCTTTGAAACATAGCTCGCATATATACAGAAGATGATGTCTTAATGGCTTTAGAAGCTATCGCAAATGGCCTTCCAGAGCGAAAAGCTAGTCGAATATATGCTGTTCCAAAAAGTACTCTGAAAAGCCGGCTAATAGGCCATATATCACATCAACAAGCTTCAAAAGACAGCAAAAGCTAGCTCCGATACAAGAACAAAAGCTAGCAGATTGGATTCTTGTGCAAGAAGCTTTAGGCTGTTGCCCTACACATTCGCAAATAAGAAAGCTAAAAGCCCGTATACTAGCCGCTTCGGGATCAAATGCTATACTCGGGAAACGTTGGATGCAAAGGTTTTTGCGTCGAAATCCAGTGCTTAAAACTAAAAAGCAGCTAACTGTTAATTCTGTACGGATTAACGGAGCTACGACAGCTGTTATTCAAGACTGGTTTCCTAAATTAAATATTCCGCAAATTAAAGCCATTTTGCCAGAGAATCGTTGGAATATAGACGAAGCAGGAATTATAGAAGAACAAAAACTTAATGGATTAGTAGTTGGGCATGCTAGAAAACTATTTGTTCAAAAGAAACAGCCTGGATCTCGCGCATGGATTTCGTTTATAGAAAGCATTTCCGCTTTAGAACGTGCAATTTGCCCATTAGTGATTTTCAAAAGCAAAACTGTTCAACAGCAATGGTTTCCAACTGAAATAGTATTTGCAGAAAGCTAGAAGTTCACTTCTACAGAAAATAGATGGACTAATAACGCAACTGCGCTCGAATGGCTGGAAAATATATTCGTTCCGCAAACTGCTCCCGTACGACCTACAAACGCTCGGCTGTTAATATTAAACGGCCATAGAAGCCACGAAACAACAGATTTTATGTGGACATGCTTTATTAATAAGATTTATCTTCGTTTTTTGCCTCCGCATACTTCACATGTCTTACAGCCTTTGGATTTGTCAATTTTCTCTCCGTTAAAGCGTGCTTATCGTTCAGAGCTTAATAACTTAAGCTTGGTTTCTGATTCTACAGTTATAGGCAAAAAGAATTTTCTACGTTGCTATTCTAAAGCAAAAAAAAGCAGTTTAACAGCTTCAAATATAAAAGCTGGCTGGAAAGCTACAGGTTTATAGCCGGTAAATGTTACTAAGCCACTTATAAGCCGTTTGCTTTTAGAAAATAGCAATAATAAGCTAGTAAAAATCCCTGAAGTACCTGCAAGGAATAAACAGCTTATTCCGTACGAATCTGGCACGTTAGTTGAGTAGAATACTCCTAAAAGTGGCAAAGATTTACGTTTACATGTCAATACAATTTCTCAATTAAGCGACACCAATTTTCCGACTCGTCGATTGCTATTCCGGAAAATAGCTAAAGGCTTCGAAAAAAAAGATTTTGAACTAGCACAAGCTAAACTTCGAATCGACCAGCTGGAAGCCAAAGTAGAACAGTTACAGCCGCGAAAACGAAGGAAAGTTCGTACAAGTCCAAATTCTAAATTTGCGGATATTAAAGCTATTCGGGAAGCACAAATCGAAGCCGGTGAAGTTGAAATTGAGTTAGATGACTCTGAAAGTAGTATAGAATCAGCTAGTACCGGCGATTGTATAATAGTTGATAATTTGGAATAATAGCTGATTTTTAATATGTGGTGGTCGGCCTAAGCGAGGTGGTCGAAATGGGGGGTGGTCGAAATGGGGGTGCACGGACTTATCGGGATTACAAAAAAAGCTTGTTTCGCCTGAAGAATCGGAACAGAACTATGTATATAGCTACTTCGAAGCAAAAAGAAAAGCTTAGTTTGATGCATAGAAGGTTCAACTACATTAACTACGGGTACTTGGCCAAAACAAAAGATTATGTACGAGGAATGGAAAAAGTAGATACTTTTACAAAAAAAACTTGTTTAGAGGTTTGCTAGTTAAGCAAAGCACATAGGGCCTATATAAGCTCACTTTCGGCTGAGGAAGTTAGGCCAGGAGTGGTGTATATGGATATATGGGGTTCTGCGAGAGTGCGTTCGCGGCAAGGCAACCTGTACGTGATAA
>JAJSPD010000013.1:600000-945028 GCA_021307315.1 Bisporella sp. PMI_857 | reverse complement strand
AAATACTACAATGTATTTAACATTTCAGATATCCTAGTTGAACAGCACAAGAAGCACGACTGAAGCGATGCATTGCCTCTGGCATAACCAATACCTCAATTATGAATCATTGTAGAATTAACTGCCAAAGTTTTCATTCTGTCACTGAGATCACTCTGATCTGTGGATATGGTTGCCTATGTCTTGTTTGCAGTAACAAGGTTTGTAACTTCACAAATCTAGGAGTACATGAACAAAACAAAGCATGCCTTCCCCTACCTCAATAAGATCAACGTGGCCCGACAAGTGATCAGACTAATATAAGATGTGGGTTGGAGACATCTAGCCTTATATGTAGCTATAGTGTTCCAGGAAGGAATACTACAATAGTATACAGGTAGCCTTGGAAAAAAAAAAGGGACACTGTAAAACACTAACATATGTATAATTAAGCCGGGGTTCTAGATACCAATTCCTAGAAAGACTTATCGTTGTTGCTAAAAGTTAACGTCAAGCTTGTTGTGCTCTTTGGTGTTTGTAAGGGTTTTGCCCTTTTGCAGTGACTTATTTTATACTGGGGAAGGCAGCAACAAATAATGTAGAAATGTCACTCCCGATGTAGAGATCACCAGGAAGATAAAAGCACAGAACATGATTCATTATTCGAAGGCACCAAACAAAAGCCGCACTTACTCAGTTCAAAGGCTGATAGTGGTCACTCACAAGCACAAACCCACAAACGAAGCGCCAACACATATAACCACAGCCACCGCAAACGATACTTTGAAGGTCAACAAAAGCAGCAAAAGTCACAGGGAACAAATGATCATGTGTATGTTGATTATCCCATAAGACGTTATCAACTATGCCGGAGAAACCCCATGTCCGTATGATACAATAAACACCGGCAAGCAAAACCCAATCCCGTGTCGCAACCCATCTTTCAGCCTAAACGGCCAGAGACAATTCATAAGTAACATTGCAGAAGAACCGTGCATACCCAACAATCTATCCTCCGAAACCATACAAGGTACGGCCCTGTCGCTTAAGAGCATATACCACATCAAGAGACGTGACTGTCTTGCGCTTGGCGTGTTCTGTGTAGGTGACTGCATCTCGGATGACACCCTCAAGGAATGTCTTCAAGACACCGCGGGTCTCTTCGTAAATCACTGCACTAGGATTAGGGATATGCCAGAAGATGCGATAACACGAATGGCGACTTACTGGCCGAGATACGCTTGACACCACCACGACGGGCGAGACGTCTGATAGCAGGCTTTGTGATACCTTGGATGTTGTCACGAAGAATCTTGCGGTGACGCTTGGCTCCGCCCTTGCCAAGTCCCTTGCCTCCCTTTCCGCCTATGAAGACGCGTTAGCATGGTATTTTGAGGTGAAGGACCGCCGCAATGCAATGTACGACTATCTTGCAAGGGATATGCAGAGAACGCAAGATATACTCACGTCCAGTCATGATTAAGTAGTATTAGTGAGGATTGCTGATGAAAGGGTGTGGTTGAGTATGAATTGGATTGCTAGATGGTAGTGGTTTGTCGAGAAGATGCTGTAGTGTTGAGTGAATTGGGGGGGTGGAAGGGTAGGAGGTGGAGGGGCAAGTGCCTATTTGACTGAGCCTCGCAAGCAAGGGTACGCGTTGAATCAC
Source organism: Bisporella sp. PMI_857 (assembly GCA_021307315.1). Classification (NCBI taxonomy): domain Eukaryota; kingdom Fungi; phylum Ascomycota; class Leotiomycetes; order Helotiales; family Helotiaceae; genus Bisporella; species Bisporella sp. PMI_857. Next base: position 943,383 of record JAJSPD010000013.1, on the reverse strand, counting down.
CGCTAAAGCTGAGGCGCTAAGATAAGTTGGGACAAGCGAGACTACGTCCAAAACAAAGGGTAAGCGCGTGTCTGATTGGCTGAATATGAAGTATGATGATTGGGAAGATTACTGGGTGGAGCGGGGACGATGCAAAGAATGAGAAAAGGTGGAGAGAAAGAGCGCGGTAATACTGTACTACTACGAAGCGAGTGTTGGGGACTATTGCACAGTATTAATGGTAGAGTACCGTATCGTAAATAGGGTAGCTAGATAGACAGATACTTCGAAGAAAGCCAAATCCATTCTGTACTTGTGGTGAGTCATCTTGGTGGCAATTCTTCAGTATCAGCGTAAAATGGTAAATTCACACCCTGTTGGAAAGATGCTTTGTCGAATTAACAATCGCTTCTGATTGGCCCGAATAAAGGCAGTTTTCCGAACACATCTTCTTTTCTAGGGCTGTGAAAAAGCCCGCCCGCAATCTAAAACTTTTTGGCAGTAATCTGACGCACAGGGCAACCTTGAACCAGCCAACCCTTGAAAAAATCACGCTAAAACCAGATCACTCGCTTAGCCACCCAGCATACAAATAATCTCCCTTCCCACTTCTCTTCCTTTCCTCATCATCTACACTCGACAACAGCTACCATTCAACAACTTCATCATCAACAACCAACCAAACCACTACCCTTTCATCCATCATCTACAATGGCACGCACCAAGCAAACCGCACGTAAGTATTTATTATGTCATTTGTTATTACTATGCCTCATCTATCTCTTGACGCGTTGTCGCAATTTTGCGCTCTTTGTGGTGGAGGTGGGGTGGCGGCAATTGAGCCTTCAGCCTCACTTTGACGCGTCTCCACACAACAACAACACCAACCGATCCTCATACACTCTCATTTATCCATCGCAACTAACAGTTTCAATAGGCAAGTCCACTGGTGGCAAGGCCCCACGTAAGCAACTTGCTTCCAAGGCTGCCCGCAAGTCTGCACCATCGACTGGAGGTGTCAAGAAGCCCCACAGATATAAGCCAGGAACCGTCGCTCTCCGTGAGATCCGTCGCTATCAGAAGTCCACCGAGTTGCTCATTCGCAAGCTCCCTTTCCAGCGACTTGTCCGTGAGATTGCTCAGGACTTCAAGTCAGATCTCCGCTTCCAATCTTCAGCCATCGGTGCTCTCCAAGAGTCTGTTGAGGCATACCTAGTGTCTTTATTCGAGGATACCAACCTTTGCGCCATCCACGCCAAACGTGTCACCATCCAATCCAAGGACATCCAACTTGCGTTCGTACACAACACCCGTGTCATTCAGACAGATGCTAACATTCTCTAGCCGAAGACTTCGTGGCGAGCGAAGCTAGATTTCTGATTTCGCGCGTCTTCCACTGGAACTCTCGATATGACAATCTTGGTACGAGGTACAATGCTCGCTGGCCTTGCGCCCTTGAAAGTCGACTCGGGGTATTTGGTGGCATAATGGGTTGGGCCGGGTCTTTTACACATGGGTTTATGGCATGGAGTTATTTCGCAAGTGACACAGGGTGTATATTATTTGGGCCAGCGATGGGGCGCTGAGCCATCAAATGAATCATGATTTTTAATCATTGCCGATTACATTGTGACGTGCATGTTTCATATGAAAAATGACCATTATCGTCTTAATACGCGTAGTCATGTTGTTATGTTTTGACAAGGAACTTTCGTTGCTGCAACGATTCTATGCTTGATAGCGCGTGATCTTTATTTGTGTGCGCACGCGTTTGGAATGAGCTAGGTTCACAAATAAGGCTTGCGCTAGAAAGACAGCATTTGCGACAGTACTCTAGGGAATAATTGTCTAGTGAGTGATATATCTGAAGGCTTGGAAGGTAATAATTGTTTCTATTAGATTGGGCTACTGTTATGATGGGCAAGCCGAAAGAGTTGCTTCTTCTTTATTGGTGTAAGAATAATGGATTGCTTATTGTAGTTGGGATACTGGAGCCTTTATAAGACTGAAGGTGCTTTGAATATGTTTTACCATGAGGGAATTGATTTTTTCTGCTCGTTATAGTTGCAACTAAATTCGATTACAGAAGATACTTTGTATGTCAGTGAATGACTTGTATCCTCAGCAGTAAGCCTCGTACTGGAACTTGGTATATCTGATCCATCTCTTGTTTGTGAGAAGCACAAACAACAGTGAACAAAGTTTTCAGATCTGGGTTGAGCACAAGTGTTATTGTGTGGGGAAACTGTTCTCCAATGTCACATTGCATCTATTGTAGCCTCTCCATAGGCAACATTAAAACATGGCGATCTAACTAGCAATGTACCATTTGTCTACACAATTCGGTCGCCCGAAGCATGGCCACACAACTATATTTATCTGAGTTGTCATATGCTGACAGATACATCGGAGTATCATGCTTTATTGACTTCGGGCGGACTGACTGGAAGTTGTAGCAGGGAACAATCTTCCCACTACAGGAATAAGCATTCTTGAATCTAGCTGCCTCTAGTTTTGCTGAACGTTGATAGCCATGATAAAGATCATATTAAGGGTTGGAGCTCAATTTTCTTTGGCAGGAGTAGATAAAGACGTGAGAAAGTGATATATTGTCAAGAGCTTAGTTGCGGAACCCCTGTAATTTGCGTTGATATCTTAGACAAGCCAAGGTGGAAGTCTTTAGGAACTGTTTGGTAGTTTATGTTCAGATTGGTGCCATAAAGCTCTTTCATGAAGTCCGTACTCCCCAAACATTCATCTGCTGCTTCAAATCCGTCTTGGAGGTCAAGAACTCATGAAACCCTGCCTGCTGGGTAGAAATACTTACTGAGGCTTATTAGTTCCTATTTCATGCTCTCGCCTATGGAGCTTAAGTACACAATCCTAGCGTTAAGCTAGAAATAACCATATGTCCACTACTCTCCATTCCGAGGAGAGCCTGGTAGGCCAGCTCCATGTCCGTAAGAAGTCTGTTCTGGGAGAGAGATTTCCTAAGTTTGATCGGCATATAAGAGAGACCTGAAGATGGATCGGTCTTGCAAAGTCGTTGAGTAACTGATCTCCAAGATGGCCGCTCCCTTAGGCCGGTCTCATAGTCAACACCTACTCCCCTAAGCTGGGATAATACGGGTACCTTTCAATGTTGAGGTGGACTAGCAGCCCGAAGAGGAGATCGGCGTCTCCATAACCGAGGACGCACACGACCGTTACGATTGAACACTGTACGTATTTCTCATCTCCATTTAAGATAGGTGCCATGTATAAGAAAGAGACTGTGCCAACCGTAGGTTCACTGATGGATTGCAAAACCGTAAATACGCGAAACCTATGCATGTACACCTTTGGTTTGTTGCCGCTCGTAGCCGCTAGCGTTTCTGACCAATGAGCGAGCACTGTATCAACACCAGGTGAGGCATCACCCAAGTTGTGAGAAGCAAACAGAGGGTAGCCGAACTCATCACCTATGACCCTCTAGTCTACTGGGGTTGCTCAAATAATAAACAATGCAGAATCTGGCGAGGACGGTATCATTGCTAAGTTCGTCTTCACTTAGTTTCTGCAAGATTAGGTCCGTACTCGATAAGAATTCTTCTATTAGCTGAGCATTACTTAAATTGCGCTGCCCGATGTATCCACAAAGTGTTTATATAGTATTACTTACATGAAGAAGAAGCAATTTCATCTTCACAAATGGGCCTTGGTTCGGATTCATGGGCTATAGGACAGTGCAAGGCTGACTATCGATATAAGGATTGGTGAAACGCTACTATGGAAGGAGTAGAACTATAAGAAAGAAGAATGAGTATAATTGATATGCTGCACAATACCAAAAGGCAGGAGACGCACACTTATGCTTACAACTCGAAAGCTGTGCAGAACTAGAAAATGAGTACAAATTAAGATTGTGAGAGTAGTTCAGCTTTATATTAGTCTCTGCGTGACCTCTAGGCAGGCACGCCACGAGGTAGCCTTGCAGTTAGTGGTCTTGGCACTGTTATCTTGGCGGTAGCCTCATTGACTACTTAGAATATTCATTTAGGCGCCTCCGAGATCTGAACTGTAGATATATCTGCCAACGAAGGTCAAGATGAGATTCAATATCGAGTAATAGCCCATATGGAGAGCTTTCGTTTGTTTTACTTGAGGCTGATTGAACATGTAGTGATCTGCCCGTGTTGTTTCCATATCCAAGAATTTATCCAGGTATGAACCCAAAGGACTTGCTAGATATCTACAAAACTAATCCGACCTACAGAGCAATATGCGTAAGTTATCTTGGCCTTGAGTTAGATTTCGCAATTAATCATGTTTTAACTCGAAGCTACATGTGTGACCTCAAAAGTGAGCCCAAGTCTTCACAGCTGCCAGTCCGTCGTTCGCTGACATAGAACAGAAACCCTTGATGCAGGTGGCCATTGTGTTCTGGAGATGCCATCAGGGACAGGCAAGACTGTATCTCTTCTATCCCTGATTGTTGCATACCAACAATACAATCCAGAGCACCGCAAACTTATTTACTGCTCACGTAAGTCACATTATTTGCCTCGCATAGGTTACAAAACTAACTTGGTAGGCACGATGTCTGAGATCGAAAAGGCACTGGCAGAGCTGAAAGCCTTGATGAAGTACCGCGCGGAGCAGCTTGGGCATGTGGAGGAGTTTCGAGGCTTAGGATTAACAAGTCGAAAGAATCTCTGCCTCCATCCATCTGTCAAGCGAGAGAAGAGTGGCGCAGTAGTTGATGCACGATGCCGAAGTCTGACCGCTGGTTTTGTGAAGGAGAAGAAAGAAAGAGGAGAGGACGTTCCAGTGTGCATTTATCACGATGTGAGTTTGATACTAGTTTGCCGATGTCAGTAATGCTAATTTTCGCAGAACTTGGATCTTCTGGAGCCACATAACCTTATTCCAAATGGCGTCTGGACCTTGGATGGAATCATGAGATATGGAGAAGAGAAAAAGCAATGCCCCTATTTTACATCAAGAAGAATGGTCTGTCTTCATACAAATAGGAAATATCAGAAACACTAATATACTTAGATGTCATTTTGCAACGTCATAATCTACTCGTATCACTATTTACTCGACCCTAAGATCGCCGAGAGGGTATCTAAGGAGCTTTCAAAAGACTGCATAGTAGTATTTGATGAGGCCCATAACATCGACAACGTATGTATTGAATCTCTGAGCACCGACATCACCGAGGATTCGCTGCGTAAAGCGACCAGAGGTGCAAAAAATCTAGAAAAGAAGATCTCTGAAATGAGAGATAGCGATGCAGAAAAACTCAAGAACGAATACAATGCGTTGGTCGAGGGCTTGAAAGAAGCCGGTGAAGCCCGTGAAGAAGAAGCGTTTATGTCAAACCCAGCTCTGCCGGATGATCTCCTCCAGGAGGCGGTACCGGGAAATATACGCCGTGCTGAGCACTTTGTTGCGTTTTTGATGCGATTCATTGAATATCTAAAGACGCGTATGAAAGTACGCCAGGTCATCTCCGAGACGCCCCCATCATTTTTGGCCCACCTGAAGGAATACACTTTCATCGAAAAGAAACCATTACGCTTCTGTGCAGAGAGGCTTACATCCCTCGTACGTACACTCGAGCTTACAAACATCGAAGATTACCAACCCCTTCAGGAGGTAGCTACTTTTGCTACACTAGTTGCCACGTACGAGACTGGTTTCCTCCTCATACTAGAACCATACGAGTCAGACACTGCTGAAGTTCCTAACCCGGTTCTCCATTTTACGTGCCTTGACGCTGCTATCGCGATTAAACCTGTATTTGAACGATTTTCCTCCGTTATCATCACTTCTGGAACTATTTCTCCTCTTGAAATGTACCCCAAAATGCTCGGGTTTGAGACTGTTGTCCAGGAATCGTATAGCATGACATTGGCACGACGCTCTTTCTTGCCCATGATCGTTACTCGAGGCTCGGATCAGGTCAACGTTTCATCGAGTTTCTTGGTTAGAAACGAGCCGTCTGTAGTTCGGAATTATGGTAATATTCTTACCGAATTTTCGAAACTTACACCTGATGGCATGGTCGTTTTTTTCCCCTCCTACTTATATATGGAGTCTATTATCAGCATGTGGCAAGGAATGGGTATCTTAGATGAAGTCTGGAAATATAAGCTCATCCTGGTCGAAACTCCTGACGCACAAGAGACCTCTTTAGCTTTGGAGACTTACCGCACAGCCTGTTGCAATGGTCGAGGCGCAATACTTCTTTGCGTCGCCCGTGGAAAAGTTAGCGAAGGAATTGATTTTGACCACCAGTACGGCAGAACTGTGCTTTGCATAGGAGTTCCGTTTCAGTATACCGAATCGCGAATCCTTAAAGCCCGCCTTGAATTCCTGCGAGAGAAGTATCGTATTAAAGAAAATGACTTCTTGTCTTTCGACGCTATGCGTCACGCAGCACAATGTCTAGGACGTGTCTTGAGAGGAAAGGATGACTATGGAATAATGGTGCTGGCGGACAGAAGGTTCCTCAAAAAGCGAACCCAGCTTCCGAAATGGATAAACCAGGCTCTACTAGAGAGTGAAGTTAATCTTAGTACTGACATGGCAGTAGGCAGCGCGAGAAAATTTCTGCGGGACATGGCCCAGCCATTTATGGCTAGAGACCAGGAAGGTATTAGTACATGGAGTTTACGTGATCTGAAGGCTTTTCAGGAAAGGCAAGGAGACGAGGAGGTCAAGGCATTGAAAGAAAAGGGAGACGCAGAATTACAGGCAGTGCAGGATGGTGTAAAGAATTTGGTGGCGAATGGAGATGAATATGGATATGATGATGATGAACTGGAGGCTTCTCTGATGACCATGGATGAAAATTGAGGGAAAGTGCCCGTAGCGGACCAATCAATGTAACGAGTAAAGTAAAGTTGTAAAGTAGTACTGAGATTGATATTGCCTACAGCACATGATAGCATATCCTGAAACAATTTTTTTCTCTTATTGAGTAGATTATTATTGGGGGAGTATCTACAATGGCATTTACTGTGAAGGTGCCGGTGGTAACTAATTACATATTCTTGGCCATGGTCCAGAAGTTTTCCATCTTTGCCCTGGTTAAAGCATCCCGAGCCGCACTATCCGTCTCGCAGACCTTGCTTCCCCATTTCCTGAATGCTCTTGACTTCTGCTCGCCCTCAAAGATCAGCTCGCACTTATTCAATGTCAGATCTTTCAGTTCTCCTTTCTCGTCCTCGGCCTTCAACCAATCCTGTAGACCCTCAGCTCTTGCACCCTCTTTGATGCGCGTCGGAGAGTTCTCGGTCCAGTCAATTCGTTGCATCATAAGTTTTCGATATTGACGAACACTATGCTCCCCACCTTCAACAACAACCAAGCAGAGGCGTGGATGAATTATGCAAACTCCTGTTAGTGCCATCTGCTCTGCGTTCTTGCCAATTTTGAAACGATGTGCCCCATTTGACAAATTATTGATCTTGAACACTAGAACGTGTATACCCTTTGCAGCATCCTTTTCTTGGTTCAAAGCCAGTTTCTCATGACGTTGTTCTTTGGTAAGCTTTCGTTCTTCATTCATTTCAACATGGGCCTCGTGTCGTGCAGCAATTTCCTGGTTAACTCGTGCCTCCACTGCTGTTGGATCTTTCACTGCTTCTTCGCCGAGCACCCTCATTAGATTACCCTTCTTGACTTTTGGGGCAGGTGCTGGTACAAGGCCCAATCGAATTTTGGCTTGTTGCTCTTTCAAATCGGCCATTCGGCGTTGACGCCGCAGTTTACTTTGCTCCTTTTTGGTCAAGAACATAGGCTTTGGAGCGGGTGCGTTCTTTTCCTGCGGAGGCTCAAGAAGGACGGGATGTTGGACATATTCCGTAATAATAGAGTCAGCTGTGTCGATTTTTAACGTCTTCACATCATATATGCGATCATAATTCTTCGATTCCATCAACCCTTCGTCCCACCACTCTATCTCTGGAGGCAACTCGATGATATATTTTTTTTCAGTATCTATATCCTCATCAATGCCAATTTTTCGGGATGATTCAGCAATCCGCTTTTTCATTTCCTCCAGTTTAGCCTGTCTTCGGAGCGCGTTTGCCTGCTGAATATATTTTCCCTTAGGATTAAACACTAGCACTCGGGAGTGCCTATTCTTTAGTGTAGCCGTTTGTCCACCTAGGCTGTTGTCGAAGTATGGATTGTTGCGAGTCTCTTCAGCGGAAGGTCCAGATAGGTCGAGCTGTTTCTTCGGTACAGACTTCTCAGGCTGAGGCCGTGAATTTCCAATGCTTGTTGCAAACTTTGGAGCTACCGTCTTGGAAGGCTTGTATTGTTCCATATTTTGTAAGGCTGGATGTAAATCCACATTCAGACCTCCTCTTGCTGATACTGCAGTGGAAGGCATCCCGGGACCTAGGCTCTTTGCCTTACTGCTACCCACTGCTGCAGCAACTCTAGCTTTCAGAGCTGCCAGCTTCTCTGCAGCTGATTCTGGCTTCCCAATACGACTAGCTGAATCATGCCGAGGAGACAGTATGGGTGATGCCCCTGGATTTGATTTGTGCCGATCCATTTTTAAAGGCAGTATTGCGTATGTGCAGAAATTATCTGACGCGGCGTAGAGGCGTCGACTTTGCGGGTGATGGATATGAAAGGGGATGGAGATGAATAGGACCATTCAGGTGTTCTTTATTCAATCAATGATACTTTTCCAGAACCCTATCATCACGTGCGAGAGATAACCTAGTGGAAGTGGGCCCGAAGCTGTAGTGGGTCTCTTATCGCAACTTTTTTTTTTGGTCTTCAATTGATGAAGTCTTCAATACGCGGAAAAAATCCGAGTCAAGTCAAGATTCAATATTTGATCGATTCACTGATTGATTGATCTAGTCAGTATACTCCATGCGTCCTAAGGCTTGCGCTTTGGATCGATCAGCCCAAAATGAATATCTCTCAGCCTGTTCCCTCAGTCATTGCCGCCGTGGACTTTGGCTTCTACACCGGCGATGAGGTCAAGGCGCTCTCTGTAAAGCGGATACAGAATCCAGTCACTTTTGATACACTCTTACACCCGGTGCCAGGAGGCTTATATGACCCTGCTCTCGGCGCTTGGGGTGACAACACGTTGGTTTTTGAATCAATCACATTTAGTTCAGATTACTGACTTGAAGCATAGATGCACGACTTGTAACCTCTCGTCTTTTGCCTGCCCCGGTCATGTTGGTCATATCGAACTTCCAGTTCCTGTTTACCACCCCACGTTCATGAGCATCGCTTTACGGCTTTTGCGAGCCAGATGTATCTACTGCGACAAATTGAAGATGTCCCGCCAGGAGGTAAATAGATACGAATGCAAGCTTCGTTTAATTCAGCATGGCTTGCTTGCGGCAGCAGAAGACATAGACAATATTGAGGTGTCTCAGGCAAAAGACGAGGCAGAAGGCGGCAGCATCTCTGAAGATGAATCGCCTGCTGACGATGTAATCCGGCGGAGGACTTTGTATGTGAAGAGGTCAATAAAAATTGCCGGGAAGGAAATTTCTTCATGGAACTGGAAGAAAGAAAAAAACGAAGGTGTTTTTGAGGCCCGCCAAAGAGTTGTGAAGCAGTTTATGAGGGATATTTCTATGGGGAAAACCTGCCGGAATTGCGGAGGAATCTCCCCAACATATAGAAAGGATAGATTCGTCAAAATATTCGAGAAGCCACTCACAGAGAAGGAAAAGGCAAAGATGGCGCAAGGAGATTTTAGAGCCGTCAATTCTGTTGTGAAGATACAACAAGGAGAAAAGGCTGATGGCGGCTTTGATGAGGGAATTGCAGATATGCTCTCATCAACCAGTGATGAGGATGAAGAAGGCGAAAGTTTGGACGTGAACGGGGATGTAATAATGGCAGATTCAAATACGAAAAAGGGTAGAAGTTTGGGAACGAAAGCCCAGGTTTCGCAACGATATATCCCCCCAACAGAAGTCAGAGCTTCATTGCAAGCTCTTTTTGAGAAGGAGCAGGATATTTTTTCTCTTATTTACGCCTCCAGATCGTCATCAAAAAGACCTACCAAAGTTACTGCAGACATGTTCTTTTTACAGACTTTGTTAGTTCCACCGAATAAGTATCGGCCGGAAGCCCGTACTGGAGACAATGATCTGTCCGAAGATCAACAAAACAACCTTTATAAGTTGATTTTGAAGCGATCAGAGAATATCGCATTGATTTACCAAGAAATCAGCAAAGGCGACGATGAGGAGAACTCGGGTCGACGACGCCGAGACTATCAGGATCTCCAGGAAGAAGGATGCGCACTTCAAGATGCTGTTAACTCTCTTATTGACCGTGATCGCAATCCCATACAGGGCGCTGCAGGAAAGAAGAACGAGGACGGAATCAAACAGAAGTTGGAGAAGAAGGAGGGGCTTTTTAGAAAGAATATGATGGGCAAGCGAGTTAATTTCGCCGCACGTAGTGTCATCTCTCCAGACCCAAACATTGAGACCAATGAAATCGGGGTTCCTCCAGTATTTGCCAAGAAACTCACATATCCAGAGCCTGTCACTAGTCACAACTTCAAGGAGTTGCAGCAAGCAGTCATTAATGGCATTGATAAATGGCCTGGAGCAGCTGCTATCGAGAACGAGAATGGGATGGTGATTAGCCTTCGAACCAAAACTCCTGATGAGCGGATGGCACTGGCGAATCAACTACTGGCTACCACTGGCAGTGGCTCTTGTGGCGGACGTAACAAGAAAGTTCATCGGCATCTAACAAATGGAGATGTGGTATTGATGAATCGGCAACCCACTTTGCACAAGCCTTCAATAATGGGACACAGAGCAAGAGTTCTCCCTGGGGAAAAGACAATTCGAATGCACTATGCTAATTGTAATACGTACAATGCTGACTTCGATGGAGATGAAATGAACATGCATTTTCCTCAAAATGAGATTGCTAGAGCTGAAGCATTGCAGATCGCAGATACTGATCACCAGTATCTTGTTGCAACCTCGGGTAAACCATTGCGTGGTCTCATTCAGGATCATATTTCAGTATCAGTCTGGTTGTGTAACAGAGACACTTTTTTTGACCGTGCAGCCTATCAGCAGCTCATCTATAATTGTCTTCGTCCTGAGAGCGGACATACGGTCAGTGACCGCATTGAGACAGTTCCTCCTGCAATACTAAAACCGGTAGCTCGTTGGACGGGTAAGCAAGTCATTACAACAATATTGCAGAACATAGTCCCTGTCGGTTGTGGACCTTTATTCCTCTCAAGCAAAACTTTGACTTCCGCTGATCGATGGGGATCAACGTCAGAAGAAGGATTGGTTATATTCCACGGCGGAGAGTTTGTCACCGGTATCCTTGATAAATCTCAGATCGGTCCTTCTAGTGGAGGCTTTGTTCATTCTATCCACGAAGCTTATGGACCAGCGGTTGCTGGCAAAACTCTTAGCATACTGGGTCGACTACTCACGAAATTTCTGCACATGAGGGCCTTCACTTGTGGTATGGACGACCTCCGATTAACACCGGAAGGAGAGAAATTGAGGAGAGAGACTTTAAATGGTGCTGATAAAGTCGGCATATCAGTTGCTGCTAAATATGTCGGTCTTGAGGAACAAATGCCCACGGATACTGATCCAGAGCTCCTGGACCGCTTGGAAGGTGTCTTAAGAGACGATAGCAAACAATCAGGCCTGGATATGTTAATGAACGGCGCCTCACGGGATTTATCATCCGCCATAACGATGGCATGTCTTCCAACAGGCTTGGTGAAGCAGTTCCCGAAGAATCAGATGCAAAATATGACTGTTTCTGGAGCCAAGGGCTCTGCTGTGAACGCCAATCTAATATCGTGTAATCTTGGGCAGCAAGTTCTAGAAGGTCGTCGTGTTCCGGTTATGGTCAGCGGAAAGTCGTTACCGTGCTTCAGGCCATTCGAGACTCATATACGAGCTGGAGGCTATGTTGTTAACCGGTTTTTGACAGGCATTCGTCCGCAGGAGTACTACTTCCATGCTATGGCAGGGAGAGAAGGGCTTATTGATACAGCCGTGAAAACGTCTCGCTCTGGTTACCTGCAAAGATGTATTATCAAAGGCCTGGAAGGTTGCAAAATACATTATGACACGTCGGTGAGGGACTCAGATGGCTCAATGATCCAGTTTATCTACGGCGAAGACGGCCTTGATGTAACGAAGCAGAAACATTTGCGCGATTTCAAGTTTGTGCTAGAGAACTTAGATTCTGAGCTGCATCAGCTGGGATATTATGATGGTGTTGAAGCGATCTTCGAGGAAAAGGAACTTATCCTGAGAAAAATGAAGAAGGCTGTCAAGCATGCCAGTGCTGATGGCATTCATCTCAACAAAGGCCCAGATCCAGTTCAATCGCAGTTTCATCCCGGCAAACATGCTTACGCAACTTCCGAAAAATACTTCAATGAGGTTACAAGTTATCTCAAGAAAAACCCAGATGGATTAGTTAAGGAGAAGTATGCAATTGGTTGCCTACATAAACCCGTCGGCAGTCGCAAGCTTCTCGAACAAATTTTGATGGCGAAATACCTCAAATCAACGGTTGAACCTGGGGAAGCAGTAGGTATCGTTGCGGGCCAGTCGATAGGAGAGCCATCGACACAGATGACACTTAATACTTTCCACTTGGCAGGGCATTCTGCTAAGAATGTTACGTTGGGTATACCGCGTCTCCGAGAGATTATTATGACAGCTAGTGGTCAGATCTCAACACCAACTATGACACTGCATATAAATGGGGAGCTTCCACCTGAAGCGGGCGAAAAGTTTGCAAAGTCTATCAGTGAATTGTATCTTGCAGAGGTGGTCGATGCAGTCACTGTTAAAGAACGAATTGATCGAGGGATCTCTTATGCACAAGCAAAGACATATGATATCGAGATCAAGTTTTTCCCGTCTAAGGATTATACCGAAACATATGCCATCACAATAGCCGATGTTCTTAATTCATTGCAACACAAATTCGCGCCAAGGCTACAGCAACTCACTCGCAAAGCGCTGAAGAAGAATAGAGACCCCAAGACCAAAAGGGTGGCTGAGATCGGGACTGCATCCCGTGCTCTGAAAGAAATGCGGCCTGAAGCTACAAAAGAGGTGGACGAGGACGAGGACGACGATGAAGGGGACGACGATGCTACAAACGATAAGCAAAGAGCGAATCGGGCAGAAGCTGTAAGCTATGGGGCCAATGACGAAGAAGATGATGCGATTCAATCGAAAGCTCAGCAAGATGCTATGGATCCAGAAGACTTTGAGGAAGTTGACGAAGGTATTAGTCATAGTCCTCGATTGCTTCCTGAGGAGGATGATGAGTTGCAGGCAGATACTAAAGTAATCTCAACTGCAGCGTCCGACCGTGAGGCTGAAGTGAAAAAAAGATGCAACGACATTGCTAGCTTTCATTGCGACGAAGAAGCGGGACAGTGGTGTCGCCTAACTCTTGAGTACGAAGCGGGAGTTGACAAAGTCCTCATGCTTACCATCGTTGAGGATGCCCTCCGTGAGGTGGAAATCCAGAAGATTGCGCATATAGGGGCATGCACATTTGTACCTGACGAAGACGTCAAGGATTTTATGACGGGGAAAGCTTCCAAAGCTCCGGTGGTGCACACTGTAGGTGTCAATCTTAGAGCCATGCAGAATTATGGTGACTTCATCAATCCGAACAAAATATCCACAAACGACATCGCAGCCATGCTTCGCGTGTATGGTGTTGAAGCTTGTCGAGCTACCATCATTCAAGAGCTCTCGGGTGTATTTGGTGGCCATGGCATAGATGTCAATCAACGGCATTTGAATCTCATTGCTGACTATATGACGCGGGGTGGAGGCTTCATCGGGTTCAGTCGAAATGGACTGAAGGATAACGTCAGTCCTTTCATGAAGATGAGCTTCGAGACAACTGTTGGCTTCCTAGCAGATGCGGTTTGCGAAGGCGATTTTGACAACCTGTCTAGTCCTAGTGCGCGGATCGTGATTGGCAGGACAAGTAAAGTTGGTACGGGCGCGTTTGATGTGTTGACGCAGGTTCCCGTTGAATGAAGGAACACAAATACTTAAGCAATGCGCCTCTTATGGTGCTCGACATATATTTTGGTGTATGGCGAAGGTGGAATGGGTAGGGAATGACTTTACGGCGTTGCAGCGTGTGGAACATGGAACAGGTTAAAAGCGTCTGATTTGTGGTCGATATAATCTAAGTCAGTAACATACTATCGCGCTGGGAGCCAAATTTGAAGAATGAGGTCCCTAGGAGATGTTGCATTTGGAACGACCTTGCTAGTGGTTTTCAGTCAGAACTATAACCACGCTCTCATCTCGTTTCTTACTTTCCTACGATCAAACGCCTACGCTGATTGCAGCGACGTTAAATCAAACGAAACAGCACGAATCTTGAGTTTTAAGATAGCACTTGAATTCAACTAAGGATATCAGATTCGAAATGTTCGTCATCACTGAATGGAATGTATGTGTAGGCAAGACTTTAGTTGCAGATCCATCTATTTATTTATTATCATAGTAAGGCTACTCTATCACAGGACGGTAGAGGTGTAGAGGTGATTCTTGTAACGTACAGGTCACAGTAGATAGATAAATAAATAAATAAATAAATAAATATATATATATATATATCACACCAACGATGTGAATTCCCCTCGCGGTCAGTTTTTGATTGAGGGGCGTTTTGTCTGACTTTGTGGGTTGCGTGGTGGAATGCGCTAAGCTGGATGCAGGCTGGAGGATTAGGATGGGATGCCCATTACGCACTACGGTACCGTACGCACACACTAAAACATGATCCCCGGGAAGCTTGGGCGTTAGCAGCCCGTACTGGTTGGCTCTTCTTTCAGCGTGTGGGAGCAGTGGGTGAGTTGGTGGGGTGCGCCAAGGGCTGGGAGTGGTCGCTTTTGAGTGGCCCATGCGGTTGATGCCCCTTCCAAAACCCCCCATCACATTTTAAGTTTCGAGCCATCTTACTTATGGTAGTAACATTTGTTGAAAGTAGCGGGGGAAGGAAGAGCCTGGACCAACGCTCTCCTCCTCCTCTTCTTCCTCTTCCTCTTCCTCCTCCTTTGCCCTGGCTATGACATGGAGCTGTATTGTACCATACTGTACTGTACTTACCTACTTACTTACTTCCCTACGACTACTAGGGACATTATACATTATTCTAGTATTTTTGTAGTGTGTTACAGCATCGCGTGTGCCCAAAATTCGTGATAGCAGATCTGCTTGCTTTTGCTTATCTGAAGGCGTGCTGGGGGGGGTGGGTTAGCATTAGGGCCAGGGCTAGGCTAGGACTAGGCTAGAGCCGTTCTGCCAATGTTGTGATAAGGCTGCTCCCTGTTACTGTACAGTACAGTACAGTGCTGCTAAACCCCATACTAAAGCCTCGTTGCCGTCTGTGAAACATCTCTTTCTATCACTCCCATCATCAATCCCCAATTCCCATCGCTGCATCATCTGCTATAATCCATCATTCTTCTTTGCATTGCACTTTATTTCCTGCACCGCACAATTCTATTTGCATTACAGGACCATCTAACGCCAATAGCTTTACCCCCTTCGTTTATACCTTATCTTGCGGTTTGACTATTGCTTGACATCTCCTTAAACCAACATACCACGCTCGCATTCCTCGCGGATTGTCTTCCATCTCAAAACCCACATCGACTCTTTACATGTTGTGTGCTAACTCATATATCGAGAGCTTGTGGGCAACAATCTGAGGGGTAGCTTGACATGGCTACAATTGCGCTCCCACGCCCGATCCCGTCGGGGCATACTCGCACATCTTCTCCCCACCCTTTGACGCCAACCCTCAGTCTTGATAGCATCAATACCTCTGCAGCATGTCCTTTGCCGATCCCAAACAAACACTTACCCATCTGTCCTCCGGGCCCTGCGCCGTCTCAGAAACCAGATACCCCTCCTCAATCTCCACCATCCAAAGAAATACTCCTCGCCCCACGCTCACTTCTCTATCCGCCAGAGAATTATAAACTCAGATCCATAGGAAATCTGATTGTCTATGAAATTGATGCCGCGGGAGTGGTGGCAGCTCTGCAGCATGTTGCGGGACAACCTTTGCCAGATGCGTCACAGGTCTTCCCATGGTTCCATGGTTTGCACCCAGCCAACCATATTCAGCAAGCCTTCTTCATTGCACGGCGCAGAAATCTTCGAAAGACGCCAAAATGCCTGCGTGGTTTGACAATTGTTAAGGCGGGAGGAGATTTGACCACCTCTAGATTGAAAGGTGCAATTGCCCCAGAGGAGTTCCTTCTCGAAGCCACCACTGGGGCGACTTTTAAAGAAGTCGATCCTAGAGAGGGCTTTTCTGTTCGCAATTTTCAGATTCAAGCAGCAAAATCAGCGATGCTGTCGGACATAATCATCTATGGTGACGATGATGTGGAGGTCCGCAAGTTGTCAAAAGATGTTGCTACGGCACAGCGGTCATGGTTTGAATCACACGTGGAGAAAGGCCATGAATTACCTCAGTACAACACTTTTGTGTGCGTGAGTCCGTTCAGTCAATTTGAGAAAAACCATCCAGATTTTGTGGCTATCAACTCCCAAGGACAGATGACCGGAGCGGTGCTAGATTTTTCCCATCAGGAAAGAATCGAGATGTGTGCTATGACGAAAGCATCGGAGATAGATCATAACGTTTGGGTAGGGCCAACGCCTGATACTGCAGTAGACCCGACAGTTCTTGGAAGTGATGAGCAGTACGATATACTCATCGAATGCAGTGACCTTGGACGGCTGAATCCACTTGCTCTTCAAGCCATTGCCGAAGGAGAAGACAAAGCCTCGCTAACATATCTCGAATTTCCTTCATCTGGGAGTATTATGCCGCCCACCTGGTCGCATGCCGAAGCTGATGGCGTTCTCGAAACTTGCAGGTGGCTCTACAACCTTTCTCACGGTATTATCCCAGCAACAAGTGTTAGACCGGAGACGGATGCTGAAGGCGATTCTCCAATGCCCCTAGAACCGCTATCCCCGAAATCTTCGCAAATACGTAAACGCAAGATTCTTATACACTGTACAGACGGCTATACCGAGTCAACACTACTCGCCTTGTCCTACTTTACCTATGTTACAGGGCTTCCTGTTCCTACAGCATGGCTTGATCTCCACATCTCCAAGCAACGTAATTTTTTTGCCTATCCGTCAGACGTTGCCTTTTTGACATCTATTGCGCCTCGTCTGCTCTCAGAGTCACCCAAAAATGCAAATAAGTCATTAATTGAGATTACGAACCTCGCGAAGGAAGAGCCAGAATGGATCAAACAGATGGATGGATCTTTGCCTTCGCGCATCACAGATTATATGTATCTGGGGAACCTAGGCCATGCAAACAACCCTGATCTACTAAGGAAGATGGGCATACGTCAGATCTTGAGCGTTGGAGAAACTGCATCTTGGAAAGACAGGGAGGAACAGAGATGGGGACTAGATAATGTGATGACTGTACAAAGAGTGCAAGATAATGGGGTCGATCCTCTGACAGACGAGTTTGAAAGGTGTCTAGGATTTATCGGTTCGTTTCCCTGCCCATCAACGGTAGCCCAATCTGACTTGACCTGGAATAGATCGAGGGAGAGCCAACAAAACGGCGACATTAGTCCATTGCCGCGTAGGTGTTTCTCGATCAGCGACAATTTGTATAGCGGAAGTGATGCGGAGTATGGGCCTTTCCTTTCCTCGTGCTTACTGTTTTGTCCGCGCTAGACGACTAAACGTCATTATTCAACCACATCTACGGTTCTCTTACGAATTACTAAAGTGGGAAGAGAAATTACGAGGTGCAAAAAATTCCGAGGAGCCGTTCAAGCGGGAATTAGAGTGGCCAGATATTGCACGTGAGGTGGCTGCGATGAACAAGCCGTATGCAAGGTGATGTATGAAGGGTGTTTTGATGTAGGATTTCTTACGAGTTTATGAGTTATGATTGGTCTTATGCCATATTCGATTGCTAGGCGCAGAGGTTGATTTGGGTGGTTATTCGTCTTGTTGAAGTTCATAAATTGGGCAACAAAACGAAACTTTCAGGGAGCTTGCGTAGGCAACAGTCATGCGGTCCTACACATTTATTTGGGCATATTATTTTATTGAACGGTCATTGGTCTTTTCTTAGTGTCTGGATATGGATATGGATATGAACTGATGACATGGCATGCGGGCACGAAAACAGGGCTATTTGCAGATTTATACACAAGACTCTCATTTATGAAGGAATTGGAGGATGTACATCACATATCACTCTGCTTTCGTACTTAATACGTGCATGTATAAGATCTGTGTGCTTACGATTACTCCTGGTTATCCTGTCGTCAAGACCAGCCTTTTAATACCTCCTTAGAAATTAGTATAGTGGCTCCGTTGGGCAATTGACTTATGTTAATTCCCATGTGACTCGAGTTCTGCTGTCATTATTGCTCAATACGAACCTTCATCTATGGGGGCAATACTTTCGTTTATACCGATCCAACGGGTCAGATTTCATTGCAATCATAGTCAACCCTTTCTCCTTTCACGACCATACCTTCTACCTCCTCTACGCAATCCGCAACCCAGTCCCGTACGGAATTCCAACTACTCCACTCTGACCAAGCTACAGCGTGTCCGTATCGATAATCCCCTTCATTGGCATTCTTTACCCAGTGTACTTACTTTCCATACGGCCAGTGGGATAATGCAATGCTCATAGCCATCGCACTCCGAGGCGGGGTCCATCTTAACCACATTCACCTCAGCGTCTTCATTCCACTCCATGCCTATGCTAATATAGTCTTGAATAGTAGCTCGAGGATTGTATCTTCGGAGGTAATGCCTTGAATCCCCGCTATTCCTCCAGCAAACAAGTGCCAACCTCCTTTGAATCTAGAATTTATCCAGTAGGCAGTATTCCGATAGGCAGGTCAATCAGATATACTGGAAAGAGGAATAATTTCACCCATTTGAAACTTTGAGCATCTCTTTAAAATCCGCAGGGAGCCCGCAAGCTCTTTCTCCACAACTTCAATCTCTCTTTCGGTTGCAGGAGGAAATAGGATCCCTTCTGCAGAGATAACATTATTGGCTCGATAGTGTTTTTCATTTACGACCCATGCACCCTTTGCAAGCCTATCTAATAGCTCCTTCCATCCTACCTTCTCCGGCGCCAGAGACCACTGGCGCCCTTCTTGGACCCTCAACTTTACCGTTTTGGTGATCTCGCTCGCCACCGTCTCCGCATCGTTCTTTTCAATATAGAACGGGTTGCCCGCTTTGCCTTTCTTTGCCAGAAGAGGCAAAACATCATAGATCCCTGGTACGTTGAGGTAGTCCTCCAAGGCTGCACCACTCATGAAGCGGTCACTATTTAGCCCACCTGCGATCACGTCGGCGGTGGTCTGCAACTGTCCCACACGGATCGCGAGATCAACCACTAATCGTCGGCACGGCAGGTACGAATGCTTCTTGGGCGCTTTTGCATCATATTTCCACCCAGAAATTGGCACTTGCGGCTGAGCAAACAGTTTTTTCGCTGCTTCTAATGCTTCCACCATCCTTTCCTTGGGAGGATAAGCTGGGGAATTGTGGTCCTTGTAGTCCGGGTGCATCTTGTTCTTTGCAAGCATGCGACAGCACATGGCCAACATGGCTGGACCATCGCTTTCTCGCTACACGTGCGGTGATGGTGGCTCAGGTAGCTTGCAGTGCTCCAATATCTAGCCTGTGCGACAGGCGTCGTGGTATTTGCCCCATTGTGTATCAGCGATGGAAGTTTCTGGCGAAGGCAAAGGTTGTGAACCTCCATAACCCGTAAAATATTCAAAGTTGGGGGGGGGGGGGGGGGGGGGTCTCGATGGGAGAAAAAGAAGTATAGGACGATGTTGGACCAGGGAATGCTAGGGACTCCGAGGCTTGAGCTATTGTTCTGAGGTGGAACAATGGTTTCGGCGTGTTTGTAAAAGAGGCAACGGAGCTCGTAGATTTGGACAATATGGTGGGAGAGGAGAAGTAGATAGATCAGACCAAACGAATCCTGAATAGCAGGCGAGGGTTCCACTGGGTCAAGAAAAGAACGGAGTAGATTCGATAGGCTCACATGACGGAAGGCAGTGCCCAAGGTTTCATCTACGTAACATACAGACATAGATGCCGCAATATTGACTTTAAAGAGTACGTTGTTTTTGTAAGTGGTCTTGAGGACTCAGCGCGGCTATATAGGCATTCCCTCTTCTATCGGTTCATGTGCGTGAATCATCCAACAGAATAGGTAACTACCTAGTCAGATACGAAGTCACTTCTTGGCGCATCTTACTACCTGAAGAAACCCTGAAACCCAGGCGAGACTTTGTATCTACTGGGAATGATAGCTTTCTATCCACAGTGTGGATGAAGCTGAATACTATTACCCTGTCCGGAGATTGAGGCACATTGGCTACTTCGTCTGTCTAGCTACACTGCCTGGTTTAAATCTTGGCAGTGAGATAGGATGGATATGTGGCTTTAATACACAAGCTTCAAATGCATTGTCATGGCTCCATAAGCTAGCATCCTAGAAACCCCAAAAGTAAATTATCTACGTGGTCAGGCCTGTTGACAAGCACTTGAACAGGCGATACCTGAATAATCCCTTCATGCCATCCAAGTCTACTGCTTCTGATGTAGATTCGATAGCGTCTCACCACGTTCTTCACAGTTAGATAGTTGCCGCTCAGGCTAATGAAGATTCATTAGCCTGAGCGGCAACTATCTAACTGGTGGTTCAGGGTTCTAAATAAGAAGCAGATTTGTAGAGTGCCTTCACGAACCGCATCTTTCAGGCTTTAATTCCAGAGCAGTAGATACAGGACGCCATATTTATCTGCCATCCAACATCGAGGAGCCTACTGAAAGGCTTCTCTTCTACACAGCTCTGTAGGAAGACAGAGTCGTGCGTCTGGTTGAATGGATAAGGAGCAGAGAATCAACATCGGCTGGAAGAAATTTATGGTTGATACCTCGCCTAAATATCCATTTACGGCCTAGCGTCAGGCGGCTAGATAAAACTCCTTGATACTTTGCCCAGAAGTCACATCTTTCGCTCACTCATAAACAAAAATGAATAACAATGGAGTCCTTGAGCGAAACAAACTGGGATGTAGTGATTGAGGGAACAGGGTTACGCCAATCCTTACTTGCCTTGTGAGCTTCATCATCTTTTAGTGAAGGACATCTCTGACTGACTCGAGATGTCCTTGAAGAGCATTGTCTCGCTCCAAAAAGAAGATTCTGCACCTCGATAAGAATGAATATTATGGAAGCTCCGACGCTGCATTCAGCTTGCAAGAAGCGGATGAATGGGTAGAGAAGTTGGCTACTGGTGAGTCTGGCTTGCTCATCTTGGTGTGTGAACACGACTGACGAGTTCAAGAATCGTCAACACAACCGTTCCAGAATGCTTCATCATGGAAACTGATGGCTGAGGGAGAGCAGAAGCTCTCGTTCTCTCGGGCATACACTCTTACTCTCTCACCGCAAATTATATACACGAAGTCCCAACTCTTGGCACAACTCGTCTCCTCGAAGATATACAAGCAGCTTGAGTTTCAAGCTGTAGGCAATTGGTGGATCTACGAAAAGCCGAGCTTAGACTTACAGGGAATGTTAAGCCGTCTGCCGAATGGACGAGAGGATATCTTTGAGAATAAGAGTATCAATCTTCGTGCTAAGCGAAGCCTGATGAAGTTCTTGAAATTTGTGGTCGATTTTCAAAACCAACCTGAGATCTGGGAAGCTCAGGCAGAAAATTCATTGCCCGACTTTCTCTCTTCCCAATTTCAGCTGCCTTTCAACCTGCATACAATAATCACGGCTCTTACTCTTTCATACAACACACCCGCTGAAACGACTGTTAGATACTCTTTACCGAGGATAGCCAGGCACCTTACTTCGATTGGAAAATTTGGCCCTGGTTTTGGTGCTGTGTTCCCGAAATGGGGCGGTGGTGCTGAGATTGCGCAAGTCGCCTGCCGAGCCGGTGCCGTTGGTGGTGGTGTATATGTTCTCGGCGCTGGCGTCAAATCTGCTACGACCGTTGCCGACCAACCTGTGGAGGTTGTTCTTTCCAATGGAGAAGTGGTGAAGACCAAACATATCATTCGAGATGCAGCTTCTCAAAATCTATCGAGCATCGATAAATTTTCGTCCAGCAAAGTAGTTGTGTCTAAGATCATTGCTATCGTGTCATCACCACTCCAGTCTCTGTTTAAAAGTACGATCGAAGGCGCTCCTCTAGCTGCTGTGTCGGTTATCGTATTTCCCCCAGGAACGCTTACCACTAGCGTCCTTGTACAGACTCACCCTATATATCTCATGGCTCATTCTGGTGAGACTGGCGAATGCCCAGCCGGACAATGTGAGTATACGTCTGTTCTTGCTGCGATTAATCTGTTCTCTTGCGCATTACATGATGAACAAACTTATGAATACTTATCTACATTGTCTGATTAACCTTGACGATAAGATACCTCTGACAGTCTGATGATGCTTGTTTAATTTTACATTTGATACACAACGTTTACGTGACTTTTACTGACTACTTAATAGGTGTGCTCTATGTCACAACTCACCGAACAAGTAGTAGTAAAGCGCTTTTGGGAGCAGCAGTGGCAGAATTTCTTATGATAGCAGAGGATAGAGCCGGCAAACTTTTGTATAGTCTGTCCTATGAGCATCAACAGAATTTAGCGTCTGGTCATGCGTATCCTAGGATGTATGACTCCTTGGATTTGGCCTTTGATGATGAAATGCTCAACGATGTGGAGGAAGAATGGAAGAAGATTATGGGTGAGGTAGGACAAGGACTGGAGTTCATGTGTTTCGAGGACCGCGCCGGTATAAATTCAGACAATGATGATAATGATATTGGCGGGTATTAGCCAGTGTAAGGTGTTGTGGAACCGGGTACGGCGTCAAATTTAGTCACTCTGGCGGTTCGACATATGTTCAATAAGACACTTGAGTCTTCTCTTCCATTAGCATACCAATCAATACCTTAACAACACATCTGAAGCGATGTTAACAATGTCAGCACAACGGTCGGTTTGTGAATTAGTCCATCTCATTATGCAACCCAGCCGAGGCTACTTGGAGATGGTTACAATGTTGTGAGACTTTACAATCTAAAGGTGCAGACACGGAGAACTAAGCATTCATTTCTCAAAGTTTAAAATGCCGCTCAATTATGCCCGATATAGATGTCTCTCAAAAAAACTATAAGCAATGGTATATTCACGACGCCATTTGTCCCTTCCAATTAACATCATCATTACCCTTCCTATCCCATTCTATATCGCATAGTTCTCTGTATGCAAGAAAATCTCATCCTTACTATCATCCCCCCAAATATCCGCCTGCAACCGCGCAACCGTATTGGCAACATCAACCCGCATACTCGGTGGCCCACACACAAAGACACACGTCCTCCGTCCGAATATCCCTTTCCCATCCACGCCTCCGGTAGCCATGTCTTTCAGCATATAACCAAGGTCTGGTCGGCCATACTCGGTGCTCCAGCCTTCCTTCTTTTTAGGGGCCACAAATGCGAAGCGCATGAGGTTCTTCTGGAACTCGGTGGGTGTGGTTGGGAACCCAAAGTCGAAGTTTGCCGCTGCGGGCTGTGATGCGGATGGGATCTGAACATGTAGGTCGATCGATTTTCCCCGGAGGTGGGCTGGAGCAGGTGCAGCTGGCTGGGAAGGTGGTTCTGGTGGTGGAGGATGGGATGTGTAAGATGGTGCGGATGGTGTTGGGGCGTATGTGGATGGAGGTTGGGAGTATTCGGATGGTTGGTAGGAGTTGTGTTTGTGGTCTTGAGATATGAAGCTCTCAGGCCGATAGCCGTCTCTCGGTGGCGGTCCCGGAGGAGGCGGAGGAGGCCAATTCTGGGGGTTGTAGGCTTGACGTGGAGAAGGAGGAGCAAAGTTGAACTTAGGGGAGTTGCTGCTTGGTGATGGTGGCGGGAAATGGAATTCCCTGTGAGTGGATCTTATGGTTGATGATGAATGAGGACTAAGGAACTTCGTTGTTGCTTCGTGGGAATCATGTTCGGATGCTATAGATGCTGAGGATTGTCGTCTATCTTTGACGCTCTTTCCTTCTAATGCTCTTAGTGAGTTCTTCCTTTCCACCTTTGTGGATGTCTGCTTGGTGGCCTTATTAGGAGGTGGTGGGAATGAAGTTTGTGGTGGAGGGGGGAACACTTTAGGTTGTAAGTGCTTCGGCCGCGGTAGCGAAGTGATGGCATCTTCCTGCTCCGCTCTTAGTTCAGCCTCTCTATCAGGATCCCCTTGAGCTTCATCTCGAATCATTGCCGAATTTCGCTTCGAAGCTATGCCAGCTACGAAACCGTCTAGTTTATCATGTAGCATCGTGCTAATTGGCCGAGGCGCCCTCTCCCTTTCGCCCATACCAATCCTTGTTTGTCTCTTCGCTGCTGTCACATAAAATTGACAAGTGACTGTGTCGGGAGGAGCGAACTCTCTACAGATGCGAAGTTCCTCCTTGAACCAGTCCATAGCTTCTAATCTCTTCAATGCCCAAACGACTTCTATTTTCTTCGTTACAGCCTTTCCATCCCTCATTCGCTTAATCAACTCAAGCAACTGTGACACTATAGCTGTAATTCCACTGCCTCCAGCGAATAGAATCACAGTATCGAACGCCGCTAACTCACGCTGCATACCACCATATGGACCATCAAGGTAAGCGCGGTAGGTTTTGAAAGGACCTCTTTCAATTGCAGTCTCAAGGACCTTCTTGGTGAAGCCCCCAAATGGGCGGAATACTAAGGTACAATCTCTGTAGAGATCACCATACTCCGAAGGGAAATCCTCGCTGCAAAGGGAGGAGATTGTGAACGGGTGATTCTCGAAGATCGAAATCCCAGGCATTCTCAAGTAGACAAATTGGCCGGGCCGCCAAGTCATCTGAGTTGGAATTGTGACTTTGATCGCATTCTCAGCCATCAACGTGACTGCCGCTTCATCTCCAATTAACCAAGCATTTCTCCAAGGCTTGAACCAATTCAGATTAAACATTCTCATAAGATATGAGAGAACCCAAATGGCAGTGGTTGCGTACAAGTAGCTCCAGGATGTGAGATAGTTTTGAGTATGCCAGAATAGCATTGCAACAAACAATATTGAAACTGGGATGTGCATGAGGGCAAATAATTCGTATGCAATATTCCGCAGTGTTGGTAAGGAGGCAATACATAGCCAACCAAGGGGTACCAAGCATGCGATGCCAGTACCGTATACATATCCAGTACCGTTGTTGAAGAGCTTGTCAAAGGTGGCCCTCCCTCCGTCTTCCCATACAGGCTGAACATAGAAAGGTACAGTGTGAACTAGTGACAGGAACAAACATAGATATCCGCCCCATCGGTGAAATACAGCTAGGCGGTTATGGCTGATACCAGTCAGAAATGATACGAGGTTGGCTTTCATGGCAGTGGCCACGATCCAAGGGACTATCGCAACAGCGATCATGCCAGATCGGATGGCAAGAGGTGGTGATCCAAACTCAATGCTTTGCCAATATAGAGGTTGTGGCAAGAAACAGTAAAGTGACACGAACGCAACGGCAATGGTGAGAATACCAATTACCGCTAAAGACGGGAAACTAATCATAGTTCTCTTCTTCCACTTGATCTCAGGAATAGGGCGGTAAACGATCCACCTAAACAATGCTAAAGTATCGTTGACAGCTCCAATTGACGACCAATGCGATTGACCTCTAGAGAGTTCATACGCTTTCTCGCCTTGTCGTGGAAAGAGTTGATCCACGGTTCTGCCTGTCGCCATGTCGCCCATAGGATATTCCTCTTCGGGTTGCCACTGGGACAAGTAGTTCTCTACCTCTTGTTTATGCATTGCTTGGCGTAGTTTGTCAGTCCAGGCATGATAGATTCTGGTGATAGTCACCAAGACAAGCAAGATAATACAAAAGTAAGTCCATCCCAGTGCATATTTCCCCGATTTTTGCCATGGGTCAACGGTATTCGCTTCTACTTGACCGGGAGGACTTGTCGGCGTGAGAGGTATAAATATCCGCTTTGCGAGTTCCGACACAGTCTGTGACTTTGCCCCCCTTTCGACGATACTGAGTGATACGAAGGACATGTTCACGTAAGTGTTGCCTAGATTGAGTTCATGTAAAGCGCGGACCAGATATCAAAACCGGCACCGTCTAATAACCAAATCAAGTCGTCGATGCAGAGTGAGTATTGAGACCTTGCGATAATGTGTTATGATTATATACTCCAAGAATTATGGACAAGAGGCTGGTGTTGTTGGCATTTCTCAAAAGTGTAGTTTCAATGCCATCTGTGCGAAAGATGGGATATACAACTCCACTTCAGGTTGGCGGTGCGTCAGGGTATCAGACCCTTCATCTATGTCACAATTCGGAACTCAAACGTTTGTTGTCGAAGATCATGGGAAGCAACAACGAAGAGGAAGCAAAACAGAACAACCAACAAACGGGAAAAGACCAGCCGGATAAAGTACTGTTGGAAGCGATGGGGTATATAAGATATGTCGTGGTTGGTGGGGGGAGTGGTGACCGTTTGGCCTGGAGATGTTGTACAGATTTGATCCCAGCCTCCGAGGATGGAGACTCAACCTGTGAATGCCAATGTTCCTGCGGGTGAAGCAAATCCGTCACTCGAACCGCTGGAGCTATTGACTCGGATTCAACTTTAGAGACGAGCGCGTCCGGAGTACCAACGGCGGCAGGAGTGATGAAGTATAAAGGAGAGAAAGATTGAGTCGCAATGGCCGGCGGTTGAAGACAGTCGAATGATGACTTAGTACCAATTAGAAAATGCCACCCTCCCCACCAGAAGTAGAAGTTTGCCTCCTTTGTTCCCCTGCAATGATCTTATTAACGGCACTAGGACTGACCTGGAGCAGTACCGGGAAGTTATCACTGTGGCGCACAGCTGCCGTTGGTTTGTCCTGCAAGTCAGAGAGCTTCTGCAGAAATGTGCTGAGGTGAGCTCCGGATCAGATACCCTCTATAGTAATAAGCATTGGGCCTATAGTAAATTAAAGATGGAACAAAGTAGAAAAGGATAATCCAGAAGGGTTTTCATTCAGATGCTCCAAGGAACAACTAACATATTTCGAACGGAGAGCGACAGAGCTCAGTTCCGTCTTCAGGGATGCCAAGGTCAGCATAAGGTGACGAAGACCACTGTCCTCGACATATCAGACACCAGAGCAGCTGGACCCCACCAAAATTGAGGTGACGATGGCCCCAGCAGATTATCACATTTCCAATGCAATGCGGGAACATATATGCTGTACCATTGGATAAATAATTGAGCCACCCGCCCAGGCCATTCAATTGCGGAGGGCGGCAAGAGATGGCGGTTCATTGGCTCATATGTGTGTATGCGCTGCTTTGTCTCCATATCATGAACTGTTCCCCTGCAGAAAATGAGTTTGTGGCCCCCGGCCCCCCCAAAGTGGAATCCCGTAATGCTCGGACCCTGGCTGGGCTTTTCTCATCATCATAAGTTCAAATATGTAGAATGTCATATCATAGATAGACCTGTTCAGGTACAGTACCGGCAGGGAAAGCAGAAGAATGGCACAACAATAATGACCAAGGTAGAAAGGAAGGCGGGGCTCGATACTGGATTGGTCCTGTATTTGATGAAGACTTTCATTCACCTGTAGGCGCCCCAATGCTTGCTTCCCAAAGTAAGAAAGGAAAGGTTGAGGAGGAACACACTCGAGTGAGACGGCGATGATATATATGTAGATGGAGATGGAGATTCGGCTGCACTCTGTCTGGTTCCTTTTTTTTTACCCTTCCTTCTCCTCGACTTTTCTCCCTTTCCTCCTTCGACTCCTTCCGGGGTTTGGCTACAGGGCTTGCCTACAGCCCTACAGGCCTACGGTGCTTACTGCTTACTGCTTACTGTTTACTTGTCCGGTAAATAACCGATATCCTCCTCACGACATGATATGGCTATTGAGACCAGGCCTCGGCATGTAGCGGAGATATTTACTTTGTAATTCCAGCTTTCTTCTTTCTTTGTTCTGCTTTAGAGGATCCTAGTACAGTCCAAACCACATAACGAATGACCTCATGTCCTCTGCAACAAGTCCTATCATGATCAAATTAATGGTCTTGCTATCGCCTGAATAGTGTCGTTGCAGTCGCTGACACTCACAAATTCCTCAGACAATATTTTTTTCATGCAAGAAGTGACATGGACAGAAGAGAGGAACGCTCAACATTACCACTACAATCAATCTTCCCCCAAATACTCGACTGAGAAATTTCCTGATATCTTTGCTAATACTGAACAAGCTCTCGGAAATTTCGATGCCCAGCTATTCTATATGCCTAGAGTGAGTATCGAGTGCATGATTATCGCCTCGGTTTCCAATTTCCTCTAAATACCACGCAAACACCTTGCATCCATTAGCATAATTTGTCAAATCAAGTTTTTCATCAGCCGAGTGAGCACCATCGTCTACTCGGCCCATGGGTATCAAAACAATGTTCTTTCCTGCAAGGATATCTTGTAGCATTCCCGTAATTGGAATCGTTCCACCTTCTCGCGTGTAATCTATAGACGTGTCAAAAAGGTTTCTAGAACAATAGGTTTGTTAAGCTAGTAATTCTATTATTTGCTTACCTGGTTTCACTCCCCAAACTTTTTCTATTGCCTTCGATGCCGCATCGTAGTTCCAATGCAAAGGATCAGATTCCCATCCAGGCTCTGAACCAAGACACTCTACCTTCATTATATTCTTGGTCTTGAGCTTTCTATACACGGCATCTAAGTGCTCTTTCACAATTTTGGTGACAGCCGATAGGTCTATTCCGCTCTGCGTCCTGAGGCTGAATTTACCTAGCAATGGCATTAGTTTTCAGTAGGGGAGTTGCAGAAGTGTACTCGCCTATGACACTTCCAGGAATGACAGTCTTTGCACCAGGCCCGCTGAATGCGCCTTCGATTCCATGATAAGACAGCGCAGAATCATACCAGCCTGCAATCAGTGTTTGCACTGCCGTTTCATGCTTACTCAATTTATTCTCGGTCTCGATCCCTTCGTATAATGCTTTAACTTCGGGTCTCAATGGCTTCTCAAGAGCCGAAAATCCAGGAATTGCAATGTCTCCCGCATCATCGGTAAGTGAGGAAAATAGCTTTACCAGATCCTGCAATGGTTCTTTTATCTGCCCTCCATAGCCAGAATGTTTATCTTTGCCATCTCCACCAGCACTAACTTGGATTGTGAAGTATGAAATACCACGCAGTCCATATCCCAAGCATGGCTTTGATGTTCCCGTCCAATAAGTATCTGATATTGAGACCACGTCGATGCCATGAAGATATCCCCGCGAGCCTTTCTCTATTTCTCGTCTGAGAATAGAGCGGAGTCCTGTAGAGCCCACCTCTTCCAAACCTTCGAGGCAGAAAACTAATCTTACTGGCAAAGGTACTTTGGCTGCCTTATATGCTCTAATGACGTGTAGCCATCCAAGCACCGGACCTTTATCATCGGTCGCTCCCCTCCCATACATGATCCCCTTCTGCTCATCATGATGGAACTTGAAAGGTGGTAGTTTCCATCCATCACCTTCTTCGGCCTAGAGGAATCAGATTTTGTGTCCAACAAAGTCAGTTATTGAGTACAGACCGGTTGAACATCGTAATGGCCATATATGAGAACTGATGGTAACCCTGAGCCTACTGGTACGGTCTCTGCAAAGAGAACTGGAGGAAAAGCTGGAGCAGAGTCATCTATTTTTGCCTCTGGATCAAGGAACTCGCGTTTATGCCTAACTTGATCAACTCGTTGAATGTTCAGGATAACAGGACCCTTACAGTATATTGAGGCTATCAAATTCTTTCTCCAGAAATTCGGCCATGCGGAAAACCTAAAAAATGAGCCAATCTGTTAGAAATAAGGGCCATTTATATTACCTCTTTTCTTAGGGTTGGATCATTGGACACAGATGGAATTTCTACTGCTGTACCAAGTAGCTTAATAGCATGTTCTTGGAGTTCATCGAGCTTTGCTAAAACTGTATCCATGTTGGTGATTTTGATACGAGTCCCAAACATCTGCATAAAGCTATCGATCTTCTTCAAAAGGAAAAACACTCTCTAAGCAAAATATTCCAAAAAATTTAGCACTAGGAGTTTCCCATCTACGAAATACAACTATAGCGCCAAGGGCCAATAATCTTGTCAGACCTAGAAGTTGTGGGCCGGCGGTTACAGATGCCAACTTACAGCCCACTTTGATTTTATCGTGTCCACCTACTTCAGATTTATATCATTGCACAACATTGAAAGGCCCATAACAGACTCGAGCTACCATGGCTGCCCAAACCCATATCAGGACGAGCAATGCCTTTGGTAACGTCATACAGGACAACGATTTATATGCTTGGTTCTTGATTTGCTAAGTCTTAGTAAGTTCGCCGAGGTTTCTAGTCATTTGCTCTAAAGTCAGGATATATAACTTCTTCTTTTCACCAGGTATGCCCCAAAATGGCGCCCGTTGCTACAAAGGAAGAGTCTCAAAATTCCAAAGCTGTATATGACCAGAGAAAAGAAAATACAATCCGTGTTTATAAGCACAGAGGTCTGTCCTGACAGCGTCCCCAAAAGGTGCAAAATAATAACTCAATTGCAGCGCGTTATGACTACAAAATAGTCTACTCCATCCTTGAATCCACCTTCTTCTCAGACGTTTCTTTCGTGACGATCGACGAGGATGGCGAGCCCAGCCCATTCATGGTTCCTATGACGGCTTGCGCTGGGCAATACGACCCCTCAAATCCCCTTCCCGAAGACGATGGGGATGAGGAGCAGTACCGGAGGGAGCAAGAATTGTTCAATGAGAAGCCGTTTGATGTGTATCTTCATGGAAACTCGGCTATGCTTCTAAACAAGATGACGAAAGCCAATGGCTCTATCAAAGTCGTTATTTCGTCAACGAAAGGTGAGTGCTCTCAAATCTGAGATGGAAGGAGAGGGTAGCTGACGGGGGATAGTCAGCGGTATAGTACTCCACTTTGCACCCAACGGCCATTCCCTTAATTACCGCTCTTGCATAATTCACGGTGACGCCTATCTTGTAACCTCTCCTCAAGAAAAATTATACGCCTTGCACCGAATCACCAACCATATGGTTCGGCGGCGCTGGTCATCCACCAATCCGGTCGCCCCTGAAGCCATGAGGAGTGTCCAGATCATCAAAGTGGTGATCCGGACGGCGTCTGAAAAGTCGAGAGCTACAAATATTAACGGGCTGGAGAAGGGAGGTTTGGGAGAGAGACAGGACGTCTGGACGGGGGTGGTACCATTATATGAGGTGCTGGGAAGGCCGGTGGAGAGCGGGTTTACGCCGGGGAGAGTTGTGCAGGCGGGTATCAGGGGTTGGATTAATGGAAGAAATGAGGAAGAGAAACGATATGCGGAAACAGTTGCGCAGGTCCCGGTAGAGGAAGCGGCGAAGATTAAAGGGGTGATTTCTCTAGGTGTTTTCAAGTAGGAAGTAGAGGCTTTGGGACTGAATAATTGGGTCGATTAGACTGGAAGCGTTCAGGATGATGTATCATAGCATGAAGATCAAGCCTGGAAATAAGAAGCTTTCAATGCCATAAACATACCTCCGGAAATCCGGTGCATGATATCGAGACTTTGTAAAACACATATAATGTTGCGGAGATCAATACGCATTTAAATTACAGTAGGCTGATAGAATAATTAGAAGTAAAATGGGAACATAGATCATAGGGCATTGATTATAAATTTGTCCTTCCGCCATACTAGGTTATCATAACAAGTTCTCATGCTCACAAATTCCGCAAAGTGCTCCTTCTCAATAATCTATGATCTTCAAACGCTTCACCAGCTCCTCTGGTAATTCCTCTTTCTTTACCAGACCTAGGGTGACAACATCTCCCCAAAAGAACATTGCTCGGTCCTGGGCGTAAGCAAGGTAGTCAAACTCCTCTTCTTCCTCGTCCAATTTCTCGGCTTCCTTAGCCGAGTCTCCAGATTGTAAGGCTTCTGCTTCGAGACCTTCCGATCTCTTGTCAAGCTGTGGTGATGATTGCTCAACGACATTGGACTCGTCCTCTGCAATTGATGCAGGCTCTTCAGTGGTTTGGCCCAACTCACACTTTGCGGAATCAAGCCCGGGTACCTTGGCCTGCACAATTCCCCACGCTACCCATTGAGCTGAATTAGCAACCCGCCAAACGCGGACCTCCTTCAACAGCTCTGTAACTTGACGATCAACCTCCCTCTCTCGCTTTGCCTCTTCCTCCGTATAGGAGCCGTCCATAAGGTTCGTAGTGCTGCCGCCAGGAGTCCTTGAGTCTAAAAGAAAATCGGATATTGAGCTTTTAGAAGAACTCTCCATGGGCGAGAGCTTTGGTGTAGAAGATGCTCTGGCATTGAATTGTGGCCTATGATTGAGGTAGCTTCTGACAAACCGTCGCTGTTCCTCCAACGTCGGGTAACGCTTAGTGTTGCATGCCCAAGGTTTGAGAGCGTCATGGTAATTGTAGCACCATTCCGTAAAGTGGTTCGCGAACTCAAGACCAGGAGTGTTGCCAGAGGCGTACTCAAAATCGATAACCACCAATTGTTTGTGTGTATTTTGTGGCAGAAGCAGAGGAGACGGTGCCCGACCATCCGACGACTCTGGAACTAAGCGAAGTATGTTGCCATATTGCGTCTGTATTGCAGCATTAGTTCATGCCGGGGAATACCTGAACGGAAATACATACGTCGTTGTGAGCAAACACCAAATTCTGATTCACTCCTCCTTTCTCTCGGTAAAATTCATCTAGCCATTTGCGATAGTTATCAATGGCAGTTTTAAAGACCTTCCATTCAACACCGCAGATCAGACCACGGTGTCTCCAAGCCTCGCCAGCGCCGTCGACTCCGCTTGAAATTTCTTTATCAAGATAGGTAATGACTTCCTCGCATCTACTGACCCATTTATCCCAATTTTGCCAGATAAATGGTCCCTCTTCTATTTCACGGTCCAGAAGCTCAACACCATCATGCAATTCTCTCATACGCTTGGCAATTTGCTTGCTTGTATCTGGAATTCTCAAATCTTCGCTTGTGAGTGTCTGTGCATTGAAAAATTCTTCGAATCGGCCATTCGTGAAGGTCCCGAGGAGTCTAGGTCCAATTCTCTTTCGAGCAAGCCGACGCAGGATACTAAGCTCATTTTCTCGGTCGATAAGGTGTGCCACTTGTGGTCCATAGATACGAAGCAGCAGTTTGGGAGGTAGCTTGTGTTTGTGCGTGGAATTGGCTGCGGTCAGAGGAAGATCCTTTGGAGGGCTGACAACGTATACGGCGTTGGTGAGTGCTCCACTAAGTCGCTCTACTTCGATATCGCCTCCGTTCTCCAATGGCACCCTCCTCCAGCCCTTAAGTCGTAGCGTATGCGCAAGCTTGACGATCTCGTTCTTGAATGCCAACCAAGCTTTTCTCTCCTTCTCTGCACGCTTACTTGTGGCTAGCGTGACTGTCTCGTTCGCTGACTCTATTCCACCCCCGCTGTACGACATAGTCTTGGAGTTGTCTAGTACTACGTCGCACGACGGTACAATCACATCACCATCCTGGTATTCGGTGTCAGAGCTCGCTACTCCCAGTTTTCGAACAGATGACTTTCTCTTGCCACTACTATGCGATGATCTGCGCAAACTTGCAGAAGGCGAGGTTGAAGAGAACGATTCATGACCAAATTCAGCCTTGCTTTCCTCCAAAATCCTCTGCAACGTCTCAAATGATACTTCGCTACCGTCTGTACTTTGACTCAATGTTCTGGGTCTTGAAGCCAAGCTGCCCCCCTTATTTTCCACAGGTCTTCCCGAAGCATGGTGAGATTGATGGCCTTCTGCATGCCGGCTTTTCGATCTTCTTGCTGCGCGTTTAGCCTTCTCCCTCTGTAGCCATTCCGACACCTGCAGTAACAGTTTGTCGTGTTGGTGAACGCGGTGTTCGCGGTGTTTTTGCTCATGCCTGCCACCGTGTGAAGTCTCTGCTAGCCCTTCCAAGTTCTCAGTGCTCGCGAGCGACAGCCTTGACGATGAATTGGAATGCATGATAGGTCTCTTGGATCCGGTGCTGACAGGAAATCGTTTAATTCGTGTGCTATCTTCAGCCGGAGACGAGAGCGAGGATTCTTCTGGTTCAGCGATCGAGACGACTGTCAATAATTAGCAGGCGCTGTATGACTCTTCAATAACAGAGACAGTAGCGAAGGGTGAAGCAGGCAAGCTTGACTCCAAACTCCCCTGCCCCGCACCGAAGCTCACCTTTGGCAGGACCACTCGTTAGGCTGGCAGGTTCATCGGTATCTTGTGATCGAATCGACGGGCGCAATGGTAAGGGTGTGGACGAAGACATGGCGGAGATTGCTCAACGGCAGGATCCACTTGTCCGAATGGATTGAAATAGCACCTTTCTGTGCTAAAAGCGACTGTAAACACAGCGTATTGAGGATCTCTCGCTCTGGAATCACCGAGAATGGATATTATTGAGCAAGGACATAGATTCTCGCCTGGCGCAACTTCTTAGATAAATGCCAATCTGAATTGTGTCTTCTTGAATATACTAAAGATCTATCAACACACAACAGAGGTAACACAACGAGTGAATCAGCGTGTCCTTGCCTAGATACAAAGTATCTGAAAGAGAAATGCCATCAAGCCTACAGATAAGTTTGTTCCCAGATTCGGTTTTTCAGGGAAGTGCACATGTGCCAAGTAGCAAACGACATCAGTGCCCCTCTGCCTGCCAAGTCTTATGACGATGCACGCGCCCAACCACTGGAATATGAGTCGCCAAAGATTCATGCTTTCGTCCACACCGCAAGACAGTTTTATCTGTCCTTCCATTACAGGTTTCCTATCGCAAGCCTGATGAGCGCGTAAGCGGTCAACTACGCCCCGTTAAATGCACTTCCAAACCTAATTATATGCTAGTAAGGCATGGGATCAGTCATTGTATTTGCTCGCATGAATATTTTAGAGGTATTTGAATCAGAAAAGACGAACCAGCGTAACCATTTAACATGCTGAATATTAACTAGTAGCTGTGATTGCCTACATAGAGATTTCAACCTGGACATACAGTCAGGTTCGCAACAAATAAAGTTCACAATTATAAGTATTAAGTTTCTTTGTGGAGAGATGCATAATTTTATTGCTGAATAAGCACACACTACCATACGAAAAGAAAATAATAGCAGGGTGAATTTAGGTATTCATCTAATTTCATTAGAAATACCTCTGGGACATTGGCTATTATTTCTTTTCACGTTTGACTTGGTCATCTTAGTTTTTCTCGCTTATAACGAATTTCCCCCCCTCCCCAAAAGTAAGAGAATAAAACGGTGGTTTCTCCTATATCACGTCAAAACACATCACCAAAAAAGGTGCATTATCACATCCGCCACAATCAAGTCAAGTTTTATAGCGGCCGGTGCGGCTGAGAAGAAACAGAATTTCTTGGCTATTTGTATCAATCCACATAGCTGCATAATAAAAAGTGTAGGAGTCCACATATGCTCTATAAACCAACCCTGCTCGCAGCTTATCAAATGTAATACAGGGAGTGTTGGGGGAAAAAAAGCACCAAAAATGATGACATCTCCCCCGGATAGGATCGAACTATCAACCTCCAGATTGCTCATTTACTAACAGTCTGACCTATAGGTGTGATTTAGTGGAAAGTTATGCATTAGAAGTTCAAATTACTTACGCGCTAACCAGTTGTGCCACAGGGGAAATCTGACCGATTTGTTTACGAGGCTCGCTAAGCATATTAATACAGTCCAAAATCCACTTTCCTGGACGTTCAGACTTCTGCGCACTCAAGAGCCAGCTCTTCCAATCTGACAAAATAATCTCCCAATAATGTGCTCTGAATGCGGATCTAAACGTAATAGAAATGAGTTAATAATGGCAATCTGATTCCTTATCAATTCTAGCCTCGGCAACCACCCGAATGTCGTTTTGCTCTCCCTAAGCCTCTTTTTCTGTTTGGTTTCTTGTCCAATCCTTCCCTACTTCGGCAAGACCACACTAGGACCCGCCGATACACAGGCATGCATGTTTAGTGGTCGGCGGGTTGAATACTTGAAATTCCCAGAATAGGCACATACGTTGCGTCAGGTGTAAACACAACAGTTCTGAAGCAGGCATACCTCGATCTCGGTAAATTTTTATTGAAGAGCAGTCCATAATTGAATGACAACAACTTCTCGCTCATAGTTTCCCCTTTTGAGAAACCTTCGCTATCGCTGTCATCCCTCGGCGACTTGATCCAGATTAAGAATTGCGCTCCTTCCCACACTTATGAACCTCAAGATATGCTTCAATCAACTCTTCGGTCTTATATAAGGTTTATACGGCACGCTTACTTGAACAGCTGCAGCTGGAGTCTTTATGCGGAGTACAGTCCTGATAATATCTATACCTATATATATCTCTCTTTTTATCAACAAAATAGGTCATACTGGCCAGGGGCAGTGGGATGTATAGGATCCGAATTAAGCATACCATACCAGCAAAGCATAACAAGACGAGGTACAGGAAGGTATCTTTGTGGGCCGTGGTAAGTATTCGATAGGGGCAATGTGAGGACACTTAAAAGGAATAACGTCGTTCATTTGGGAGTCAACAGCATCTCGCTTCGCCAGCAAGGCCTTGAATCTCCATGAGAAAACTTACATGAAGATGTAAATTCTACTGACAGATAATCTGTGTTATTAGGAGCGTTGTAGGTGCCACGTATTCTAAAGCACGCGCTATGTAGACTCGTGGTTGTGTGGCACTGGGCCTATCACCGTCTTAATGGTACCTAACCTCTCTTTTGCATAATATATACCATCATAGATGCCTGTTGACCATCAGATTTGAAAATCTCCATTTTGGTAATATAGAGGTGGTCTATTCCAATATATCTTTTAGCAAATTCGGTTGCCTATCTTGGTGTCTCTTCTTCGAGAAGTACGCTCTACCTGGTTAGAGGCGAGTGTTTTGTATAAGCACCACACATAGCCGGCTGCTCTACTGGAGTAGAAGATATCCATATCCGTAATTGGGGCCATGCTAACATATTATTAAATCCCTCGCTGATAAAAAATTTCTTGTTCGTAAAGCCTAAAACTTGTCTAAGCCAGAAAGATGAGCCAAATTCGAGAGTTGCAGACCTGGATAATGGAAGTATATACTGGTGACACAAATTTCGATAACAAGGTGGTAGGGTTAAGCTACATAAGAAACTTTACCTTATCTATTTCTTACAAACAGTCTAGATTCTAATATTTTTCAAATTCACTTATTTTATATACGAATATTCATTCCCTGACATGGCACTATTGTGAGATATTGGGAAAGGTTCCAGTGAACGAATGTACAATCTAGCCTGCTCATTATGGGGATTACAACGCTATCAAAAACAAAACAAGGCAAGAACCTTTTCTCTTCCCGAATCCCTGCCTTGCAGATTTCCTCTCGCCCTCAGTGGAGACTGATCCAAGATAACAAAGGAAACCTGGGTTGACCTAGAATCTAATTTTGGTTGAGCCGGCGGAGCATCAGATAACTTTGAGACAACAGAGGCATCGTGGACGACGGTTTTAGTAAGTTACATCCTTTTAAAGGTACTGATCTTCAATAGTAACGTTACTTCAGAGACCGAGTGCCACAGATTATTTACCCAAGGTATGGTATCTTGGCATTGTTGTCTCTGGGGCAGAATGAACGTTAAACTATGATCATTCATTGAACTACAATTACGCGCGTTAAACATGATACTGGCTGAAGCGAATGCGGTACTGCTTACAAAATATTCGGGATCGCGAATGCAGCAAAACCTCTGTTCAATAAATGTTTCTTTAGTGACAATTCGGTAGAAATTCCGCTCTCGTCACTTACAAACTGCACCAGTGGAATGCAGCCACAACTTGCGGCTCAAGCAATCAGTGAAGAGAATATGCATTGGAAAACAGCGTCGTTTATTATATTGTCGAAGCTAGCCAGAATGTCTTATGACAGGAGAAGCAAACAGAAATCCTGCCAGACGAAGCCATGGAAGCAATGAAAGAGACAATTTCCTAAGCCGAACCTGACCAAAGAAATAATCTGGCCAAAGTTGTTAATTACAAGGATATAAAAGCTATCAATACCAATGCACGCTAATCCTGGATGGCGGTAATCCCCCACCCTCGCGGTAGTAATATTGCACTTTGTCGGCACTAGTCTTAACTTCTATCAATTTCTTTTCACCTACCGAAACACAAATACATTTTACAACAATGGCTCGTCAACTTACATTTGGAACACCTTCTTTGGGGATGAGCCTGACGGGATTTGAGGATGTTGAATCTGTGAAGAACCTACCCATTAAGCTCATAAAGCTCAGCACCAACCGCTTGGACACTGCTGCCAGATATCTACCGCTGAATCCAAGGCGTTCAGGGCAATTGCTAGGCAAATCAAAAGGGCTAATCAACAACTTCGACATCGATGCTAAGGCGTATACGAACATGCAGACAGACCACAGCGGAGATATAAGCAACTGAGCCTTGCAGGGATCGGTCAGCTCAAGCTTACAGCATCTTCAATGGCCCAAGGGAGTAGGCAGCTCTTGCAAGGATATTCTCTGTATATATCTATATATCGTGTCTGGCGATAGGTCCACTACAGCGGGACGTTTATAACATCCTGCCGGACGTCTTGGAGAAGGTCTTGAAGCTATGCGAGCGGAGTGGTGTCAAGGGTGAACTCAAAACTCTCGATGAAGAATTCTTGACTAGCAAACTGATCAACTACGAGCACGAGGGCGTTTGGTTTGGTAACAATGACCGCTTGGTAATGCTGTGCAGCGTCTCTTCGGCGCCAGCGATCTTCGTGATACTCTGAAGAAATTCGATACTGATGTCAAGGCACAAGGCTTGACGCTGGTACAGGTTACAATCTGATGGATCGTTCATCACTCAGCGCTGGGAGGCAACAATAGTACTATTCTTGGTGTAAGTATAAGGTAGGTCAGCTGGAGGCGACTGCGGCTTTCATCCGGAATGGCTCATTGCCTGCGGTATTATTAACACACACAGAAGCTATGTAAGGGGCTCTCAAGGAAACCCCTAGCGAGATTATTTAACTCGATGGGAATTTGCAGCACTCAGAGGATACTGCCAAAGTCAACGTTTTTGCTGGTCGAAAGCAACTCCACCGTTGGACGTGGCTTTCGCTTCTACAGGAGTTCCTTCCCATGAGAAATTTATACTTTAGCGGACCAAAGGCTCAACCTCATGATAAGGAGGCCTGTGTGCAGCGAGTGCTGGTCCTTCAGCAATCAGAATGTGACGAAGGATAAACCTAATTAGGTGACATCTTGCTGACCTGTGTGGCAAAGTACTGACTAGTATTGCGGGCGACAACTAGATTTAAACAGATTTGTGCGCAAGTCCATCCTATCAATAGTGCCTTAGGTAAGATATACTAAAGATCAATTACTAACCCAGAACTGGTAATCGGGTGTGCGACTTGATGCTTTACCTAATTGCTAGTTTGATGGAGTATTTTCAGCCCCCATTCATCATATGCATGGTTGCTTACCAACCCTGCATGGGAATACTTCTTCAGATTGGCTGTGTTCGCCACTTTATGCGCATCAATTAGCCTCTCCAGATCCATACAAAATAGCGTTGTTATGGGACATACTGTTATATGCGATCGCGCATATTAACTATTCGGCCAGCAGAAATGTCTACTCCTCGTGCGAGAAGAAAAGGAAAAGGAAAAGAAAAGGCTTCCTGCAAAGCATTCGAGTCGCAAACTTTTCACTTCTTTAACCTGAATACCGACGTGCTTAAACCCAATGAAGATGATCGGTCTATCATTCGAGAGGCAGTGAGTACGAGACTGATATCTCCTAGTCTATTTAGTAGTCTTTTGTGATTCCGGAGGGCTAAGTTTTGCATTGAGACTCTCATAATATTCCAAGAAGAATTACCAATTGATAACAGTGAATAATTTTCATCAGCGTGGAAGTCGAACACAACTTACAATATTTCTATTGAAAAGCAAGTCAGTGTGTACCCGCGCCAAGACCTAAATTTGCCGGATGAGTCTATGAGGACCTGTTGTGTAGATGGCAAAATAATGAGGCAAGATGGAATGATGATCTCCTCTTTGAGTCCCCGTATCAGCCTCAGAGCTAGAGGGAAAGCTAGATGCTAGACGGAATCCACGCCCTAGCGAGACTAGTGTCATAATATAAGACACGTCAATTCACAACACAACTAATTACCAAAGGGAATTCGCTGAAAAGATATTTCAAGGATAGGACCTCTTGGGGAATATTACCCTGGAAACAACGATGCTTAGTCCGCTCTCTGGCTTTCCTATAACCCCCATACCGCAAATACAGTTTTTTGTTCATAATTTCAGTGAGTAGGATCTACGCCTATCGATTGCAACTATACTGAGGATTTAAGTTAAAACCCAAGCTGAATCGTCAATGCTTTCGACGGCCGTGAGAATGTCATGGTTTCAAGCGAGTCTTCAGGATCCAGCGTATTATCATGCAGCTATAGGTAAGCTCTTGGCTTCGTGAAAGCTGACTCCCTAGTTCCTGGGCTTTCGTAAATATTGTAACTTCAAGGCTTCTGAAAACTCAGTTGGTTAGACATAGAAAAGACATGCAACGCCTTTGAGTATACCCTAAAGCTATGGGCATTCCTTTGACATATATTCTTACTGATCTTTGTATGCTTATTCCAAGACTCTCGTTGTAGCTCATTATCCCGCTTGCAAAACAATAAAAACACCTCTTGGTGATCTAGCTAAGTTGTTAGTGCTAAGAATGGAAGCAACTCGAGAAGTCAACGAACGACTAAAATCTAGTATTAATTCGGTCAGCGATGGCATAGTGGGTGCAGTTACCGCCATACTCATGTACAAGGTATGCAGTTTACTCATTCTATGTTCAGAAGATTGATGTTATACTATAGGCAAATAATGGTGATGAAGAAGCCATGAAAACACATCTAAAGTGTTTAAATCATATGGTAAACTCGAGGGGCGGCTTCAGGAGTGCGAGCTTTCCACCCACTCTGCAGCGTCAAATTGCCGTATGCTTTGTGCTTTCCAAATTCATGCTTATGCTTACAATTTAAAAAAATCAGGGCAGAATTCAACACTTCTAACGTGCTTTCAGTACCAACCAATATACTCCCGCTTGCCTCGTCAGGCTTAGATATCCCTAAATACAAGATAACCACATGTCCTCGAAGCTCCATCTTGGCTACGATGCCCCGCCCTCCAGACTACACCGTCGATTTCTCGTCAATGACTTCAGACCCCTCCATAATTTTCAATGACCTGCATTACCCGTCTATGGTCATGGATTCAAAGAAGCCCAGGGACATTGAAGCTGATAATATGTGGTATGGTGATAAGATGTATCTTGTTCAGAGAAACATCCAGCGTGCTTCTCGCTAGATCTGGCGGTGAAGTATAGCAAGCTAGATATTGCTTGTTGTATGGCGGCCAGTATTTCGCTCATATCTATCTGAGAGACCTCGGCTTCCTTTCGAGGGTATCGCAATTCATGATAGGCAGATTCCAGGGCTGGCTAGAGAGTGCTCTAGACGCGTAATGGGCGATGTTCGTGGGGCAGTAGATGGAGAGGCAAAGCTGTTTTGGTTGTTGATAATTGGAGCTATTCCCGCTGTCGACAAGAAGGTACAGAGCCGGTTTATAGACAGGCTTAGAGATTTCTTGTGTGATTGAGAACTGGGGAAACGAGCGAAGCCAGAACACTTTTGGCTAGGATATTATGGAGCAAGCGTTGGGATGAGTACCTTGATATTTTATGGGAAGAGGTAGGAGGGCACCGTGAGTGAAATTGAGAAACAAATTAAGACTGTACCATGATTGAAGAGACAAGCACACATGGAGTAAGCAGGCTTAGACTTGCAAGTTTGAAAAGCAAACTTGACCCCTATTTGCCCCTTTTATTAAGCGACAATCTAAGGGATCCGATCTTAATACCGAGTTTTGGCGAGCCGGGAAAGCTCGGAACCTAAAAATTTTGGTAGTCGTCCCAGTCATTGTGACGAAAGAGCTTGGATCCAATACTGGTGCATCGAAAAGAATCAATCGACATACATAAAATATTCCCAGCATCGAGCTTGCATTTGCTCTGCATTTGGCGTTGCTAGTTGTACATAAGTGGAAGGTTAAATCGCCGTTATTATGTTGCGCTCTTGCCGGTCGAGCTTGCTGGCAGGCCCGCGATCAGCTGTCAAAGCCAGACCGAGGGCCTCTACCACAAGTCGTACTTTTCTTACAACTCCTCCCTCCACAAGCAACTGGGCCCCTGCTGCACGCCAGCTCGCTCGAAGTTCAAAAACATTATCGAAACCCCTGCTGCAAAGCTCGTTACCATCCTACAAGTCGTTTCACGCATCGGCACGCACAATGGCTATCGCGGAGACAAGGACAGAATCAGACGCCTTTGGCGAGGTTCAGGTGCCGGCAGATAAATATTGGGGGGCGCAAACGGTATACAGAGTCAAGAAATGGGGCGAGGAGGTGCTGATGGACTTTAGGAACGGTCGCTGGAGAACTTCAGAATCAATCAGCCCCAGGATCGCATGCCACCACCCATTATCAAGGCGTTCGGTATTCTCAAGGGAGCTGCAGCTTCTGTGAACATGAGATTTGGACTTGATCCTAAGATCGGTGAAGCAATTCAACAAGCAGCCAAAGAAGTGGCGGATGGCAAGCTTATCGACCACTTCCCTCTTGTTGTTTGGCAGACCGGCTCAGGAACACAGTCAAACATGAATGCCAATGAGGTCATCTCCAACCGAGCAATTGAAATTATAGGTGGTAAGATGGGCTCCAAGAAACCAGTTCACCCAAACGATCACGTTAATATGAGTGCATCCTCGAATGACACATTCCCCACCGTCATGCACATTGCTGCAGTCCTTGAAATTGAGAACGAGCTTCTGCCATCAATCAAATCACTCCGAGATGCTCTGCAAGCCAAGGTGGACGACTTCGAAACGAAGAAGATTATTAAGATTGGACGTACACATTTGCAAGATGCCACACCATTGACATTGGCGCAAGAGTTTTCTGGTTACGTTGCTCAGCTCGACTTTGGCATTCAACGCGTTCAATCCTCCCTCCCAGATCTTCGGCTTTTGGCTCAAGGCGGAACTGCTGTGGGAACAGGAATCAACACCTACGTGGGGTTTGCAGAAGCCGTAGCAGAGGAGGTCAGCAAAATAACCGGCACTGAATTTAAGACTGCACCA
Source organism: Bisporella sp. PMI_857 (assembly GCA_021307315.1). Classification (NCBI taxonomy): domain Eukaryota; kingdom Fungi; phylum Ascomycota; class Leotiomycetes; order Helotiales; family Helotiaceae; genus Bisporella; species Bisporella sp. PMI_857. Next base: position 899,975 of record JAJSPD010000013.1, on the reverse strand, counting down.
AACAAGTTTGAGGCCCTTTCTGCCCACGATGCAATTGTCCAAGCGTCGGGCTCACTCAAAACACTCGCCTCGTCTCTGTTTCAAATTGCCCATAATATCCGCTTGGAAGGTTCCGGTCCGCGCTGCGGCTTGGGCGAACTCGCCCTCCCAGAAAATGAGCCAGGAAGCTCCATCATGCCAGGAAAGGTCAACCCAACACAAGCCGAAGCTCTGACAATGGTTTGTGCACAGGTTATTGGCAATGATGCCGCTACAACGATCGGAGGAATGAACGGACATTTCCAATTGAATGTTTTCAAACCTTTGATGATCAGAAACTTATTACATAGTGTTAGAATTTTGAGCGATGGGGCGAGAAGTTTCGAAAAGAACCTGGTAGCAGGACTACAAGCTAACGAAGAAAAGATCTCTTCTATCGTGAATGAATCGTAAGTCAAGCTCCACAGGTGAGGTCTAGAAACAGGCTAACTGAAGAAAAAGATTGATGTTAGTGACATGTCTCAACCCCAAGATCGGGTACGACATGGCAAGCAAGGTCGCAAAGAATGCCCATAAGAAGGGCCTAACCTTGAAGGCATCAGCTATGGAACTGAAGGCTTTGAGTGAAGAGGACTTTGACAAGCTGGTCAGACCAGAGCTTATGATCGGTCCAGAGGAATATAAAGGAAAATCGTAAAATGTGAAATTGGATATGCTAAGGGATTGTATTTATGGCAAATATTCTTTATTCAAGTTTATGGTAAAATTACACACTAGAAATATATGAGTATAACACTTATTTACGGTTCACAACCATGAACTGCTCATCTTTATCTTTACGTATCTTCTGAACAAGGTTTTAGCGAGAATCAGGCTTATGCTGCATCCTCGCTTATAGACTTTCTTTTACTTAGTTACTCACACTAAGTATCATATATTTCTGACATGGACGCCTGCTCCCAATATCAAGGGACGCGTGGAAGAAGGGGTTCACTGGCGACCACGGAACTCAAACGCATCTTCCGCCTCAAGCAGGACATGGGCATCAGACTTTCACCAACGAACTACCAACAATCAAACAGACTTCAATGAACACGGCACCATCCGGGGGCTGAGGAGCCATATGGTTTGAATTCCCACCCAGGATACCGGGCCATTCCACGCATCCCTTGTGACTACGGCACCACCGATCCCTTTTGTATAGTACTTACAGTAGCTCGTCCGTCCCGTGCGAAAGCGCTTGTTTGGTCTGAAAACCTTAACTCTACGGGAACCAGCCTGGACCACACGGAGGGAGTTATCGTTCTTGGGGTGGTGGTGTGCGAACGGGCTAGCGCAACACAAGAAGTATGTGAGCACGGGAAAGGTAGCTTGTGCAGGTTTAGCTCGAGCTTGGATATCCTGCCAGCGCGAGTCGTGCCTTTTCGCCAATGCCTTGATCAATTATTCGGGCCAGCTCTAGACTTCCACCCCCAGGACCTCTGAGTTCTAACAGTACTAATTGGAGAGTACCGTGATGTCCCTTACGTATCTTCCCGCCTATAAGCTTTTTCTTGTTCGTGGGTAGGATGAGGGAAGGGATGAGACCTGGATGGCTTGGCGGATGGGGAGTGGAGAGTGAGACGGTTTGCGGGGTTGGATGGTAGTGTTGGTGGTTTCCTAGCATTTTCGCGCAAGAGCATTATTTTTAATTTGAACCTTTTGTATAGTTTCTGTCCCTAGGAGCACGGTTTCGGAATCGATCAGGTTTTGTGATGATTTGTTGAGAATTCTCAGAACTCTTATGAAGCTATTCAGCAATAGCAATGGCGATTAGTTGTTGAACTGCTGTCATTGGTGTTGCTGTCGAGAAAGGGTCTGTTGATAATCGGTCATCTCATGGTTTGCTATACTGTGGCTCTGTAATGGAATGGGAAGAAGCTGTAGATTTTGTGATAGATCCGCAAAAGCAACTACAGCGTCTATTCAACGAACACCAAAGGGCTTGTTGATCAGCTTGAGAAGGAGGAAGGTGATGACAATGTTGAGAGTTTAGCAGCTCTTTTCCCCTACATTGTTGAATGTACAGTACTTGGGCGGAATTGTGATAAAGTGTAAGTTAAATGCTTACGGGAACCAGGAGTTGAATGCTCATCGATCTATGGTATCATGAATCGCTTGACCAAGAGTGACAATAGATATTGATAAAACTCCTCTATCAAACAGATACACTATATTGAAACTTGACCGGCAGCTACAAAAGTTGTGCCTTTGTGTTTTCTTGAAAGGTGTTTGTCTAAACTGGTATAATTGTGTATTCAACCCGCCAGCCAACGCTGATTTGAATGTCTCAGAAGCATTTGGGTGTTAAAGTTTTGGAAAGAATTGTTGCTAAGAAAAACAACTTAATATTCCAGGCTCTAGCATGAAACAGCTTTCCTAAGTACAACACAAGCTTCTTTGTCTCATTTTCCAGCTCCTTCCCAGTCATCCCAGTGTTGCGGAGATGGCTCCAAGAGCTTTAGGGCTAGGGTGAACGGCTGGGAAACTAGCCCGAGGGCTTGCATAGGGATTCACGAGGATTGAGCAGGTTCAGGCGACGTGGCTACTGGCTGGTTGCCAATGTGGTCTTTCTGGCGCCCAGGGCTGCTGTGGAAAGGAATCTAGCGTCCCAAACTTGGAGAAAGATAATTTGATGTGATGGCCGTGAGGATTACGTATACATGAGAAGATTTGTGAATGGTGAGAATGCGCCAAGGCATTGCTATTCAGTTTAGGTCCAGATCTAGGACCACCGGCTATTCCATCTGGTAAGTCTAGCTTAATTACGACATTCTTCGCAAATCGATAAACTGCTGAGTGGGTGGAAGACAAAGAGGGTTACAATGTGGGCGATGGGGGCGCATCAAAGACGACATGGGAGGTCTAATCTTTGCATGCGGAACGTGACAAAAACGTAGACCTAAGGTATACACGGGATTATCCGCTTACTGCCTGACTGATAGACTTAGAGTTACCTGGTTCATGTTGACATGCCTCCGTAGCCATTTTGGATGGGACATGCATTGAATTGAAGGTTAATGGTAGGAAAATTATGGCTCAATATCTCGACGCCACCTAATCAGATGAGATGGCCAAAATCAAAATAATGTTGATAGGACTCCACAAACGGTTTTGGAAGCTGTGATCTGGAGCCTCCTTACAACACTTGCTTTCTTGATTCGGGTAATTTCGTAACCAAAAAGCTCGGCTCTAGAATCAAGCGCATATGGGGTTGTCGGTTCTAGGGAAAAACTGAGGTAAATGAGATTGACCCGTCTTTCGGCCTTACCGTCAATTAAATTCACGGGAGCCTTTGTGTAAGTACATAGTAGACCACCCGGGAGAGATACACAAAAGCAATTATGGCTCTAGATTGAACATTCCATCCTGCAGCGTGCCGTCTCCTTTCTCTTGAATCCGGAAGCGAGCCCTTGAGACATGTCGGCTATGCTGTGCTACCATACATGAATTATTCGATTTTGAGGCCTTGGAGAAATGTTTTGGAAGGAAGTATTCTGAACTTGGGGAGCCATCAATAAAATTAGGGCCGACGTACTTAGTAACCGTTGGGGTTACATCTTACCAATGTTCCTGTCTGGACGGCTCTGGCTGCGGGCAACAGCCAGAATCTTAGAGCAGTTAGATCTGAAGATGCTGATGGCTGAAATCTTATCTCAATCAAAGTTTTCAGGGCTGGCATGGAGCACATGGTGTGGTACGCCTCTGACCAGGCTGTGGCATTTCAAATTTAGGCCCTTGATATGTGGTCTGGTGGTATGCATATTGAGCCGTCTACGTAGATCTATTGGTTCGCTGTGACATACTCTCATTCCTTTGAGGCTCTGCTCTACTTTTCGAGTTTTTCTTGCTCATTTATCCGGGATTCTTTTGGGCGCATCCTGCCATCGGGTATTGGGTGGTGGATATATTGCCAAGACTGCGTTTTGCCAGAACCCGTAACCAAGTCAATATTGAATCTTGCTCATATGATTGACTGGCAAGGCTCGATGCTCATGTACGAGTATGTTGTATGGCGACGGAAGACATTATGTATTGTCATGGTACGACCGAGTCGTCGTCGAGAAGTCCCAGGCCCGGGAAATATACTGCGGTCGTACGACATCCTGAGAGCACAACAGCAAAGCGCCTACCCACGTCCAGAAACCACGAGAGGGAATGCCACACCCGAAGCACTGGGATGGGCTTAGGCTTTAGGCTCAAGCGAGGAAAAGCAAAGGCTGCAAAGGGATGGTGGCATGTGTGGTGCCAAGACCAGCCGGTTTCCGAAAATAAAAATGGTTTTCCAGCTGAAGAGATAAATTGAGCGAGGCAGCATGGGGTGATGAAAGTTCGGGGATTGTGCAGGCTGCATATGGAATGGCAAGGAATGGGACGTACCGACACTCTAGTGCAGTCCTGCTGATCTGATCCTGCTCCCGAAATATACATAATCCGAGGGGTTATATCTGGCCGTCCCGTCTGACAATATGAGGATGATGCGACTTGACGGAGCTGAGGTTTGAGCGATTCAAGAAATGGTAAAGGCCTCTCATTCCATGTCACCATTGTAGCACACAACACACAGCTTGCCATCAATTCGCCTGTCGACGGAGAATACCCAGCTTTTTTTATAAAAAATTAAAAAATTAGAGAGCAAAGGGTGCACCGACTAGACCATTCCCGTCCCGTGCAACATTTGTTCTTTTATTGGATTTGTGTACGACCGTAGTGACTACTGTGACTCCTGTATGCAGGGTGATTATCAATAGCGGTCTGGAAAAGAGGACGAACTTCCGCGAGCAGAAGATCACAATCACCCGGCATTGGGATTTGAAACAGGAGAAGGACATGAAAATAGTGCGAGGAAGAATGCTGTAAAGACATTATTACAGTAACTGTAAAGCAGTAGTAGTAGATTAGTGGAATAACATAAAGTAGGCTGATTCAATACCTGACTTACTGTAGTTAGCTTCTCTATTTTGTGTAGCGAAGCTAAGCGACCCGAGGGGGAGGCGTGTTACCATCAGCCATCCACCCCAGCCTACCAGCTTTACTGTAGGAACTAAACTTGGTATGCAAAACATGTGCCGAACGAATAACCCATCGCAAAACGCGCAGTTTTGCTCTGGCAAGGCTGGCACGTTTTTACAAAATGGATACCGTGGCCCCCTTCCGGTACAGGGCGTAGGATTGTCCACCTCCCGAATCTGATACTGTACAGTAGTTATGAATCGTGCGCTCTGTTCTTCATTTCTTACCGTGTCTTGTCCGGACAGGATTAGCGTAGCACTAATTGAGATCAGATCTCTGTCCGAACGACAAACATAGAGTAGTAGTACTATTTCATCCATCCTCCCCCCTCTCTCCCCTTATTGGCATGGTACAGTGTGCAGGAACTTGGTACAGGACAGGACAGTACAGTAGGTAGGGATGGATCGATGGATCGATGATGGATGGAAGCGAGCGCTGTTGGCTAGTTCCGGCTCCAAGTTCCCAAGTTCCAAACGATGATGGAACCTGCAATCTAGAACAGGCCAGTCTTGCTGCTAACCCCAAAAGGGAAAAATTTAACGACTACCAACCAATCTCTTCCGACAGAACCAATCATGGATTTTTAGTATCGCGGGACGTATCCTTGCCTGTGTGTGACTTTAACTTGCTATTCTTGCTCATTATTATCACATTCGAATTGTAACGGCACATAACAAACAATTAACTTCTTGCTTATTTTGATCGAGAAATTTCATTCATAGTTAATTTACGAGATGCGCTTCCCAGCCCATGGCCAGCCTGCCGCCTGGCTGTCTGACCCGAAATTTAATGATGGTTACAAAAGCTCAGAACACGATCTGATCTGAAAAATTTAAACACTAAATGTATTTATGGAACGGATTCAAAATTTACCAGCATGGTTTGGTTACTCATCAATGACTGGCCCGTCAGCACAATCCTTCCCTCCGTGTACGAGATACGCATTTCATGTTTACAGCATTGAGCAGGTACTGGGCTGGGCAATCTGACGGAAACAAGCTTCTGTGCTTGATCCTACAGAACACACCCAACTCATCCATGGCTGCTTAAGCTGAACAAGATGTCACCGTTGCAGGCTTTCTGTCAGGACTGTCATGGCTGACATCCTCAACGGTGTGGTGTTCAAGACCAGAGCGAGCCATCCTCGTGGTATCGTCGATTTCCCCCCTCAAAACCCGAAGGCTCGGTAGCCTCTGGAAGCTATTCTTGCCAACACGCCCGCCGGCGCACGCACAAGTTCGTTGATGGGCACCACCACCCCAAGCACTGGGGCCGGCGCAGCGCCCCCATTCCATGCACTGGGATATAGTGGATAAAAGAAGTTAAATAAGCATAGGGTCAGCTCGCCGACCAGTGCTTAAACACGCCAATGGCGCGCGCGCCCATGTGTAAATCCTGGTGCTAAACAGGGTGTGCAAAACTGCCAAGCAGGCCAAGCAGTCCAAGCCCAGATTTTGCAGTCCAATACACATCCCTTTCTCAGGCTCTCAAGCTCTCAGGCTCTTTTTCGTTTCTCCAAGGGTCCTAACCCCTCTTTGCCAACCAAACCATGCCAGTAAGTACAGCACCACACCCGTGCCCTGGGACATGGTGCAGTGACCAGCATTTCGCAGTTTGGGAGATGGGAGATGGCCACCCAACACGCCAGACGCTCCCTGCTGGGATGTGCTAGGTACAGTACAGGACTGTACAGTCTAGAGTACTGCACCGTCCTGGAAACCAAATCTGGCACTTATTAGACTAGCCACTTTCGGGATGATTGGAATAGAGTTTTCTATTTCTTTGTTCGCATGTTTAATCCTTCTTTGATCACTTGTGCGAGAGGAACTCTCTCTCTCGCTCGCACGCCCTGCTACTGTATACCCCAAGCGGTCTATACATCATTTCGTTGCTCCCCTGCTTCGAGACACTCGCTTAGCCAGCGGTTTTGACTGGTTGCTTGCCATGTCCCATCTACGTATCGGTATAAGCCAGCATGTGGATCGGACTGGAAAAAAGAAAAAATCGGCCTTGTAATCACGACCATGAGAAAAGAAAGTGGTACGCAAGGTTAGTTGCATTTCTGGTTGGTTGATGTTGTTCTGACGACCCTGTCCATTTAATATTCAGCTTTCAGTTAGGCCTGACTTAACCTACAATTTCAAGTTCACTGCTAGGAACTGCCGTCCATGACTAGTTCTGTCGTCTTACTCTAGTCTTTGGCTACTGTATCTCCATACAGAACAGTACCCACCAAATCGATCAGAAGACCTAGCGCAATACCACTAGGTCTACCGTTTCCCTGGGCCTGTCTTGTCTTCTGCCATGGCCCATCACCATCCCTAAATCTAGGATTCCTCGTTCCGCTGCTCCTATGTAGACATACACGCGAATCTTGCGCGGCGATCTCTTCTCCCTCACACTGGCTTGCGCTCGTTATGATCTCTCAACCCTCATCTCTGCAGCATTTCCCACTTCCATCCCGCGGTGAAAGGTCAGGTCTGGTCAGCTCAATTCATGTGCATTCTGGCTGCAAACCCCTAGCTCCTGTAGCTCCTGGGCGCTGTGCCAAGTAAAGCCTCTGGACCGTGATGGGCGCGAGGAAGCCCAAGCATGACTTACTTTTTTAAACCTCGACAGGGGACTCTAGTGGGCTGCCTGCATATGCTGTAATCCCTGTAGCATACCTGAAGCTCGGAGCCTGCCATGTGCTACAACACACAGTACAAATAAACCCCAAAGAGGACACCACCATGGGGTCCTCGTACTGTAAAATAATCAATATTAAAGCAAACATGAGAGCACATTAATCTGTCAGAGATGTGTGTATGTAGGGAAACGAGTCCTAATAATAACCACTTGTGCTTCCTCCCTCCCCCATGGCTGAAGTGCGGACAATTGTTCGTCCATCAGGTAATCTTTTCTTTGTCGTGCTCGCCTGTAATCAGCGGCGTGGACAGGTGAGATCTGATGGGGCATAGATTTCCTTCGCCGTCATCAACTATTACAGTAAATTATTTGTTGACTGTGTATTCGTCCATCCCACTCCACTCCATCAGGCATACTCCTCCCCCCCCCCCCTCTCTCTCTCTTTCATCCTTAGTACAATCATCATTACTATAGACTTGAGGGGGTGAAATAAAAACAAATGAGAGAGCGGGATCATCGCCAGCCGCACCACCTGCCTGGATCCCGATCAGACACGTCTCATTATTACTACGATTATTGTTGTTGTTGTTTTTATTATTATTATTATTATTAGCAGATCGGAGAAACATATTACTAGTATCTACTCATTTCACCTTCGATCGATGTTGTGTTACCGTCGACCTGCGCACTATCCAAGTTAGTCGCTGGTGCTGAATCCCCGGAAAGCTCCATTTGATAGGCATCTAGATCCTCCCAAATGAATAAGACGGCCTGAATGGTGTCTCCCAGCAGTGCCAGACCATCGCCAACCTTAATCCCCACCACAATCGAGCCATCCCACTCCGCTAAGCTGATACAGTATTATCGACTGTGACTACCATCGCGCTAGCAGCCCGAATTGTTTATACGCTAGTCCTATCATCAACACATTTTGCTGTCAGATCCAAATCAATCACCCCATCCTCGATCCTGGGAGCGCGATCTGTCGCGCGCATGGTGTTTTCCAGCTTGGGTCTTAGCCTCACGCACTAGACCCCCCTTCCCCTCTGCCACGCTTCCCGCCCTGTCCCTGGTAATTCCAGCCAAATGCTCCCCCAGCACACAGACCACACTCAATCCCAATAAGCTACATATAGGGAGAGACGCCTCCCCGGCCGCCTCTCACCAGATCGCCGCTCCACATTCTTCACGCAGCAAAGAAGAACTCGACAGCTCTGCCCAGGAACGAAGCTTGATCCTTTTCTTCAACATCGCTATCACCATCGACACCCAAGGGCAAACTGATCGTTCATGTCACAAACGTTGCTGTTATCTGGAGTTGACAGGAATCCTGTCCTGAATCTTCATTACTCGCCTGAGCACGCCCCATCCTCGCATCTCGCTCACCTGTCTGATAAACATTCACCGTGGACTTCACAGTCATCTTCTATGATGGAGACCCAGAGCTTCACAGCTCGAAGATCCGCAGCCTCAAGCCTACCACAATTCCAACTCCCTCCCCCCGATCATCTCTCGGCTCTGCATGGAAAGTACCCAGCATACGCTCCTACAAGTCAAAGCCAGCCAACTCCACCAGTCAGCAGCGTTCTGACTCCTCCAACCGGCCTAGGCAATGAAGGATTAAGCCCTTTGGCATCAAGTGTGAATTCCAACGCAAGTTCGGCGAGCTCTAACGGTGCTCCTGCTTATCAACCACAATCGATGGGATTTTGGCCCGCTGCACAGAATCCTCCTTCATACCAATATAGCTCCGCACCTTTGACAAACTCATATCAGAGTTACTCGAGGCCAATTTACTCACCGCCGATGAACTTCCCAAATCGCAACCCGGATTCTCCAACTGCAGGACAAGGACTGCCTCCGCCTCCATATGACATCAGCCTCCCTCCATTCCCGACTTCTATGGGAGGGTCCGGTGGCAGTCAACAAAGCCTGCCAACTCTTGCGCCTCAGCAGCAATCACAACCGCAGCAGCAATTGAGCAATAATGGAATGATGAACTCACAGGCACCTTCATCGCAACCACCTCCACAAGGGCCACTTCATGCGCCTGAAACGTATGGTGGTCGGCCTCCTCCAACCCCAACATACTACACGCCAGCTTCGACCCCGCAGCAGCCATCTTTCCCAGCATATACTCAGCAATCGCCAACGCAAGCGTCACCGAATACATCCGGTCCGCCACAAAATCGCGTTTCTCCTGTCTCTGCACATCCGCTACATGCACCACAGAACTATCAACCACGGCCGTATAGTGGATACAGTCTCCCAGCAATGCCAGGTCCAATCATGTCAAATGTCCATAATCCAGGAAGCCAAATGGCCCTAGTTGGAGGAAACATGCAAATGCAGTATCCGCCAATGGGAGGCCAGATATATGGCCATCATCCAGGGCAGCCGCAACCACAAAACGAACGACCTTTCAAGTGCGATCAGTGCCCACAGTCGTTCAATCGGAATCATGACTTGAAGCGCCACAAGCGAATCCATTTGGCGGTGAAGCCATTTCCATGCGGACATTGCGAAAAGAGCTTCTCGAGGAAAGATGCACTAAAGGTTCGTTCTTGAATCCGATTCTGACTCTAGCAATTGGAGGGAGTTTTCCATTCTTACTTGAGTGTAATGCTGATTGGACGAACAGAGACATATCCTCGTCAAAGGCTGTGGAGACAGCAACAAAAAGGCAGCAAACGGATCGTCCGCAAACGCCAACAGCCAGTCACCAGTCGACAAATCAGAGGTTCTCAGCGATTCCGCATCAGATTCAAGCCCGCAAATGATGAAGAAAGAGCTTTAGATGCGTCAGCAGAAGATTGAGCGTTTCTGGACGCGGGATGACTATTCGAGTGATTATGGGTGTTTTTGGCACGGCGGCGTAAATATTGGGCTGTACATTCACTCCGCCCGGGATCGGAAGTGCTCCTGTAAAGCGTTGCTGGTTCTTTATAAATCCGGAGCTACAATAGTGGGAATGATTCGATACCTGAAATGCATGGATGAATCTGGGACAACGGGGCAGGCGTTGGTTTGGGTCGGGATGGGTGAAAAGTGTTGGTCGGTGTTGCCTTTCTTTTTTTCTGGTGCAGGCAAGAGGGACATGAGGCATGCTACTCTTCGTCTGGTGTATACGGCTTGGGGTTTGGGGTTTGATGGAGATACCTCTATATAGCGCTGTTTGCTTTCTTTTCCTTGTGCGCAACGCTTGAATTTTGCGCTTGCATTTCGGGAGATTGGTTTTATGTGACGGGATATCCGATGCTGAACAGGACTGCCTGATCTAGCTCGCGCTTTGGAGCGCGTTATTGTATACTATGCAGATATGAACGAGCGTGAGATGTTTGAGCGAAAGGATTGTGCTCCAACTGAGTTCGTGCAACCAAAATTTTCCTCACTTGAGAGCTGGTTCTTCAAATCATCGTCAATGTTTCTGGAAGAAGTAGTACAGATTTAACTTAAAAATTAACAAAAACAGAGAGACATCCAAACAGACAGTTAGCGGTATTGGCATGTCGTCCATTTATGTAGCAACCCAGAACGCCACGGGTCACTTAACGTCATCCTTACCCATATTTCGATGCATCATCTGGGACCAAGATCTGCCAGGATTGACAGCACCAAATTACATCTTTATATAGTTTGATTGAGTATGCCGTGCAGCCAGGCGGTGCCTGCACTAATACCTGCCGCAGATCACTGCAGTAGGTTTGACAGCATTGCCGAGCTTTCTTTACCTTCGTTCCTCCTCTCCCTCCTCGTTACTGCCGCCCGCACCTGCGCAACCTCACGATGCAGCACATAACTCGCCCACATAGGGAAAGCAGTTGTGACAGGGACCCCCAAAAGAAAGGGCTGTCGTCCGAACACGCCCCCGGCCCCCCTCCAAAGAACCCGAGTCTTTGGAACTGGGAAAGCTTACCATGTTACCCCCAGATCAAGCCACGAAATGCATCTCTTTCCACCCTTTATCCATGGGCGCGCATACACACGCCCTAAGCCCTATGAAAAAAGGAAAACCACTCCACCCCCTGCCCACTTACACACAACCTTGAAACCACCCCAAGGCCGTGATAGCCGTTTGTGGATACGTTGTGTGGTCGGCTTTCTAGTGCCGGGCGCCTCTTCGTCTCTCGGCAGTTGTGGCCTGCGGCGCTAAGTGCCGATGCCGTGCTGGGGGGTTGGTCGTCCCCCCATTCTTAATCCTGGATTTTGGGGTCGATGAGGGATGGCATGGGAGAGAGAAAACATTGTGTTGTATTTGGGTGGCTGATCGAATTAGAATGTAAGACAGAGTTGGTAGAATGGATTGTTCGGGGGAGATGGCGTTGCTGGAAGTGGTTGCTCACTTCGTGTCCCGGCGGGTTGTAGCTAGCTTTAAGGAAAGCAGGGCAGCTGGTATCAATTTCGTGCATTGGGAGACATTTGGTAGCCAAGTGTGTTTTCCTCAACAATTCACCACTCCCGCTGTTGTTTTTTATGTTGTTTTGAAGGGCTTAGCTGTGATACGATTCAAACAACCCAATATCAATGCAAGCAAGCATAAAAAGTTTGTCTTTCTCATAAATTGACCCCAGAGTCGCGCTGGGTTATCAAAGATCAGGTGCTGCAAAGTTATTAGCCTCTCTCATGGCCTGATAGAGGCTAGAGTATTGTCTCCCTGTTTCATACAGTCTTTAGAAAGAATATGCGGTACCGTGTCTTCGGGTTTGGTATCCGTCCCGCCTTGATATAGTAGTCGAAGAAGAGAAACCCAGTTCCTTTGGTTTCACCAAGAGGGGCTCTCCTGGGGTCTCGAGGTTTTGCTCGCTTTGCCATTTACTCTCTAGGGGGGGGGCAGAAATATCATCGAGGGCTACGAGTGTAGGATGAACCATCCTTATATATTGAGCTTGTGCATCATGTTGAAAGATAGTGCCCTTTCTCATCTTTAAGCACATTAGAGTCAAACGGAAAAGAGACTGTGCCTGTGGGCAGGCGCAGCAGACCCACAGAGACTCTCTGTCCGTTTAGAGTTTTGTCTTTTGCACACTTATAGCTATATAATCACACCAAACCCTCGAGTAGTTCTTGCAGGACTCTATTGTCGGGTTCTTTTTCTCTTTCAACTCTACTGCTTCTTTTGGTATCTGGTGTGGGACTTGAGCCAGAGTCCAAGTATTGGAAAGACAACCCCGAAAATATGAGTTAATCCCCATGCCAGAAGGCCGACCCTCGGCGCAGTATTTCTAGTGCTGCATCTCCATTATATCCTTACAACCCATTCGATATACTTAATTTACTCTTCCCTGTTCAATAGTCTGTCTTTTGGCCCTCTGTGCATTTGGTCCAATAGTAGATTGACGTCCCCAAGTTCGGTGCACCCGTCCTCAGCTGACGTGAGTCGGATGTATGGGCTCTCTTACCATACAAGGTTCATCCTATGATTAGCCCTGCAGCTCCCAGTAATCTCTTTGCAGTGTTACAAAATGCCAGCACAGGATATTGTAGTATCGCATCCCTAAATACCAATAGATTTGTAATCAAAACTCTTGGTTAGATTATAATATTTGTGATTTAGTCGGTGTCGTAGGTTGCGATGGTTGTGATAATGGGTATACACGGGGACTCTACGATTTCTGGACGATAAGTCATAAAACTTAACAGAGTGAAATTTTTGAGATCGTGGACTTACACACTATTACAAGAAATAGAATAATCAAAGGATGCATTATATACCTCTTGTATAAATGTTGATCCTTCTAATATTTAGTCCTTCTATTCAAGATGAGAGGATCTAACAGGGTATACAGCAGCTAGGTGTACCTTACACTGCAGTATACATCATTTGTAGCCCATTTGTATGCAATTGGCCACAATATATAACTTGGAAAGAGACTAGGCCATTAAAATCCCAACATTTTGAACGCGTTGGAACGGATACTTGGCTAAGAGCGGCCGATACCGTGAGCGTGTGTAACCAACTCTCTACCTCCGAACAGCACAGCCTCTGTTCAACTCCTGTTCAGACTAGCAATATCCCCTTCTCGTAACAATTATACCATAATTTTATCTTGCAGAAGTCGAGTTTTCAATGAAATTGCCAAGATCCCTTGTACCCTCCATGTACCTCACGTCAACCTCGACCGCTCTTCTAAATCTAAGGTCGGTGAAGGACAAGGCTGGGAAGGTGAGAGCAGCTGCAAACACCTAATAATTTGTTCATGTTTATAATCTTGTCATCCAGGCAGCAGAATGGGGCTTTAAGAACCCAGCTGCAACCGCTGGTCTCTGCTTCACAGCTGTAGGAGTCAGCGTGCTACTTTTCCCCGTTGCAGTAGTGGGACTTGTTGGCTTCGGAGCTGCCGGCCCAGTTGCTGGTTCGTATATTAGATACATTCTAGACTCGAGAGTTTAATCTCAGATAGACTAGAGCTTCTTAATCCCGAGGGTTATTACTATGAGCGACAACTAATATTGTTTCTTAGGTGGTCTAGCTGCAGGCACCCAAATCCCAAATGTAGCAGCCGGAAGTGCCTTTTCTGTAATGCAAAGTGCAGGGATGAGTGGCGCTGGCGTGGGCGCTGTTAAGTTAGCTGGAGCTGGAATTACGGCTGTAGGAGGAGCATTGGTATCTGGAGCTACATTGATGAAGGCAAGCAAAGAGACAAAGAAGGGCAAGAAGAGAGAAAGTAAGCTGTGAAGTTGTATAACACAAGGGCGGAACGGTAGCATGGCTTCGACTTCGCATTCATGCAAGTTTCAGCGGCGTACAGCTACTGCCATCATTTAAGTAACGACAGATAATGGGCAGAACTACTCAACTAGGGCACACGGCATGCAAAAGGCGTGCTATTGGTCAAAAATTGGATGCTAGTTGTTACTAGAGCTTACGCGTAACTTAGAGTATTGAATAAATTTATCAAAATGAAATGTCTTTCTATTCAGTCTATGTTAAGTTTCAAATGAGAAGCAGTTTGACAAACGCTTGACCACAACCTGAATTACCAAGATGGCCTATCTCCTTCAAACGAATGTAGCACCCCAGAAGACCTCTCCCTCGTTGCACCGTCGATCTGAGAAGTAATACCCTTCACAGATTCGTCGATCGTCACCGGTGCTTCAGGCAATCCATGGACAACGGCACCGTAATTTCCCATCTACGTTATCTTAGTCTTATTTCATCTCATCAGAAACCTACGTAATACTCACCTCAGTCTTGACCCACCCCGGACTAATGGGGAAGGCGATTATCCCCGGATTCTCAAAATGAATCTTGCGGGTAATGTAATTCAGCGCTGCTTTACTCGCTCCATAAGCAGCAGCCTTCAGGGGAATATTATCCATCTCCCCAATGCTGCCTACCGTGCTTGTCAACGTGACAAACTTTGGGGTTCCATTTACTTCCGCTGCAGCCAATAGTGGCTGCACAGCCTGGAATACAGCGAGAGAGCCGACAGTATTGACATTGAAGTGCTCTCGCGTGGTGTCAAAAGGGGTCTCAAGTGCACTGCCGTAATAGTTTGAAATACCAGCGTTCACGATCACGATGTCGAGGTTGGTGATTGAGTACTTGGACTTAAGAATGGAGACAGCATCAAGCGCAAAGCTGTCGGAAGCACCGATCCCGAGAAGGGGGAGGACGATGAGAGAACTGCCGCTCCCAACGGGAAGGGAGTTGAGAGACTGGGAAGTGGGATGAGATGGGTCGCGGACGGCGGCGACAACGACATTGTTGGGACGAGAAAGATATTCGCCTACTAGCCCTTTACCGATTCCTGGAGAAGACAGATTGTGTCAGTACTTGGTACCTATAGCTCTGAGATAACAGTGTGTACCTCTATTCGCTCCAGTGATGAAAATGTGGGCAGGCATCTTGAGATTCAGCTCTGGGATTCTGGGGAAAATGTGGAATGAACCGGCAGGAGAGATTCTATATGGATGTAAATCTAGAATCGGTAATCTGTTGACATGTTACGGAATGTGAGTATAAGCATAACCAGATATCAGAAACTGAGCAGAGCAGGGCGGTCATTTTATATCCATGGCAGCCCTAGTTCTTTGACTCGAAGTCTCCATCCTCTACACATCAAATCACATGGCTCTCGACAGGATTTGTGGAAAGATTATCGAGCAACTGGTAAGCATTATCGACCGACAGAAGAAGCTTCATCATCAGAGTTGAGCTCTACTTCATGGCGTTAGGTACAACGACCCATACCAATGTCCATTTATGGTAACTGTGGAACATGTGCCAGCAAATTAAGCTTTGAATGTAAGATTTGTAATACGCCGAAACCGCAGAATTCATAAATCCCCAAAATATTGGGTCGAGCTAGTCACGATCGATTGGTCTGCAGTACTGGAGATAACCAAGCCTACTTCTTCTTGAACTGTTGGCGCATGCCTACGATGACATATTCTTCTATTATTATTATGTGAGCGATACAAGCAATAAGTCTTAAGTTTTAGCTGCATGTAAGGGTTCCGAATGTCCAATTAGGGTATAGAGTACGGGACCTCCTTAGTGGGTTTAGAGTTGCTGACAAATGCATAATGGGTTTGGTGGTATTTAGAGAAAGACCCGATTAAATACCGGATTCAAGTAGACGGGGTCAATGATGAGTGCAATAGGGGGTTACAGTGCTAATCTAGAAGAGGAGAAAGGAATGTGTGTAGAGACAGCCATTCATTCTCAGAACTTCACCCAGACGACAGAATCAGCAGCAGCTTGAGAATATAAGGGGAGCCGATTGAGCACGCCCCCCTTGGCGAAGTTTATAGTAAGAATGGAACGCCTGTGTTCCTGACTTGATACCATCTAGTGCATTTATAGGATAAAAGGCGTTCAAACTGGACCTGTGAAGAACACATCAAATTGAGCTATACCAGACATATCTCACAACTTATGCAAGACCCCGACGTGCCATTCTTAATATCACCAAGAACGCCGGATCTGGGGGTTCATTCCTCAGCTACCCTGATCATATCCAGTACTTTACAAACACCCAATAATAAAACTATGAACGTCTAGACCCCTCTCAGAATTAAAGACTATGCACACCTGGCCATACAACAAACAACAGGAACATTAATCCAACCTGGCAAGTATTCAAGCGCTCTTAAGGAACATTTCAAAAGCCAGAGCAATTCTGAAGAGGTCGCTAGGCCCTGTCATATCATTTTAGGCGACAGAATTCTAGAGGGAAGGGAAGTCTCGCCTGACTAAGCCCCAAAGGCTAATCAGCAGATCGCAGTGTCTTAACCATCATCTTGCTCTTCCGATCATCATTGACAAGCATACCGCGGGCTTTCAGAACCGTATCCAGCGTCTCCACCACCTTATGGAAACTGCTCGCTGCACCCCTCTCTTGCGTGAGTCGTGCAATGCAGAGATGAGATCGCTTCCCATGCTCAATGACCGTCATGAACTCGGCCGCGAAAGCGACTTCCTTCATATCAAGAACTGAACGAGTAAGTATTATTGAGAGTTCATAATGTAGGATATTCTTACAATTTTTGGCTGCCACTCTCGCGAAGACAATATTTCTTGCCTTGTCCGCCTGGACATCACGGATACCATATCGTTTCCACTCCTTGAGGATTCTGACCACCTCTTGCCGCGCTCTAACCTTCGAAACCGAGAAGCACATAAGCTTTTTGGCAGGCTTGACATTAAAAAGTTTGGCAAGCCAATTTCTCTGAGGCTCAATCTGCCGCGCTTTCGCTTCCGAGGTGCTTGAAATACGTCTGCCATTGGAGGCTCGTCGAGCTTCCTCGAAAGACCCCGAATTGCTTTCATTGTCATGTCTGTCTTCGAAACTATCGTTTCCTAATGCAACATATCAATAGGGTTCGCGAAGAAGACTTGAAAAATACTCACCAAGGGCCATGATATCCGACTTAGAAGATCGTTTCTTAAACAACCTGCCGAGGCTAAACTTCTTCTTAAGTGGTAATTGCAGTGGAAGTTCGCCATGCGCGCGTACTACAATATCGTTGCTAGAACTTTGAGATGTATTCGCCCCACCGATCGACATTCTCCAGTCATTTTCGTTCTCGGTCTTAGATGTGCGCTTGAACCAGGTTGACTTCTTCTTGAGAACAGTCCCTGAGTTGCTAACGCTAGATTGATCCTCGTTGCTTCTAACTTCTGAAGAGGCGTCGGTGTTTAGATCCCCTTGATATTGGTGTCGCTGTTCGATTACTGTGTACGTTTTATTGTCATTGTTAACAAACTTATTTGCATTACGGCTCCGTGTCTCTAGAGTTGATGGTCCGTTTTGAGCCCCCTTTTTTCGAATTGTCAATGGCGCGGGGGCCCTTACTGGGCTATCAGAATGAACAACTCGGATAGTAGTTTTGATGTCTGATCCTGGCTTTGTAAAGCGATCGTATGGCATGTTTTTACGAGGCTCAGGAGCAGATGCTACCCTGCCACTCTTCGTATCCGGTCGAATTTGGTGACCAGATTCTGCCTGTCGTGATGGAGATTCACCCTCTATCTGTGTCTCGTAGATTGATGTCAACGGAGCATTTGGTTTGATTTGTTTGCTATCTACTGGTGCTGAGGATGACCGACGATCCGTCGCAGCCGTAACCGAAGAGGTTGGTTGAATCAATCGGTCGATATGTGAGACCATACGGTCAAGGTATCCAGGAGAGTCATCCGCAGACAGTTTTCGAAGTTCAGCATCCTTCAAAGCCTCACGCAGTGTAACCTTGACAGGGTTGGATAGAGAGGGCACAGGCGGCAATGGCCGATTGTTGAGAGATGCACGTTTGAGTTTGTTATCAGGGACCTCTGGCAAGAATGTTTTCTTGGCGAGTTCGCTTTTCTGGAATGATGGTAAAGGTACGCTGTTTCTTCTTGGGGACTCCGCGATATCATCCAAGCGATTGAAGGCTTCATCGCAATCTCTAGCGAGGCTGTGACTTAATTCTTTAACATCCTCCGTCCACAGATTACTGGCACGAGCAGGGTTCGCGTCCACATCCATGGAATCCGATAGCTGTGACTGAGCTTTCCTTGAACGGATATATTGTGTCGAAGGTGCGAGTTCTGCAACCGGCCGAAGCGTAGAGCCATCATTGTCGGTCACTTCTGTATGATTGCTATGGTGCTTGCTCAATACCCGCTGATTGCGAAGGTGGGTAAAGCTGACACCACGCTTGTGCGCGGTTGAGATGCGTACATAGGACCCACTGCCTCTGCTTCTGGTTGAGCTTGCTATGGAGCTACGTGATGCATACGCTCGTGGATGAACGAACTTGCCTTGTCTACTACGTTGGCTACTGCTAACGCCCAACATTGAGGCTGGCGATTTCTCTCGAACTTTGGATGTAGAATGGGAGTTCGTGAACTCATCACTTGGTTGGGTTCGATGAATTGTAACTTTGGGACGATCTCCTGCACGACCCTCAAGCTGCTGAGGACGGGACGCTTTGAAAGGATCATAGCTCTGCTCTGTTTCCGGTACATTACTGATAACTGTGAAGCGGGAAGTCTGTCGCCGATGACCTTTGCTTTTAGGCTGAAGAAAGTTTCGAGTTGAGTACGTCTTAGTCAACACAAGTGGCCTCGAGTGGTGGTAATCGCTAGCCGAATACGTCGCGTCTGGATTGTAGTTTTCCATCTCGTTATTCGTGTATTCCAGGATAAGATGGTAAAACAACTTCTGTTGATTTGGCCTGCACAAGATTAGTAATTAATTTACGTGAGAATCAGAAACATGGTAACTGAGCAACTGACTCTTCACTCATTAATGCTTCTATGAGGGCGTTCTCGTTAAGCTGATGCCACATGGACCGCAATGGCCTCAATAGTCTCTCATGTATCTCCTCTCTCTTCAGTGCAGGATGCTTTTTCATGTTGGGATACAAAGGAAATTTTCCTGTTGAATAGTCGTCCAGGTAATCATACTTTCGCATGAGAGGATGGTTCCATATTTGTTGTATATCAATTCTATTCCGTGGGTCCGTCTGTAGAATTCTCCAAATCAAATTCGTTGCCTCCTTGCTGAACTCTGGTTGCATATCATACTGCCCTCTCTTGATAAGAGAAAGAAGCTCGGGCAACCAATCTGAATGATGATTGTCAACATCAAACGGTAACTGTCCGGCAAGCATTGCATAGAGAATAACACCGAGACTCCATATATCCGCTTTCTCTCCACGATATAACCTACCTTTGATAAGCTCTGGCGCGGCATAATGCGGACTTCCACATGCTGTCTTGAGTTTGTGATTAGGACTCTGATGCAAAGCAGCCATTCCAAAGTCAGCTATTTTAACCGTCATATCTTTCATCAGCAGCACATTCTCTGGCTTGAGATCCCGATGACAAATATTGAATGAATGACAATACCCAACCGCACTTAACATTTGTCGAAAGTATTTGACAGCTTCTTCTTCTTCTAGTCGGCCTGTCTTCATGATGTGCGAGAACAATTCTCCGTTGTCAACGTATTCCAGAACTAGATATCTGAGGTTGTTAGACACAAAACTAAGATTGGAAGCTGGGAACTTATTACATTTCTTTGTGATTCTCCCAGATATCATAGAGCTTCAGAATATTGGGATGTTGCATGAGCTTCATGATGGCAACCTCTCTCTCGATTCCAATGGGCATTCGTCTTTCCCCATCGGCTGCGTGGACTACCTGAGCTTCGGCTCTATCGAGATCAACAAGACTTCCAGCTTGGGAGAGTTGTGCATTATTCTTCGGTATGATCTTTACTGCTGCAGTTGTATCTTCCGAAATATGACGAGCCTTCCTTACACGAGCAGTTGCTCCTTTACCCAGCGTCTTTCCCAATTGCCAAGGACCTATCATCTGTTTCAGCCTCCTCCCGTCCGAAGCATTTGTTGAGACCGCGGATATTTGTGACAACCGGTTAGTATTGTCGGCTTGATGATCTCTCGAGATGGCCGATACACGTTGATAGCCAATATTTGGCTTCGAGGCTGTATGGCCCGAATACCCTTTTGAGAGAGGTGACACTGGAGGAGAGTTAATGACTTGGAGAAGGCCGTCTGCCTTCAAGCTTTCGTAGTGTGGCATCGGGGAGCCTTTCGATGGTAAAGCCCTCGCCTGTATAAGCTGGGAATTGTTCACTCGTCGCGTTGCTTCTCCGAGAGGTGCACGGCGCGTTGGTGGTCGAGGGTATTGGCTACTCATGCTGGGCTGCCACAAATGCTGTTCCTAACTGTAATACTGCATACCAATATCGACCCGGGAAAAACGAGATATAGACAACTCGAATGGTGCCCAATATGAATTCTCTGCAGGGCAGACGAGCGCGAAACTAACTGGAAAGAATGTGGTTCCGCGACCCGAAGCGTTAGGAATAGCGAGGTGTGTGCTGTTCAACTAAGAAAGCACACTTTGCGGCAGCTGATACACTGGCGTGCAGAACATTGAGGGTGTAAAAAGAATAAAGGAAAGAAGGAGAGGCGAACGACCGCGTAGAGCTGCAAGAATACAAGAAATGGAGAGACGAGGTGACAGAATCCTGAATTCGAGTAATTCGGTTGTGGAATGTTTGGTATGAGCGTGTCTCAGTGTTTGTTGACATACCAGATTCTTCGAGGTCGGAATGCTCCTAGCGCTCGTAATACACCCCGCAGCCAGAGAGCACTGGAACACGTCTGAACCTTTCTGATTGATTTCTGAACTCACTTATGTTTATTCCTCTATTAATGTTATCCCTCCCGCCGTGAGGGCTATTGCACTATAATTCTGATTTTGGTGTTTTTTGACCTCAAAACTCCTAGATATTCGACAACATTCAGAGCCTCCAGCCAAAGTACAGCCAGTCCTTTAGCCACATAACCGTTTTCGCGGCTAGGTTCACGAGGGACCTTTTTTAAAGAGTGGCAGTGGAAGGCTCGACTCCAAAGCTGGAGATTAAGCCATTGCAAAGACTAACAACCAGTTGCATGATCATTCAATTGCCCTTAAAAGTCTCTCAATGGTCAATTTAGTATTTCTTGACGGCAGTATGGAATATTTTCTGAGGAGGAGGGCCTGGTTGGTGTAAGCCACGGAAACTTTTGCGTTCTGCTATTATCTTCAGGTCGAAACCAAGATACACAGCAGAGGGGAGGAAGCAGACGGTTACTTTCACACTCATACATTTTTAGATGTTTATACATCTTAGAAAGTCTCGGCAAGAAAACATTATCTTCCATTTCGTGCCGTTCAAGCCCCACTGTCGTCTGCTGTTCTAATATTTTGGGGGGGTTTCCATTCCAATTAATCACAAGACGAGCACATATTTCAACGTCGCTTTGTGCATTTCATGTGTGCCCACATACATATGGTCTCTTATTGCAGTAGGCCCGACAAAGTTTCCCCATAACCAATCACTGTTATCTTACTTAGAGGACATGTTATCCTTGTAGTCTCAGGACGGTTCTTTCAGGGCTTCTTGCAAGGCTCGAGGAACTCAGGAGACTCGGAACTGAAATCTGGCCTCGAGCCAAATAGCATGCCAATGATATCGTGATTGTAGACCATGATGATATTTCGAGGGATTAGCTGCACGAAAATGCAAGTGCTGACCTTCTATAATAATGAACTTTGGGAAGTCTTCGGCAGTGACGAGTTATTGTGGGGCCGAGCTTAATTTATTGGCTGTGAGTCTTCGCCTTGACGCGTCGAAGAGCAGTCGCGTACCCTGTGAGTTCACCCAAAATTTCCGCCTTCGGATTTCCTCAGCGATACAACCCACACGAAGCATGTCATCACGCAAACATGGTGCCACAGTTAGGACGTCGACGAAGCAGATCCCATGTCGAGGAAGATGGTGATGCAGAAGCGCTCGCGCTCAGAAACTCCCAAAGCCCTTCAATTTCTAGCTTAGGCAAACGCCGTCGACTGGACGGCTCTGGGAGTGAGAATACCCCTCCGTACGGTTCCCCTCAGCCTGAAAGCGCTTCTGGTCTTCAGCGGCGACATAGGGGGCCTTATAGCACTATCAATGAGAATGATGGCGGTGCGGATACCTTTCAGGCCGGCTCCATTGTTCGCGTCAAGCTCACTGACTTTGTCACCTATGAGTCAGCCGAATTCTTTCCTGGCCCGAATCTGAATATGGTAATAGGCCCTAATGGTACTGGGAAGAGTTCATTGGTATGTGCCATATGTCTAGGCTTGGGTTGGGGCCCAAAACACTTGGGCCGCGCTGGAGAGGTGGGGGAGTTTGTCAAACATAACCAGGCGCATGCTTTCATCGAGATCGAACTTCAAGGTTCGCCAGGGGAAGATAATCATGTTGTCAAAGTAAAGATCATTAGAGATGGTAATGGCCGTGAATGGTGGTTGAACGGAAAGAAAAGTTCACTCAAGGCTGTGCAGGCTCTGTGTCGAAGTCTCAGCATTCAAATCGACAATCTATGCCAGTTTCTTCCTCAAGACAAGGTGTCCGAATTTGCCGGTTTATCCCCAGTTGAATTATTGCAACAAACGCAGAGGGCGGCCGCACCACCTGAGATGTTGGAGTGGCACGACAAATTGAAGGGATATCGCAAGGAGCAAAAAACACTCGAAGAAGAACTTGTCGAGAACAATGAGTTGTTGAGGGCCAATGAGAATCGCATTGCAAGCCTGCAAGCCCAGAAGGAGCAGCTAGAGGAGATCAACGATATCAAAGACCAGGTTGATATGTTGAAAAAGAGTATCCCATTCATCAAATACAAGTTTATCCGCGTTCAACAACAGAACCTGAAGGAGCGGAAAGCTGAGGCTGTAGCGCGCTTACAGCGTTTGAAAGAAGAATCACAACCTTCATTGGAAGCCGTAAATCGCAAAAAGCACTACCATAGTCAGATCAAGGCCGTTGTCCAATCACGAAAAAGGAAGCTGCAGATTGCGGAGCAAGATGCCCAGAAAGCCATCACTGACATAGAGGCTATTGAGAAGGACATCCAGGAAGCCGATGCTGATATTGAGGAGGAGAAGAAGAATGATAAGAAGAGGGTGCAAGATGTGTCCAAACTTCGACAAAAACTAGCAAGTATGACCGCACAGGCTAGGATGGACCCCCCTGAATTCAATAGTTTGGAGTGGAATGAGAAAATTGTATGTGTTGTAGGCTTTTAATTCTCAGGAGCTATTGCTAATTATAGCAGAGAGCGAAAAATATTCAAATCCGTGAAATGGATAATGAAACGTCCGAATTGAAAATTCAGGAAGGGCACCTTCGTACTCGTGGTAAGGAAGTACGAGAAGAGATAGAGAACTACGAAAGGGAGATAGCACAAGCTCAGACCCAAGAGGGCCAGCAGTTGAAACGAATTGAATCTCTCTCAAGTGATACTGCAAAGGCTTGGAAGTGGATCCAAGAACATCGGGCTGAGTTCGAGCAGGAGGTCTATGCTCCTGCACTCATTTCTTGCTCCATCAAGGATCCAAAGTATATACCAGCTATTGAAGCAATACTGGATCAGAAAAACCTTCTTGCGATTACAACACAAACTCCGAAAGATTTTGAGAAGTTAAGTAGGAAATTGTTTGGAAGTCCGAATGATGGCAGCATGGGCCTTGCGCATGTTACTATACGGTCCGTTCAGGACGATGAGTTTGCTCAAGTCAAATATCCTCCCATGTCTGTTGAAGAAGCGAGGAAATGTGGGTTGGATGGATGGGCGCTTGATTATATCGATGGTCCAGAACCCGTACTCGCAATGCTGTGTGGCGGTGCAAAGGTGAACTCTGCGGGGGTATCTTTGAAAGATGTGACAGAAAGCCAGCACGAAATGTTGGTCCAAGGCCCATGCAACTCTTGGGTTGCTGGCAGGACATCCTACCGAGTCACCAATAGAAAAGAGTACGGGCCGTCGGCCACTTCTACAACGACGAAAATGTTTCCTGAAACACCGAGATTCTGGACAGACCGTCCAGTTGACACATCTGCAAATCGAGAACTTCAGGCCAAAATAGATGAATGTCAAAGCGTTTTCAACGACCTGAAGAATCAGATCATGCCACTAAGAGCAAGATTGGAATTGCTTAAAGGAGAGCGAACGCAAACTAAAGAGGACATAGTAGGTTATACTTCATATTGGTCACACTCCGATACTAATCGTACATGTAGGCTCAATTAACAAAAGAGAAGAATGAGCTACAGAAACTTCATGGCGAACACATGGCACTCCCTGGCAAAATAGGTAAGTTCTGGAAAACATAATGCTCGCTAGAGGCTAATTTAACTTCACAGAGCGCTTGCAAGAAAGTATTGACGAAAAAGAACAAGCGGGCGCTTCATTATACGAAAAGATCAGGAAGAAGAATATCCAACAAGATGGCAGCGTCCTTCGGAAGTTAAAAAAGATTATTCAGCACAAGGAGTTGGTGGAAGCTATCAGGACCTGTCATGTGGAACTGCTTGATGTCAAAGTCAGGCTTGTAGAAGCCGAGTCTGATGTTGAGTCGCTCGAGGCACGGAATCATGCTGTTCTCGAGAGCATAGAGCGCGAGGCTCAGCTAGTGCGGAATGTTGAAGCTGAATTCTCTGAACTCAAGGCAAGGGGAAAGGTAATTCAGCGAGAGGTTACGACTCTCCTCGCCGAAGCTGATGCTGCCGGAAAAGGCGGGTTTTTCAGGAATCTCCCTGATATAAGCATCGAGGACCGCGAAGCAGAGATCGTTGCTGAGGAAGCAAAACTAGAATTTATGCACGCCAGTAACCCTAATGCGATTCGGGACTTTGAACT
Source organism: Bisporella sp. PMI_857 (assembly GCA_021307315.1). Taxonomy (NCBI): domain Eukaryota; kingdom Fungi; phylum Ascomycota; class Leotiomycetes; order Helotiales; family Helotiaceae; genus Bisporella; species Bisporella sp. PMI_857. The sequence goes on along the minus strand of JAJSPD010000013.1, from coordinate 874,625 downwards.
GCGTAAGGTTGAACTTGAGAAACTACAAGAGAAGATCGCTGCTGCGGAAGAGAGGCTTGCCAAACTGTCTCGGCACATTACAAAGATTAGGGATAGATGGGAACCGGCTCTGGATGCTCTCATTGCTGAAATCAGCGACGCATTCTCGTATAACTTTGAGCAGATTGGGTGTGCTGGAGAAGTTAGCATACACAAGGACGATGACTTCGACCAATGGGCTATTCAGATAAAGGTCAAGTTCAGGTAAGTACGTTGTTCCCGCACAAATACATACGCTTAGCAAGTATTACAGACAAAGCGAAAGTCTTCAAATTCTTGACCAACATCGACAGTCTGGAGGTGAAAGATCTGTATCGACCATCTTTTACTTAATGTCCCTTCAATCGCTTGCGCAGTCACCATTCCGTGTTGTTGACGAGATCAATCAAGGTATGGATCCTCGTAATGAACGTATGGTGCACGAGCGCATGGTTGAAATTGCCTGTAAAGAACACACAAGCCAATACTTCCTTATCACACCAAAGCTACTTACAGGACTCCGTTACGACAAGAATATGAGGACGCATGTTATTAATAGTGGAAAGCATGTAACGGCGGACCCACTCGTTAATGCTGTCATTTTACAAAAAAAGGCATTAATGGTGACAGCAGCAGGATGATTTCGCTAATCATGAATCAATCTATGGAGTTTAGAGGCGCTTGTTTTGACTGTATGCAGAGAGAAACGAGATATGTGGAACGATGTTTATAAGATGGCCATGACAGGTCAGTATGATATACAGTGGAAGGTATAGCTAAAATCATACCGTAACTCTGATGTTGTGGAAATACAATATTTGAGGTTGCTAGTCACGAGTATGCCCAGAATTTTGCGTTTGTTTCCGCCACTAACCTCATTTGAGGACGCCAATGTCCTAGCACGAGCTATTGCCATTGACCAATTGATGTCTATCAAGTTGACTTTTCATTACGTATATGATTTCGCCAACGAGAGAGCGGCTGGAACACTCTAACTTCTCCAACAACAACCGCAAATATGGTTTAGGCCACAGGAGATTGTTGAGCAAGCAGCCATGACATCTCTCTGTTGAACATTGCAATCCCAATTTTCCATTGCACTGCTGGTGAACTTGACTTAAGTATTTTATAAATTCTACTATTGATGCCCCATCGATTTCACCAGGTTAGCAGTCCCTTAAGTCAAGAGCATCCGAAATGGCTGGCAATGAGCATTTCACCAGCAGGGGGCATATCACCACCGCCAACTATGAGAACACGAATGCATGGGAAGATCTACAGAAGCGCAAAGGATCGTCGCCTCAATCAGTTATAGACATCGTCACGGACCCAGCTATTGCAAATGACGCAAGGCAAGCCACTCTTGTCGAGAAGAGCATGACGTTGAAGCAAGCATTCCCACTTTATAAGAAAGCAATTTTGTAAGTAATTTTCTATTTAATATATCAGGTGCATCCTGCTCTAGCAACTTTCTGTGGCCCGCAATTTTAGAGCTTTATGAGTTGTATGCAACTACCTCAGATATATAGGAAAGATTTTGCTAACTGCTCGCTCTCAACTTAGGTTCTCGCTCATATATTCTACAGCGATTGTGATGGAGGGTTACGATGTAGCTCTGGTGTTCTCCTTCTTTGCCTTCCCACCGTTCAAGACAAAATATGGAACGTACTATGGAGAAGAGCATGGCTACCAAATTCCATCGAAATGGCAAGTAAGTAAAAGTAATTCGGTGGGCATCCACATCTCCTTATTAACCAAATCGATAGTCTGCACTGACAAACGGAGCATATGTTGGGGAGATTATAGGCCTTTACGGCGCCGGCATTGTCGTTGACAAGATCGGATATCGGAAGACTATGATACTTTCCCTCATATGCATGATTGGGTTTATATTCATCCCGTTCTTTGCACAAAATCTGGCTACACTCTTAGCTGGGGACATCATGCAAGGTATTCCCTGGGGCGTGTTCCAAACTATGCCCGCTGCGTATGCGTCTGAGGTTTGTCCTGTGGGCCTTCGTGCATACCTGACGACGTATATCAACCTTTGCTGGGTGATGGGACAATTCATCGCTACAGGTGTCTTGAGATCGTTCTTGAAAGGAGATAATGAGTGGGCTTATAGGTAAAAACAATTCTTGTCCATGTAATCACGTTTGCTGAGCGACCATAGGATTCCTTTTGCCCTCCAATGGATGTGGCCAATTCCCATCATCGTTGGCGTTCTTTTCGCCCCGGAATCTCCTTGGTGGCATATCCGTAAAGGCAATATCGATGAAGCGCGCAGGTCTATGCGCCGGCTCACCTCCCAGAAACACGCAGAAGCCGCGGGCTTCGATGTTGATGCCACTATCGCCATGATGGTTCATACAAATGAACTTGAAAAGCAGAACATAGTCAAGACATCATATCTCCAATGTTTCAAAGGGGTGGATATTCGTCGTACTGAAATTGTTTCTATTGTTTGGGTAGCCCAAGTCTTCTGTGGCTCGGGATTGATCGGCTTTTCCGTCTACTTCTTCACGCAAGCTGGCTTATCTCCACAGGGAGCTTTTAACATGGCAAGTATCTATAACCTTTTTTATGCCAAACTATGGTCTGAGATGACTATTGACGTGGTCTATTTTAATTGAATCTTTGCCCAACTGTAGAAAGCCACAGGCTGATAATGGCTCGGAAACTCCATCCTCACAGTACTTGCATCTATTTATCTGAAAAGAGCTAATACTTGTTGTTTCGTGCAGGCATTGGTACAGTATTCTCTCGGAGCGATTGGCACGGTCCTCTCTTGGTTCATTATGTCCTGGGTCGGTCGCCGAACGCTCTACTGCTACGGCCTCTTCGCCCTTAGCACGCTCCTTCTCGTCGTCGGCTCGCTTGGCATCCCGCCACTAGTGAAAAACGGAACCATGGGTTGGGCAATAGGCGGCGTGCTCGTCGTCTACACATTCATCTACGACCTCACCGTCGGACCTATCTGCTTCTCCCTCGTCGCCGAACTACCTTCCACCCGCCTAAAAGCTAAGTCCATTGTCTTAGCCCGCAACTTCTACAACATGGCTAGCATAGTCAGTAATACTATCATTCCGATGATGATTAACCCCGCAGCAGCGGGATGGGGCGCGAAGGCAGCGTTCTTTTGGTCGGGGACTCGCTTTTTGTGTTGGGTTTGGGCGTATTTCAGGCTGCCTGAACCAAGGGGTCGCACCTACGGAGAGTTGGATATTTTGTTTGGGAACAAGCTTCCTGCAAGGGGGTTCGCGGCTGCGGATGTTGATCAGTTTAGTAGCGTTGACAGCTTGGTGGCTGTCGAGAATAAGGATCCTAAGTAAGCGTTAGAGTGGAGAAAACATAAAACTGCAGACAGACATTGTCATAAATTTAGAGCGAGCGATGAAGTATCTCACTAATCAATGATGATGTCAAGCTCAATCATCACCACAATGCCGCCCTTGCGTGACTCGACCTCCGTTCACAAGTTAGGAGCTGTAGTATTTGTGTTATACGAATACCTCACAAGATAGATCAATCTATATCAAAATTACGGGACGATGGCATCAATACTATCCAGTCAGATTCTATACAGATAGACCTATTATGAATTGGGTAGGCCTTTCGATAGATAAAAGACATAATTACTCTAGACCATCGTAGAGTCACGATTATGACCAGCTTCATTTAAGAGGTAGCGAGTATTTCCAGAAGATCAGCCCACCCTTCGCTGCAATTCGTCGTTACTCCAAATCTAACCAACGACCACATTCCGGATCTTGTGAAACAACGTCCGCTTCTTCGCCGCGGCCTCCTCGTCCTCAGGAGCTATCTCCCTTCTGCCGGACCAGATATCCATCTCTTCAACCTTGACCCACTTCGTCTTGCGCCAGAACTTGTAGCCTACCCATAGGATCACAAAGACGGGCAGCAGGATGTAGTTTGTGACGAATGCAGTGGAATCAAATGGTCTGAGGAACGCAGTATATCCTAGATCATGTTAGCTTACTCAGATTCTAAGCTAGGGTTACCGTGTCCAACCTTGGAAGAAGATCAGGAACACGTTTGCTGCTAGAGAAGCGTATGTTCCGTATGGATACCATTTAGCTCGGAAAGGCAGGTCTTCAACAGCTTGTCCTTGAGCTTTTAAAGCGTTGCGGAAGCGGATGTGAACGAACTCAATCACGCCCCAGACAATGAATGTGGCCACTGTCCATGTGTCAGTTTCTCATTATTAAAATGGAACTAGGGCAGGCATATGTACCTCCTGATAATGTAATTAATGCATTGTAGACCGTCCCTCCTCCACTGGCCTGCGAAATGAAGGCGATGCATCCAAAGATATTGCTGAACAGCAGCGCCACCCATGGAACGCCTCGCTTGTCAGTCCTGCCTAGGATTCTTGGCGCCTTCCTGTTCCTTGACATGAACAGTATCGTTCTTGAAGCGACATACAAACTCGAGTTGCCAGCCGAGATAACGGAAATGACGATCAATCCATTGATCAAGTGTGCAGCGGGAGCAATACCAGCATTAGACAGGGCAATCGTCAAGGGTGATCTCGCAGTTCGTGATCCCGCAGCAAGAAGGTTCGGATCGTCGTATGCAATCAAGATGCCAATGAAGAACATCATGCCCACGTAGAAGATTAAGATGCGCCAGAAAACCTGTCGAATGGCACGCGGGACAGCTTTGCGCGGATTCGCGGATTCGCCTGCCGTAATGCCTACCATCTCAGTACCGGCATAAAGGGTTCCTGCGATGACGAACGTCTTGGCCACGCCGTTGATGCTGTCAGCAAACGCGCCTGGGTTCTTCCAGTACTTGAAGCCGATCTTTTGGGGGCCGATTCCGCCGGCGGAGATGATGACAGCGAGAATGAAGAAGACGACTATGCTAATGACTTTCACCAAAGATAACCAGAATTCGACCTCTCCATAAGCGAGGACGCCGAGCATCGATAATCCGAGGAATAAGAACCAGAAGATTAGAATCCACGCCCACTGGGGTACGGTATCTGTCCAATACATGATGACCAGTGAGACGGCGTTATATTCGTTTGCGAGAACCTGGTTTCACGTGTTAGGAGCTGACTAGGAAATGTATGAGGAATAAACTTACAGTTACCCATAAATACCAGTATGCCCATCCCAAGGCAAAACTTAACGAGTCATCCACGAACCTCTCTGCATACTCGATGAATGATCCAGTGACGGGTATCAGAGTTGCCAATTCTCCTAATGACTGCCTATGTTTAGGACACATCAGTCAGATTCGCCACCAGGATATCTATCGGTGGGGAAAAGAGGAAGCGTTGGTTATACCCACATGACAAAAAATACAATGATCCCGACTAAGATAAAACTGATGAGAATTCCAGCAGGACCCGCAAGATGTAATGCATTGCCAGACCCTACAAGGAGGCCAGGGCCAATAATGCCCCCTATGGCAATCATCTGCAGATGCCGCGACTTGAGTTTACGATGAAGCGGTGCTGTATAGACATCATGGGCCTCATGGCCTGGGGATCCATCGAGTGATTGGACTTCATTGGGGTTGAAATCTTTCTTATCATATTCGTTCCTTGCCGCCATTTCGTGTAGCTGCAATGTGGGACTATGAAGCGTATATTGAATGGATTTATATCGAAGTCCAGAATACAAGTCTTAAGTTATGCAGGTACTCAAATACGGTCTAGATGCTGTTGATATACCAAAGGTACTGAAAGTATGGAGTTGACCATTAGCACAGTCGGTAGGCAGGTCGTCTAGGAACTAATTATGTGTGGTTCTCGCCGCTAATTGTAGTTCTAGATTGCCAAACAGCGCAATGATAAGGCGGGATGGCGAATGCAGAATGGGGGGAGGCTATTACCTCATGTGCCAGGTTGGGCTGTGTCACTACCAATGGGAGTGTGGTGAAGAAAGCGACAAGGCGTTTTAGTTACCAAGGAAAGACAGAAAAAAAATACAAATTGCATCTACAGCAACAGAGACCCCGCGATTTGGTAAAGCCTTGCACATGGGGTTTTGTGGTCGCTTCTTTTTTCTACCCCGACTAGTTGATAACGACATAGCACGTGGTGTGATGAGGTGAAAAATGGTGTAGACGCTAAACATGGATGAATCGTGGAAATGCGACTCTCCACAACGCTTCATTTTTGATTGCCCGCCAGTGTAGCTGCTTCAGAGCCATATCAAGTTGATACTGAAGCGTGTTAAGCTATCTTGACGGGCACTAGCCCCTGGGTAGGTGGTGGCTGGACTGGAGCACCATGATGGCAAATATAGTGCACGCGAATAGCCAGCAAGACATATCTCGCATGCGGGTTTCGAATCCGAGAAAAGGGGATTAAACTAGGATCAAGAAAAGACCCAAACCTAGTGCCATTAAATTTCGTTCTCTTGGAGGAAGCAGTGCTTTTGGAGTTGCATCTTCAGGTGCTGAAAGTGTGATGAGTGCACCAGCCACTCCACTTCTCCACTCTTCGCTTCATTTTAAAGTGCCGAGCCGCGCTAAGCCTAATAAGGCTTAAAACAAAGCTCGGATCACTCTAAGGTTTTGGCAGCATACAGTAGAAGGAAACACGGCAGTGGGGGTGGTTCCCTTCCAAACTTTAATTGTGATCTGAAGCACCTGAACAGTGTTTTGGTGTCCAATATAACGTATGGCTACTGCAGATTCATAATAGTAACCCTTCGAAAGAAATTGGCTCTCGATTATATCATGTAAACAAAAATAGAGCAGATAATGCAAAACTAAGAAGAAGCCAGGCTCGGCCACAAACGATTATATCTGATGGAGTTTTGGTGGATACATCCCGCCTGTACTATGCATCTCGTGCAAACAAATGGCCATGTAAACACTTCTCCAGCAAAACCCGCCAACAACAGAGACAACCATAACATAAAATCAAGTACTTATAATTATCACGTGATCTATCTAAATATAGAACAACGACGACATCCGACTGCAACATGGTCAAGCTGACACCGAGAGAGGCCACAATGTGACCATAAATCTCTGCCTCCAGAGCCCTCAACAGTCCTCGGCCTCCTTGCCCAGCCGCAAGAAATCTAGAAATCATCATGCCACCACATCAAACAACAAGCGGCGTGCCGGGCCAAAACAAGCCCGCCATCCTCTGCCTCCACGGCGGCGGCACAAACTCCACCATCTTCAACGTGCAGATGATCCGCATCCAGCGCGCCCTGGCCGAGCACTTTACCTTCGTCTTCCCGGATGGGCCCTACGAGACCGGCGCCGGGCCGGGCGTCCTCCCGTTCTTCGAGGGCTGCGACCCGTTCTTTAGGTGGATCAGCCGCGACGGGGAGGTAGATCTGTCGGCCAAGGTACGAGATCTGCTGCTTGCCTCGGAGGCGGAGCAGCGGAGGAAAGACGGGCGGGGTTTCGTGGGTGTTTTGGGCTTCTCGCAGGGTGCGAGGGTTGCGTCGGGCCTTTTGTTGGAGCAGCAGTTACGGGGAAAGGATGGCGGGGAGGGAGGAAAGGGGTTAGGTTTTGGTGTCTTTTTGAATGGGACGAGTCCCGTGTTGGGGTACGGGTTGGGGGAGGAAGAGAGGAAGGTGCGGTTGAGTTGTTTGACGTTGCATGTGGTAGGGCTGGAGGATCCGTGGAGGGAGGAGAGTCGAAGGTTGTTGAATGACCATTGCGAAAGGGATAGCGCCGTTCTCTTAGAGTTCCCGGTTGGCCATCGGTTACCGACCGTGGAGGAGGATACGGAGAAGATCAAGGACGAGATTTTGAGAATGTGGAGGGAGACGCAGAAAAGTGAGTCTTAGTTTCGAAGGATGGGAAGTTTTGGTTCTCTTAGAACATCTGAAGATAGTTTTGTGAAAGATAGACATAGATATAGAATCTAGATAAATCATCCTGCGGGTCCAGGGGCTTTATTTCAATCGGCAATGCAGGATTTGGTTTAGTTCAAAATAGATATGGGTTACAATATGCTTGAGTCGGCTCAGATATTCTCGCCTATTTAAAGCCTATAACTCACGGTTTCCTTACATGACTGACTGCAGCTTCTGGCACACTTCTATCTCTACGTCTACAATCCAAACCACTCCTCCGACTGCTTTAGATGGCTGGGCACCGAGTGTCCCACTCCAGTCGCATAAATACCCTGAACGTTCGGACCAAAGTTGCTCGTCGCATAATTCGCCTCGGGAGTATTAGCCTTCGTATCCGTAGCCGTTGTGCTGACGCCAAAGACACCGGTCCACTGCTTGATCGTCTCTTGATAGTTCTGCGGCGCGAGCGTACTATCAACCGACCCATGCCAGATCTGCATCTTTGGTCGTGCGCCGTTGTATCCTGGATACATATCTTTTGCAACAGCTGCCCACTTCTCTTGCGTGGCGATGCTTTGGCCGCCCGAGCAGGTGTTGTTCCATTGATCGACGCCGCCGGAAGAGGATACGAAACAGCCGGCTGGGACGCCGGAGTAGAGGCTTACAGCTTGGATGAGTTCCGGATATGTTGCTGCGAGAACGTTGGACATCATGGCTAGGTGCGGCGTTCAGATTCAGATTTTTCTCTTTGAACTCAAGAAATAGACACCATAGGTCAAGATACGCACCTCCACTCGAGCCGCCAGTGACATACACCCGGCTCGCATCAGCACTATACTTCGTGATAGCATAGGTAATCATATTCGCAATGGCATTTGAGTCGCCGCCTCCATTATGGCTGAGCGAGGACTTGCTCGAGACATCCCAGCAGGTACCGCTATTAGGGCTGCTCGGCCATATGGTGATATATCCTTTGGCATCAGACCCTTGCTTCCAAGGAATTTTGGAATTGGAAAAGTAGGACTGTGCCGAGGATTGGCAGGAGTGGATGACAACCACGAGTGGTGACTTGGTCATTACTTTGTCGGGCACGTAGGTCCACCTACGTCAAGAGTGGTTAGAGACGCCGTCTTTGAAGATCCTTGAAGATCGATGGAAATAGAAAGTGCATACATTTGTGCTTTAGATTTGGCATTTCCACCATAATTCGAGACCTGAGTGAGAGAGGCTGCTGAAGTAGCGCTGGCCGCCATCAAAGTCAGGAATACCTCTGAGAAATGCATCTTGAAATAAGGGTTCTTCTTCCGAGTCTCTCAGAAATGTTTTAAGAAAGAAAATATGGACATCTTGAGTCTTATTTGTAACATCTTCGTTAAGGCCATCCATACGTCAGAGATCACCCGGCAGTCACAGAGTCGTTCACCTCAATCAAACTCCACATAGAACTGGGAAATTTGCCAGGCACAATTCAGAATATCCCTCATAAAGATTTAGCCTGTATGGGAATAGGATTGGGAAGATGGATCAAGCTTTCTTGGCTAACATCCAAAATAGCCGCAAATAGGTTCATGCACCCCGCATATGCCCAAACTCGTCTTTCTTAATCAGATCTGAAGAACTGGAATTATTCCTTGATGGGAAGTTTCGGCAATCGATGATCCTTGACAAATTCTTGCAAGTAACTCGTTTGTCTTAAGAATCCTACCCTTGAGAGCAGGTTTCCAGGGTTGATGATGAGGAACTTCAACAAACCTTGTAGATGTAAGAATTAGACTATAGAACCAAATTCATTTATGGTAAATCTTCCCTAAATTATTTGAGACTAAAGAAACTTATATTACAACCGCCTCGACAAACCGCAATCCCTTCAGTGTGTCAAAAATGGAAGGGACTCGCTTATTGTCTGTACCCGGGCCCACAATTCAGGGGCTAAGCTTGTTTATCGTGGTCAAGAAGTTGCGATGTAAATATATGAACAGCAGACGATACTGTATAAATTTTTTTTAATTAAACTAGTACCATAAATCGTCGTGAATAATTGCAACAGCAACTAACAATAAAAACTTGAATATACTGAAGACACAGTTGCTACGGATTTTGGAAACATGGCTAGTTCTCTGCCTTGTCTGGGCCTTGAACCTGTGGAACACTACCCCTCCGACTTACCAAAATAGTCTTGAGATTGAAAATGCTCAGCAAGGAAAAGAGGTTATTGTGTACGTCTACTGATATATTTTAACTGCGATTTCATCGAGGATGAATGCGTTAGTTGGTGAGGCAATGAGCCATCAGCTTTATTGCTGCCGGAGGCATCAGCAGGATAAAAGAACATGATTGTAGGATTCACTGGGTCCTTTTCAGATAATCTGAAGGCTGGGAGCCTAGGATATTATCCACCGAGGAAGGATACCTGACGCCTAATTCATCCCGCCTTCTTAGAATCTAAAGTCGATGCACCTCTTTTGCACCTTTCCACTCACAAAGCATCACCACAAATCTTTTCATGACCGCTCGGGATGCCCAAAGTAATGGGAAGAGACAACCATAAATGCCCAGGCAAGACCGGCCTGGTTGATGGCTATCCGGGAAGTAGGTGCTCTCGACCTCTGCTTTGGATCTCCATTTCAGGGAATGATACTAAGATCAAACAGACTGCCGACTCACAAAGACTCCTGGAACTCACTGCCATATCCACCAGTACTACTGTGAGGAGCACAAGCTATCGTATGTAACCACACCGTCCAAGGATTTCACACCTCGTATCAGTCTAACTGTATTGCTTGGGAATATTGGCTTATAGATACCAGGCACATGAAGAACAAAACATGTGTTGCCTGTGATCGGAAAGAGGATATCCTGTAGGTAACTCAAGCATATCTTCACACATGAGCTGAGGTGTTCGATTTAGGGCAAGGAAGGGATCCAAGGTAAAACGCAGTGCAGCCAATTTTGTTGACGGTGGACGAAAGCGACGACTCGATACAAGACTCCAAAACCAACTTCAAGCAAAGGCAGTCGAGAAGGGAGGATACTACGAGCCAGTTAAAGAGTCTTCCAAGAAGAAAGCCTGTGCAAGGTACAAGGACAAGACTAGGGACGAAGGCGGTGGCGTCAATTAACCTGTCTGTACAGCCTTTCAAAGGTGGTGAGGGGGCCGACGTTAGTGATGACGGGTACGAGGAGATTTACACCATCTTCCTGTAAGGTGTATATTGAGGGTTTCTAGAACTATCTTATTACGTTTCAGGCCTTGAGTAGATTTTAGAGAAACCAGCATCAGAATCCCTGTATACAGCCTTATCATTTAAACACGTTGTGTCTCTCCAATCTCTAGTCGTTCCACAGAATGGTAAGCATTTCCTGGTGATCACCAGTTGGATATTCAGCCCACGGTACGAGTGCATGAAATTTCGTCGTCTGCTCTGGCAAGTTGTAGCATGTCTATTTTCTTACACTTAGTTTCCAAGGCGCAGGTCCCATGATGGAAGTAACTGAATAAAGATGACGCACACTGTCGGAAAGAACTGGAATCTTGACGTTGACAGGGGGTTTGAGAATACTTTGAAGAATCAACATTATTGAAAATGAAACTACGTCTTGGGAGCTGTGTATAATAGACTCCTTCCTTACCTAGAGTTAAGTCTTCCTTCGGAAGTTAACTCTTGTTTTTTAGGGGTGAAGGCTTATCGTGGGCTCCTATGGCTATGGCGTGTGAGAAGGAATTTAAAGTATGAAGACTTATAACTACCTCTACCTTTTTTGACAGCCGATTGTCACTTGATCGCTGCGACTTTGCACGAAATCAATGAGATGTCTTGCCTGGAAGTGATGGATAAAGCGTCTAAAATTATGTAGAAACTAAGTTTCCTATATAGCCTATGCTGTAGTGATCTATCAGCTGTCCAATGCATCTTCCTTTGACGGATGACCTTAGTGAGATAAAGATTACGACCGCCTAGGAAGAAATGGTTACGTTGAACTAAAGGATGGAACCCCCCCAAAAAGGGAGCTAAAAAGAAAGATGAGTCAGGGAAAGTCTTCATACCATCCCCTCAAACATCGCTTTCAGGGGATATAACGCTGGTGACATGATTAGAGTCTATAATACATGTATCCACAATATAATTTGTCTCTTCCACTCTACTCTCGGAGGCATGAAAAAATGTGTATCTCCCGTTACACACGGTTCGTTCATATATTGTCGTTATAATGTACAGGTCGATATGAGCGCCCACGATATGCAACTCCTAAAACGCCGTACAATATCCATCCCACGGCAATATGGTTGAGAATAGGAGAAACTACAAAAAGTATTCACCGGCACCCCTACGACCAGCAGGAACAGCACGCTGGTCTTCTGGCACGGCAGTAAAGATGCTGAACTTGGGATTGTTACTCTCATCTACGTTCATGATCGAAGCAACGTTACCGCAGCGATAGCAGTAATTCGGTGCAGACCAGACGGTCACTACGGACTTTTGGGAGAAGTGATACTAGTATTGTCAGTGTTTGAGCTTAGGAAATGAAGAATATTCCATACCTTATAGCCCTCATTGACAAGTTGATGAGCACGAGCAATGAGCTTAAGTCCATTCACATGATTGAATTCAGTTGCGACCTTGTCTCCAAAAAGCCAGCCAGCCCCACGAGGGGAAACAGCCCAAGTATCAACTTCCTCTGGGTCACTCCAGACCAAGTCGCAGAAAGCTCCTTCGTGGGGTATCTCCTGTGCACGAGCAACAACACGAATTTGATCGACAGTGCGAATCTCTGGACTCAATCCCCCATGAACGCAAAGAATTTCTCCATCGACAATGGCGGCCAATACGAGGAAGTCAAAAACCTGGCAGCAGGACTTCCAAACTGACGCATTTCCATACTTATTTTGACACTCTTCGTAAAATCCATATACCTGGGTAATCTGGCGAGACTCATGATTGCCACGTACGAGCGTAATCTTATCAGGATACCTGCATATATTAACTCTCTACTTCAGCAGGAAAATCTGGCGTTACACATACATCGCTTTCAGGCACATCAGCAAGGTAAAAGTTTCCAAGCTAAAGTAGCCACGATCAACAAAGTCACCAAGGAAGATGAAACTCTGATTACCGCCTCGGGATGCTTCTGTAACTCCGATAGCAGAATCGCCACTAGAACTACCGCCCCGACTTGAGTGTCCCGCGGTCCGTGGACGTCCGCGAGGTTCATCGTCCTCCTCCTCGTCCGCACCACTGCCACTCTCAACGCCACTGTCAGAATTACGAATTTTGCTTCTCAAGCTAGGATCAGTTATTCTAGTCGGTGGCTCGATATCGTCAGAACTTATGACCGTTGTCCTGGTCGTAGGTGGTTGGACATTGGTCTCGCCTGGCATGCCGCCTGCTACCCGGAAAAGCTCCAGCAAGTCATAGAATTGACCATGGATATCACCACAGATGGTGACTGGTGTAGCCACAGGTTGGATATTAGACTCTGGAGGGTCGGAAGTCAGCAAAACACTAGGCAATAAGATGGTGGCCATTTACCTTCCATCAAACATTCTTTGACCCTTTCACAAAGCTGTTTCATTACTGCCTCCTGAAAAAAGTTAGTATCTGCTTCTTCAAAGTGATAACAAAGAAACTTTGATAAAGATGCTCCAAAATTTGGGAACCAAGAATCAATGTGGAGGAGTAGGTTGAGATATGGGCCATTTGAAGGGACCGTTCTCAACTTGTACTGTTGTCTACGTACAGGTAGATATTTGCATTGTTTTGCTTGATCGAGCCATTCTGGGAGGTCTGCATTTGGGCCCAGTATAGCTGGGCCGGGTTGTGGTACTGCATATAATGAAAGATGTGTCAGCATAATGCAAGATAACAAGGCGCTGGAAGGCACTTTTCTAGGGATAATTGAGCAGGTATAAAGCTATCTGAGCTTACCATTATTAGCCATTGGTTGCGCTTCTATGAATGTTTGTATTTCAGAGGCGACAACCTGCTTGCTATTTCGTTTATGCGTTAATTGACGTATGGTATTATTAGCAAATGCAGCAATTCTAGAGAGTGGAGATCTTTGTGACGCTAATGGAAGATCTGAAAGCTCCGACTTCGTCGCAAGTGTTGAGGAGACTGAAGATGCACGTCGTGGTATTGGTGGAAGGCCTATTGGCTTGGAATTTAGAGCTGGATGAGGAGGTGGTAAACCTGACACGCATTCGTTTGTGCCAGTGTTCTTATTAGAATTGTCCGGATTAATGTTCTCAACGTGCTCAAGAGTGACTTGATCGTCGTCGATTAGATCATTTATTAGGGCTAGATGCCTGAGGACTTCGTCGTCGTCGACTAGGTCGTCTAGGAGGTCTAGCTGGCTGAGGGCTTCTGCAAGGTCTTCCCCGTTCAAACTATCGTCACTGTCGCCTGTCTTTAAGTTAATATTCCCTCCTCCTGTGATGATTGCATCTATCATTTGCCTACTGGTAGCTTTGCCTGGATCTGCCTTGTTGGTTGTGAGAGCTATCTGCGGGGTGGTTGAATCGTGATTCTTAGAAGCAGAAAGATGTTCTGTAGAGCTTTCGACTTCGTTCTCGCTTTCGATGGCTCCTCGCAGGTCAGCACAGGCCGGTGTAATAGCAATATCTTGCGCTCTATAGGTAAGGTTTCGGGATGGAGCTCGTACCAGTGTCCTGTGGCTCGTCGTTGACGTTCTGTCCCAGAACCAAATCCTCCAGTCTGCGGCGGTCTTGATCAATGCGGAGTGCGGCCGCATCATCCATGATTCCAGAGTTTAAGCGGTGCCAAGACCTGATAACATGCGATAAGAATGTGAATTGAGGTAGTACAATTGTGTGGAATAATGATTAGCATGCAATATATTTGACCGAAGGTGAGCTTGGATATCATTTGAAAACAGCTTGCGTGTTCTTACATGGCCTGCAGGCTCGGTGCTGCTTGCTGCTGAGGTGAAAAGGAAGGAGCAAATCTTACCATCACACAACAAGACCTCAGCCTCTTGTATGTCTCCCCTCCTGCTGTTCAAGTTGCAAATTGTTAAGCTGACTTGACTCTAGGTCCCTTTAACGTATCTACAAATTACCTTTCAGAAATTTGTCTGCCCTGTTTAACTTCATATTTGCTTGACACTCGCCAACTTCTATTATCATGGTGGCCATCAATGATGCTCCTAGTAAAGGCTCTGCTTCATCATCTAATGGCTTGCTTCCTGTCACAGCCTCGCAGACTGCTAGTGCAGCCCCTCGAGCAGGTATGTTACGAAAGTCTACATTCTACCTGAGTCGAACCATCAGCTACTTTACTGCTGTTTGCGATATTACATCATTGCTGACCATAATTGTATACAGCCGCGATCAAGCCACCGTCGCAGAAGTTGAAGGTCATTGTACGAAGGCTTCCACCCGGCCTAACGCAAAATGAGTTCACAGCAATAATTGGGGAGGACTGGAGACTTGGTCAAGGAAAGGTAGATTGGTTTCAGTACAAACCGGGTAAAGATTCCAAGGAGTAGGTATGATGTCTGGAAGTTATGTGCTCCTTTCATTGATGCATTCGCAGTCTATCAAAACCCTCAAAACCGTCTCGTGCATATTTCCACATAACTAGTCAAGAGAACCTGATTAGCCTTGCTGAAAAAGTCGCACAATCAACGTTCGAAGATGCTGAGAACACTTTCACAAACCCTTGCCTCGTCGGACCACCTGTCGTTGAGCATGCGCTATATGCTAGGATTCCTGGGCTGCGGCACCGTGTAGACCAACGTGCTGGAACTATTGATCAAGATCCTGACTACCAAAGTTTCTTGGAGGAGATGACGAACCCGGCTACTCCCAAAGAAGTCATTGGAGAAGCTGTTCTAGGTGCTGGAGCTCTTAAACCCGAAAAGGTTACATCGACGCCGTTGATAGAATTCATCAGAGATAAGAAAACTGCCAAGATTGCCGCGGCCAAGGCAGCACGAAAGCAAGAAGCTTTGCTAATCAAGGCAAAGGCAGCGAAGGAGGCGTCTGGCGCAGGAGTATCCGATGATGGAAGGAAGAAAGGGAAGGATGTTAAGTCAGACAGAGCTGTTGAAAGAGCGACCAAGCAAACCATCAAAATACTCAATAGAGAAGCAGCAGCAAAAGCCGCGTCTAATTCGTCATCGAAGTCGAGTGACAAGGTGAGCGAGACCCCAAGCGAAGGAGCGTCGCCGAAGACCCCAGCTACAAAAACACCAACTAGCCAAAGAGGAGCAGCTACTCCTGGCCAGGTACGCATGCTGCAACGAGACCTAGGCATCATCACCGGCTCGGGCCGACAGAGACGTGAGCCTACAACTCAGAAGGGCGCTATTGCAAACGACACAGGTCCAGATACACCTGCCTCCCCGGCCGAAAGCAAAATCCCTACTGCTCCTAAAGCGGGTGCAACACCACAAGGGGCTGGTCGTCAACGCAAGGGTAGGGGACCAGCCATAGAGACCAGCAAGGCTGCTACAGCTAGTTCGTCGACTGCAAGTCCTCAGGCTCCGATGGTTTTACTAAAAAAGCCTGATGCGTCGCAACCTACACTAGTGACTCCAGGAACTCCCACCACGCCAACCTCTCAATCTACTCAGACAGCACCAGCTCCTCCCCGCAAAATACCTTCAGTTGCGCCATCTGAAGGTGCTACACAAGCGTTTGTCAAGCACGCAAATCCTTCACAAGGGGTAACTGAAGAGCTCTTGAAGCAAGCTCTCGAGGCTTTTGGTGCTGTGTCCATGGTAGAGATAGATAAGAGAAAGGGGTTCGCATACGCCAATTTTGTTGAAGCTGATAGTCTCAGAAAGGCAATGGCAGCCAATCCTATTACGGTAGCTCGCGGTACTGTTCAGGTAATGCAACGGAAGGCGGAGAAAAAGCCTCAACACCAGCCTCCAGCCGCTCGAGGCGGTCGAGGGGGTGGTCGGGGAGGCAATGTTGGACGGCGTGGTGGTAGAGGCGGAATGAGAGGCGGTTCTTCGTCTGCCGACTTCCCTGCATCAACACCGACTGGACCAGCCGCGAAGTGAAATGACATTCAAAGTAGTCAACGACTATGCCTTACATTACACTAGAACACATCCTCGAGTCTTATGACTTGCGAGCTTCAATCGCAACATGGCAATAAATTTACATGACTGATATACAAATATTGTCACCGGTTATGATCACGCCAGGTACTTTACTTAGAGTTTATATGCTCATTGTGAGCTTTGATCTCGAGCAACATGCCAGTCTAGATTTCCATATCCAGGGAGAACCATGTGTTATTTGATGGCGACGGACGATTTTAGCATTTCACAGTGAAGACTAGTCTATTAGATTCGAGCTATCAAAATGTAGGATGAAGTTAAAGACAGTGGTCTGTCTTGAACGCCTGGAAGTTAGATTTGAAAGTATGAAATTTAGTATGGCAGACAACATCAACCAGACTGTCCATCACAATCGACTAAACTTGCAAGATTAATGCTTTGAATATGTTGGTCTTTGAATAGTAAATCAAGGACTAGAGAAAGATTATTTGTCGAAAATACATTCAAGTAAATTTCAAGGATGGTAGATAGCTACATTTAATCACACAACTACGTAGACTAGATACAATAACTTTAAATTTACATTGCGATAGTCTTACTGGTTTCAACTATCTTTCCACAGTTGATGGCCCTTACTGGTCACATTGAGGTGCCTAATGACACTTTTGCATGGACAAGACGCCTCAATACACTAAATACATAGTTACTCGACTCTATATGTGCGTTAGTACATGCGAGGCAAGGCTGAGATGGAAGGTCCATACCATACAAATGCATCTCAGATGATCTCATTTCGGAACCCCTTTCCTCTCCATCAATCTTGAAAGCCTTCCAGCTGCTGCCGATGGTTTGTAGTAAGGCTTTGGTCTATGTTGATCTATACCTCGAGAAGCTCCTGATCCTTCTGAGCGCCAGCGTCAAGCGAGATAGTCGTGTATAAACATGAGAGTATATACAAGACAGCGAGGTTGTGCATGATTATATACAATACGATAAAGTGTTCAATATGTACGACTCAGTTGTCATATAGGATATGGATGATACTTCCCATCGTTCGGGAAGCGATCCCCAGACCTCTTGGACGGTACAGCAGCGGTCGTAGTGTAGCTCAGAGGCGCTGTCGCATACGTGACAGGGCCGACAGGATATGTTGATACAACACTTGGAGGATAAGAGACGGAGCCTCTACGTATTGACGCAAACGGAAGCTGGCCAGTGGGCGAAATGGGTGTCTCCATCGAGGTAACACTTGGAGGATACGACACGGATCCACGCCGCGCATGTGGGTAAGGACGCTGGGCAGCAGCCGGGTTCGGTGCGAATGGGTTTTGTTCACTATTTGGCGGGGGCTGTGGTGCGGTGGGTAAGAGCTCGGAGTATTTTGGCTTGTCGTCATACAACGGGACCGGCTGCTCCCGCCAGCTTGAACGTCGGTCGCTTCCCTCTGAGCTCTCGTATTCCCTGTGTCTTGGAGCAGATTCTCTTGACTCTTTCTTGGGCGGAGTAGTGCGGCGCTCGGTCCTCTTGTTGGATGAGGTAGTGGCATTAGTTGATACTCGACGAGCTTGTTTCTCAGCCTCGAAGTCTTCGAGGTATTGCAGTTTCTCCAACAGCTCCTTCTTCTCCCCCTTTAATGTTCTGTTTTCCTTATGACTGTCTTTCAGAAGCTTGCTTATCTCGCCATTAGCGAGCTGAAGCCGTCTGACTTCCTCGTTGGCGGCATCAAGTGCTTCTCTGAGTGCACGGAGGCTCTGGCGTTGATCTTGTGTTTGCTCATAGCTGAAGGCGGAATCATTGTCGGGCGATGTCCCTAATGACGCTCTATCACTCGCGGAACTACTACCAACACCCGAGTCTCTGCTCCCAGTGCTTCGGTGACCCTGTGAAGATTTACCTCCTTTGGTGCCACGCTCATAGTGGACCTTCTTCTTTGACGAAGACATCATAATGACAGGCTGCTACTCGGCCAAGTGGGTATCTGCTGTCCAGTGACTGGAGCGGTGAGGTAACCAATAGCTGAGCCGTAAGAGCGGTCAGGTTATAGGATTGGGCATTGAGTAGCTGCAGGTTATAAGGGCTGAAAAGTATGGACGTGTATAAAGCAATGAAGAGGCCCCTCTGACATCTTTATGAGAAAAAAAACCAATTCTTGATGGTATGGCTGCCTTACACCCTCTTCTTAGATATCTACGGATAGGTAGAACCCCCTCCATACCGCACGCCGTCACCTGGATTATGGCGCTCGTTTCCCAGAACACACACCGAGTATCGCCAAGCCCATTGTCTTTCGCACACCACGGGATGCTAGAAGTTTCATGAAAGGAGTCATCGATGGTCCAATCCCTAGTCGTGTTCTGACTGCAGACACGATTCTATTGGGTGGAGTAGGAAAAGGTGGCTCTGAGTCTGCCTTTGCGGAATCGCACAGCCAGGCTGCCTTGAAAATGCGCTTCAATGCGGCGCAGCCGTAAAAAAACAGTCCGCCTTGCAGAGCCTCTGCCTCACGATTTTCAACAGTGTATTGGGCAGAAGCCGCGTCGCTGCCTATTGGTTTGCAGTACATGCCCGTCATTTCCAGCAAGTCATGATGAGTTGGCATTATCTTTATGCAAGTTGTGCATTGCCGATAGGCAAGCAGTTCACGTGCCTTGTATCACGAGACCAGATAACCAACTTCTATTTCAACTACCTACTTCCCATGGAGATCTAAGCAGCCTCTGGGGGCTGATGAATATACATTTATCCCTTTTATATCTATTTGCGTCCTTAATGTTCATGTAAACTCGAAAATGCGCATGGCTGGGAGCGATGTTGCCTAATTGGCTTGAAGTTGCCTACATGCCAACCTGGTGAGCCGTCCTGATTTGCCTTGTGGTGTGGCAGCTTTTATGTCAGGGAGGTCTCCGGAGCGAGGCCAGATCGGTTCATCTAAACTCGAAGTCGAGTGATGGAGTCGAGGCCACACATTCTTGATGAGTGTTAAGGATGGAAATGGAAATCTTAAGAAGTATTAGCCAAATTCCAGTGTTTTGATAGTAAAGAGACATACCAGCAAGAACTCCACAACATTTATCCTAAGCCTAGTGCTGAAGTGTCGTGCAAAAAATGAGCAATTCCAGTTCTCTCCAAAACAAAGCAAGATCATATCTCCCTATATGTATATCCAAGTTGGCTAAGATACCCTCTCATGTTGCTGATAGTTTGATCTCTGTCGCTGATCAGGTCGTCTCGTTGCTTTATTGCTCGCTCCATGGCCAAAACCTCCCTGATTTTGTCATCCAGTCTCTGCCGATAGTTTTCCGCTCCTGCACTAGCTAGTCGTAGAGCTCGATTCTCATCTTTCAGCCTGTCGTTCCTGAGTCTCTCATCTTCAAGCTTCCTCGTGAGACGGTTTAGGTCACCGACTTTATCGTGAAGCTGGTTTCTGAGATTGCGGCATTGTGCGTGGTCGTCAAGGAGGGCTTGGTAACGATTATCGATATTGTATGCATCAGCTTCTGCTCGACTCAAACGCCGTGTCAGGCTCTCGATTTCAGCCTCGAGAACGACGATCTGATTCTCAGCATCACGAAGCTGGTCATATGTTGACATGCGGACAGACGATCGACGGACGAACTGTGGGTTTCCACTCCTGCTTTGCTCGACGTACACAGTACGACGACGTTGCATAGGCGACAATGAGTTCCCTATGATGGGTGCTCTCTGGTCTTATGTCGAGACCAGACGATCAGTACACTAGAAATACTGATATATTTATAAGGCTTTATAAAGCTCAGATATTCTACTGACAAATGTTCTGCGTATCAGAGATGATGTCAGGAGAGGAGATCAATCAGCGAATAGGGCGGACACATCGTCTTTAAGTGGTAGATGCACAGGGCTTATGAGAGCCTTGTGCAACATTGGGACGTATGTGGTGGTGGTCATGCCTAAAATGCTTTTCGGTGTGAACAAGGCTATGTTTCCCTACATGATAAAGGACTACAACTAAAGCTTCACAGATCTTAATCCAATCCAACAGTGGCGACTCATCAGAAGCGATGTGCAAGGAAGGGGCTGATACAAACTACAATTGCTCAATAAAGAGACAAGGACTAGCGTATGTCGCAATCTGAGTAACTTGCAAACTTCTTCACCATTCCTGGATTTCTAAGCCCGAACAAGTCAAAGTACAAGCATCATTCTCAGCTCTGCAAGGGCTCACACGAACCCAAGATATCAGTATCCAATCTCCTTGTCCCTAAAATCTAATAAAGCAAAATTTAAATGCTGGAAGCCAATAATGAGCTCGAACTTCCTAGAAGGAAGATTAAGCTTATTCTAGGCTGCTTGAACCTGGAGTCACTGGTCTACCGAATCAAGCCCAAGAGCGCGTAAAGAGAGGGTGACGATGCCCAAAGCTCTTGTAGAGGATGTGGGTGAGGGGCTATATTCAGCCTGGCACACAGCCACAGTGGCTGGTAGATCGCTTATCGCAGGGATCAAGTCTCAAAAGATCAGGAGAAATTCGCTCAACACGGCTGGCTGGTATGCGTAAAACGCCCTAGATAAGGGTGTGTAACGCCAGATATCATTCCTAATCCTA
Source organism: Bisporella sp. PMI_857 (assembly GCA_021307315.1). Taxonomy (NCBI): domain Eukaryota; kingdom Fungi; phylum Ascomycota; class Leotiomycetes; order Helotiales; family Helotiaceae; genus Bisporella; species Bisporella sp. PMI_857. The sequence goes on along the minus strand of JAJSPD010000013.1, from coordinate 853,190 downwards.
GTTCTGACGTGAGAATTGGGGAGGACGTAATGGGTCAAGAATTGAGGCGACCTCATGGCTTCTTTGTTGCACCTCTTTGAATGCAAGCAATACAATGCAAAAATCTGCGCGTTGCTTCACTTGGGTAATTCTATGAATCATAGCGATGCGTGCCTGAAGGCATGGAGGGTATGGATGTGGCAATCAGTTGTTATAAACACGTACTATTTGCAATGTGAAGTCTGAGCAGTTGGTGATAGCCACATTGATGCCAAGATCATGGGAACACAAGCTGAAGCACCGACCACAACGCGTCTGTCGCGGCAATTCCTTTCCTCTCTGGTTCTTCTTAGGGCGACCGAAAAGGAACCAAAGCTTTCGGTAAGGTACGTAACCATAAGCTAGTGGGCCAGCCAGTGGTGTCAAAAGTTTCAATCGTGCGAAGGATCTCGGTGAGTGAAAGTGAGCACCCGGATAGAATACGTAGCCTGGGGTACATCAATGCACTTCTTAGCGCAACTACGAGCAGAAGCACGAAGGATCATACATGGAGATTGTGTGAGCATCTGCCCAACAGTATGCAGGGGTTGATATCATATTAGAAACAAAGTTCCTAGGCCTTGCCTAATATTGCCCTTATACCTTTTCCTACCATAGTACGCTTTATGGCCCCCACCTCAAAAATCCTACAACGGGATGTTCAGCGCAACAGTCAAAATATGTTAAATTCTTCTGCATAGTATCTTATCAACATGCAGCGATGACAGCGCGGAAAGATTGACGCCAGCTGATTGAATGCATTAAATGGATACAGTCATATTGAATCCTTCGTAGCAAATTTCCAGTGGCAATACCGCAGTGAAGTTACATGTATTTGCGTTATTGTTCGGTATCGTCCTCTACTTAGAGCCTAGCCCGAGTCCTATGATGATCTGGTGTAAAGAATTGCTGTGGTGGGTGGAGAGCCTAGTGCTCTGGGACGGGGGACTGTCTAGCACTACGACTGGTGCACTATTGAAAACAACAGGTAGACCATAAGAGAGCTGGAGAGCCTCAAAAAGTGGCACAAGAACAGTAAGAGCAACTATGACAATTGTTGGCGGAGATGTGACATCAGCGCTGTCTTCATGCGAGCGAGACACAACAGCAACAAGCGTTGCCACAGGGACGCCCTTACGCACCAGGTAGTAGGCATTGCATTTTCCTAAGCAGGTTCTGATCTCCATTGTATCCTTCTTCGTGACCCTGCCAGCAGAGCACACAATGAAAAAAAAAAAAGTTATGCCACTCAGACATCCATCGTCACACACCCTCCCACCGCGACCGAAGCCGGCGAATAGAAGGGACAAGATCATCGCCACTCCCTATACAGCCCCGGAGGACCGCCATCTTTGCAGACAGTGCGAGAGCAAATGGCCTCACTCTTGTGCAACGAGGATCGGCTCATCAACGTGGTTGAGGTCTATAGCTTTTTTGAGAAGCTCAGAAGAGGACGTTTACTAAAGAAATGATTCTTAGACTGTGGCACAGCGTTAGCAATCGTAGTGGACAAAGTATAGGGGGTGGGAAGACGAACAGTATTGTCGTGAAGATTCAAAAAAAAAGGACCGGAGCCTCAACTTTATAACTTTTTCGGTTGGCTAGTTTGAATGCCTCAGGCACCCATGCACCCTAGGGCAAAGAAAATTTCTGATCACAGGTGGGTCTTGAGCATCATTGGTGTGGTATCACTACCAATTATTAATAAGTATCAGTACTATGTTCAAATCGAAATGCTATTCATGAAGAGAATGGCAGTGAATATCTTCTTGAAGAAAAGAATTCATAAGTTTGTATGTTTAACTCCAAGTTGAACGCGAGAGTTGGGTCAATATAAGCCCAGACTAAATGCATGAAAATCAAGACATAGGATACTTCCAAATCTACACCCACGACAGAGTCGCGTAGCATAGATGAGATTATTTACATAGCTTTGTACCGATCTACATAATATATTGAGCATAGGCTTGTGCACCGTACATTTTAGTTCTGGTCTTTATATGATCTCGTTATTGGTTGGAGGATTGCTTATGCCCGCTCAAGCTCGCAAGTCTTAGTCTATCATGGTCTAGCTATATTACATCTGGGTCTCTCTTCGATCTCAAGAGACTCTTCTTTGCGAGTTCGGTACCATCGTTCAAAGTAAATCACAATGGCTCAGAACTGAGAATCGACTGAGCGACGCAACTAATCCGTTATTTACTACCAGCGCCCAAAGCCCAGATCCTCTCCATAAAACCCCAGTATCCCTTTTCTCCTTCCTTTCCCTTGAATAACTGAACATGAGCAGCATCATGAATTAACAGTTTCTCAACTGGATATCCTTTCTGTTTTGCCTCTCTAGCATGTCTCTCGACATCCTCCCAACTGATCGCCAAATCATCTTTGCTATACACATATCCCTTTACACACTTCTTGTCGATCAGTCTATGATCGTTCATTCCCTCTGTCGGCCTCCAAACAAGCTCTCCCCAGAACCACTTTGGTAGCCAGTTTACAACGATGAAGACGAGAGATACCGTGCTGAGTACCACCACCATGAATGGCAACCACGCAAACCATCCCCAGGTTCTCGCTGGGACAATAAGCGCATGAATATCACGGCGAAATCTAGGGATCCCAGGAGCAGAGTCGATTAACCACGCTTGTGCTGGCAAGGGACGACCAGTGGTGGCTTGATAGACACTCGCGATCCCGTACAACCTCTTTCCACCTCCGTTACTAAGGGTATGGACAAAGAGCCTCTCGCTGGCCTGATCGCGTGCTAGTAGGGCAGTTACTGCAGCTTTAACATCTGCACGGCGGCGTGCTTCTGTGTGGAACAAGAACTCGACTGTACTAATAGTGACTAGAATGATCCGTGTTCGGGGAAAGAAGCGCATATAGATCCCCGTGTAATATTCTATATGCTTAGGTAACGCATTCATCCATGAGCACAGGATAACAGTAGTTGGGTGAGACGAGGGTACCGGCTTGTCTGATACTGGAGGTTCATACAGGCGCACTTTAGGGGAAAGGCGAGTGAAAGCTGAGAGCGGCTTTTGAGCTGGCGTGACCATTCTTGGTTTTACAGCTTCTCCTGGAATAGTCGTGATATTGGATGCCATTGTAGATATTGGCCCTTCCTAGAATTCTGCACTGGGAGAGCTTGCTAGTTAATCTTCCAAAGTGCACGAGCGGCATGGAGGGTCATCAAACCATACGGCCGTAAAAGCTTTCACAACCAACCTATCTGGGTGACGGATGAATTTGGCGAACAGCACGTCTTGTAAGCTTATACTGTGTGAACCGCACTATCACAATACCAAGCAGGCCGCTCGGCCCCTGATGTGTGATTACTGATATCTTTATGATTTATTCAACCTTGTCCTCAAACAGTTGAAGAGTGCTTGTAATTGGCATGGATGAGGCTTGGGCCAGGGTTCGTGTAACTCAGCCAATCTCTTTTGTCAAAGCCTTCGGTCACAAAGCTTGACATGCGATGTTAAGAGGGACAGGCCTCTAGGACTTGCGTGTTTCTCTTCTAAAAGGTTCCTGTCGTTCCAAAACCCATCTCAATCGAATACCAAAATGGGTTGTGCCTCGGCTGGTGGGTATCTTCCATGGCGCTGCCTGCCGATGTCAGCCGCTGGAGATAGTTAGGCGAAAGCGATTTTCAGGGGAAGTGACACTCGGAATCCTTCAACCTGCAAATTGTGCTGATATCGTCTGCAGATAGGCTGCATACTGAGCTGGTGGACCCGGCTCTCATAGGTCACCTGCTTACACTCAAGGCAGCGGTAATGCTTTGAGGAAATCAGAATTTGCCCTATGGAAGGAAATGATATCATGTGCACCAGTTGGACGAGAGCTCCAGAGGATATAATACACTCCCAATGGAACTGATACTCAATCAAGCACATACTGGAATATGAGTACTGCTTATCCGGTCCTGTTTGCTTCTACAGGGGGAACATAGCTTTCTTACAATGAAGAGATAACTGCGATAGCTCAGTGATGGGAGGATGTTGTAGATTATGGAGGTGCTTGCCTCACGAAGTACCTGAAAGTAGTCAAAATTCCAGAATTTCCCTTGATGACCTCTGATATCCTCGAATCCTTGGCTCTGGAAAGGATCACTAGCACATTTACAATCAAGGTATGTCATATCTGGGAGATGATTGATTGAATTGACCAAACAGAGCAGAAAGCATTCATCAAATGTACAATTGCGCCATTGAGATGCTACCCATCCTCCCAGAACCTAGCGGTGGCTTTCTGATGTATCCGAGAAGCTGTATCCCATATCCACCACCCAGGACCGCAAGACCTGATCAGGTTTCATCATTCACCCAACGCCTCTTCCACTTTGGTTATCTATCCGCTCTTGCCAGTTGGATTGGGGTTCATCTGTTTAGAATCGTCAGCCCTTTCTCCTTGTGTAGGTCCTCGATGTTGGTGTTACAAACCTTCCTCTTGCCACCAGTGAGGGTGACATTGACGAATCTGCGGGTGTACTGTATGCGCTTCTTCGCGCGTCCCTTAGGCACCTTTTTTTTTTCTTGTGGCTCAACCTATATTTATTTATCAGAATTTATCTATTAATGGTCTTCATTTCATCCCAGTGCTCAGTTTGTTGTTTCTCGTCATCAGGTTTCACTTGTTGTGTTCGCCACATCCCATCCTCGAAGTCATCTGAATTCCGCCACGCATCTCATATTTTCCATTCCAGATGATCATGAATTTTTCGTACCTTTGGTGTCTGAGATTTAACCTTTCCAGCACGAGCGAGGGATCCGTGGACCTTTCCCATGATTGCGGTTTATCGGTTGAATGTCGAGGTGATTTCCGATCTAAAATGAAGCTGATAGATTAGCTGGTGCTCCGCCTTTCATGTACGAAAATAATTTTGGTGATCATGTATCTCGCAGATGGGTTTGTTCGATGGCTGGGAAGACTCACAAGTTGCTTTGATGTGGTGTCATGAAATATGTCGTCGACTGCTTTCCTCGAAAAGTATGTGGTGGGATCCAGTAAGCGATACGCTAGTGCATTTCAGGGCTACCTATTATCACGTGATAATGACACTTCCAAATTTCGGGAAAGAGGAAAGAGAATTGGAGTCAGACAGGGCATTGTTGTTTAAGCAAATCAAATTAGTACAGGCGTAGGAGGCTTAGAGTATATAACTGAATCGGCATTCTTCCGCGGACTAAGGTTTTGTTCATAGTCGTCTTTGAAAGGCACTTTCCGTCCCAGTACCAGCTGCATTTTTGGATATTTAGCATCCGGAATCTTGCATTGCAACTTATAGGACTTGAATAAACAAGATAGCAACATAGTACCTTGTACTATCTATTTCAAATTACAACGAATTAACTTTTGATCCTGTCACGAACACCCAATCTTGGCTTCTGAATATGGACGCCAAGCAGCCTAATCTTATCTGATGATCTACTGTAACAATATTGATGCCGAGCCTGACCAATACCTGTTGCTTGGAGGTCTCATATCAAAGAATCACCCCATCTCTTTTTGTAATATATAGTCTCATCCTACATCATCTCCTCATTTATCGTGAATTTCCACAACAGCTACTGGCTTCGAAGGTCAACATGATATTCTCGAGCGTTTTCTCATTGTCTGTCCTGCTCTCAGTAGCTGCCTCTCAGGAGGGGCAGCCTTGGCGTAAGGTCTCCTTGTGACAGCTACAAGTACTCACGCTACTTCTGCTAACATAATCGCAGTCTTCATTAACCCACCTCCGAATGCAAATATCAAGATCCCAACTTCTCGCGAATCTGCTATTCAAGCACGCCGAATTCTACACTTAACGCCTCTCGCCACGCTTTCTACAACTTTTCCCTCTTCGAAAAGCCCTCAATCAGAATGGGAAGCCAGCACCTCGGAGAACCGGCCTACAGATCTTGGAGGCATATCCATAGGTCTCATGGATTACATCGCTGACTGTGAATCCAGTGGTGATCCAACAATCCTAGCCATTAGCATCGCTACAACTTTCAAGAACGCTGCGGCTGGCTCAAACGTTTCGCTGTCTCTGCAGTGGACACCTCCTTACCCACCATCATCGCGCATTGGCGGATACAAAGAACCTGTTCCCTACTCCGCAGCTAACCTGCCGCGGTTTGCGCTGCTGGGATACCTGGAAAACATTCCCAAATCTGAAGTGGAGAGCCTAGCGCTTGGAGAATGCTTTACCAAAACGCATAGAGACGCGAAATATTGGCTACCAGGGAACTCCATTCATCACAGTGAATGGGTGCGACTGGTTGTTCAGAAGATATATTGGGTTGGCGGCTTCGGAGACAGAGCATATATTGGGTGGATTCCAGTCGAGGAATGGCAAAGTGTGACTCGTGAGGAGTGGGAAAGTATCAAATTACCCGGAGAGAAGAAAGGCTGGAAGGAATGGGCGGTTGAAAGTTTAGGACAGTGGGAACTGTAAATGATAAACATCTGGAAATGATAGAATGTTATGATAATGAAGCAATGCAAGGGCTACGCCTGATCTGCCCTCTCTGAATATAATGTTGGCGTCTTTTATGTGGTCTCGATTTATCATGCTCCAGGAAGAGCAATGCAGGCCGCTGCTCAAAAATTGACTGAGGCAATTCACAAGTGTTGAATCGGAATCTGTAACAGAGGATTATTGAAGTGAACGATGCTTTTGTATTGTAAACACTAATTTTTCAAAATATCTCCAATTTCCCTTGCCATTCGCTTCAATAAGTAAAGAGCAATTCGACAAGAAAAGTGCGAAGTCCATGTCCACAATCACTTACCCTTCCTTCCCAAAATTCGAGTCAAGAGGAAGGCTGCCAAGCCACATCTACTGACAGCCCCACTATGCCCCTCTACTTACAGCCCTCATCCACCACAGACTGATATACATTTTGCAACATCGCAGCATAACATGACTACATATTGAGCCCTTTTTGTGTGTCGCAAAACAGCACCAAGTAAATACTACAAATACATTTAGTAAGCCCAGCTTCTCCTTAATGTTTCAGTGATTAGTTATACGCTTCTGCCTTGGCAAACACACTATGCAAAATCTTGTCCATATTCACGAGCCTGCATGAGATCCTCCTGTCGCCTTTATTTATTCATCAATGAACTGCAGGTTGGCGTCGATCTTTATTGTAGCACTTTCTAGAACTTCTATGCAAGGTTGAATAGGTATGAATACTTCAGACATATGATGTACAAGTCATGGCTAGTCCTATGACTCTGACAGCCAAAATTTGATACTGAAAGACACAAGCAAGAGAAATGTTCTAGGCCCAGGGCGCGCCGCTTCATATCAGCATTTGTTCCTGCTTTAGCACAACTGAACTGTTGTCCTTCGGCATTTTTTGCGCCGAGTCAACAAAAGACTCACTCACTTAGACTCACTATCATAATCAAGCCCTTGGCATTAAATGCTATATCTATCGATATGGGTCTTTGGCATCTCTTTTTGGTCTCTAAGTTGCTGCATTCATATGTCCTGTTACGATGCATGTAGATTTTCACAGCCCTAAGTCATACCTATTTAGATGTTTATCATTTGACTAACAAGAAATAGATATAAATCTATCCCGTTAAGATAGCCTCAATATTGCTGTTTGCAATATTCGCCTCCTCAGGATAGGAGACATTCTCGGTCGCCAAGATCGCCACTAAGAAGTGATGCTATATTTGAGGGTAGCATGTTTACCCAATGAACACCTGACATCACTTCAACCAGCACCTACTCTATGAGGTCACCTCATACAAGCAGTCCAATATGGCACCTTCCGGAGGCTCTAATTTGCCAGAGATGGATATCAAGCCCGAGATTAAAGAAGAAGGCCCTGATGACGGCTGGGTACCCGAGGTCACGGCCGTGAGGACTTTGAGAAAGGTAAGGGTTTCCCACTCGTCGCCATTCAGCCTTTCTTGTCGTGGCCCCTTCGTAAGAACAACGTTCTAAGAAATATGCTAAATTTAAGTCCTATATAGTCCAGAGCTGTCACAGATGATGTAGAACTAAGGATCAAATCGGAGGAGCCGGGGCAGATGACTATCGATCTAACTTATGATCCTTTCGATACCGCTCAAGATAGTAGTGAATTATCGGAGCTTGAGGGATTTGATGACAATTTCGATGATTCACAAGGAACTATGGAAACTCGAAACGGGATTCAATATTTCGTTTGTAAAAGTACAGCCCTAAGATGTCCGTCACAAGGAGATGCTTACTGTCGGTAGCTTTCGAGATTCCACAAATATCCCCCCCTGTCGTTGTAATGAGATATGTCTCTGATCTCTTTGGTATGCAATTATTATCACTACGTACGCTGCACTTACTAATCTTGTATAGCATGTCTTGAGTATGGGAGTATAGTCCTTGATTCTGAATATCAAAGAGACTCAGCCTGGGATGAACATCAAGCTTCAATGTTAATTTGTTCGATTTTGAGTTGGTGGCAAATCTCTTATTGAAAATTCTGTAGCTGACATATTATGTAGTGGGGTACTTCATTCCTCCTATCATTTTTAACCACAGAATGTTTAGGAGGGAAGACCATAATGGCGACGTTTCGCACATGATTAACCAGCGCATCTGCGTAGATGGAAAGCAGCGTCTATCTGCACTTCGAAAGTTCATGAGCGGCTACATTGGGATCGAAGATAAGAATCAAAGGAAATGGTATGCATTTAAAATCATCCCATGCAGTATTTTACGATTAGTACTAAATTTTACAAAGGTATTTCTGTCACCCTATGGTAGGCAGCCAGGAAATCCTTAGCAATCATGATATCATACCAATAGCTATTAAGGATTTCTTTAAGAAGAGAACTCTCTGCTGCTATGAATATAGTGACTTGCCGCAGGAAACCCAAGAAAACATGTTTCAGCTCGTACAAAGAGGCATTACATTGACTCCTACCGAGCAGATGCGTGCAAAGTCTACGGAATGGGCTGTACTCGCAAAGCAATATGAAGAGGATTATTCAATTGTTGTCAATTGTGAGTTACCTTCCAAATCATACCGCTTCTCACTCCTGATTTTCAGCAGTGTCCAAACAGAAGCAAGCGTCTGGCTTCCGAATTGTGGTAATCATGTTTGCAATGATTAGGGATGTCATGGGCCTGGGTTCAACAAGATCCATCAGCATATCATCTTGCCCTATCCTGCAAGCTAACCCACAAGCTCTTGAGAGACTCCTTGAGGATAAGGTTCCAATAAGCCCAGCGCTAAAATTAAAGCTAAAGGAGGTCTTCGACAAATTTGAGACCCTTGTTCGGTTATGCTCAAATCAACTGACAGCGACTAGATATGTTAGTGAGTAATATTTGAAGATCCTCGCTTGCCGTAGAAAACAAGGATTAATCGTTTTGGTGCAGTTAAGAAGAACTCTGTCTTCGACCCAGCTCCGGATTTCTTGGAAGACAAACAGCCACATACGTTTTCTCCGTTAGAATTGGTTGGCACTGCAATTCTAGTTGCGTATCACATGGCAAAGCATTCTGATGAAGAATTGCTGCGGGGGGTGAAGGAGTTAAGGCACCATTTGCGTATTATACCCAAGAATCTCAAATTGGACACACAGTGCTGGCATTCTGTTTGGGAGTTCATTAGAACGTTCCCTGCCAGCAACCCCAGACCTTCTCCCGAGGATAACGCGCAAGGTGAAGAACGGGATTTGACCGACGAAGATCTCACGACTAGAATTGGTGACCTCGTGGGTGATCTCGGAAAGCGGACTACCCGATCACAAATTTGGGAAGCTAAACATCTAGGAAAGGCAAGCATACATACCTAATACAGATTTCTGAGAAATCTGCACATATCTAACTCTACTTGTAAACAACCACTAACCTGATGATTGTAGCAATCAAACAGAGAACGGAGAAGTAGAGGAAATTCCTCGGTCGAAGGAATTTCGAAATCCCTCGGTATTGATGACGATACCAGTCGGCCAGTGTCAGAAACTCAGATCGAGCATAACCAATATGTGCTTCTTCTATCCAAGGAAGGTAGCGCAGGCTCTGCCCTCAAAGATGTCGAGATGGCCTGTATTGATAATTCAGCATCTTCTGAACGCAGGACAGAGGCTCTTGACGCGTTCTCAGCCCCTAAGGATGAACCGAATCTGGACCGCCCATTGCTGTCCGGCGTTCAGAATTTTGGGGCAAACGATATTCACACAGACGTTGGCGTCTCACCTGAACCTGTACCATATGCCAATATTCCAATTCTTGGATCCAAGTCCCAAACTACTACCATTCACAAATCAGATTCCGAAGGTTCATCGCCTGATGACTCTGATAAAAAAGCAGATAGTAGACTTACCAACAATGCTGTACAGTTTCAACACCGTTATACCACATATGATGGAACTCCCGCGTATTCGACTGGGACTTGTGTTCTAGGCGACCTGATTGAAGATGCGCAAACCACAACCTCTCCCAGACCACATCGTCATCAAAAGGATGGCAAAGTTTATATATTTGCCAACAGAAATGAAATTCAGAGTGAGAGGGGTAAAAATAAAGACGGGCTTTCCATGTCCCAGCAAACGGTAGAAAGCACAGAATCCGTAAATCCCGAATCTGTACCGGCACCGCTATTGATTCCTGCGGCACAAGTTTACGGGGGCTCATCGAGTAGATATAATTCCGAGGCTGTCCGTAAGTTTCGACGCAAGCGGAAGAGCAATACAAAGAAGAAAAAGAGAAATGATAATGTGGTTACAAATAAAGCATATCTCGATGATCTATCTGCTCATGACTCAACTGGCTCTCAGGCTCAACAAATTGGAAATGGAAGTGTGGCCGATACGGTTAGCAATGAACTTGCTGTATCACAGTCAGCGTCTCCGACGGCTGAATTTTTCACAATCAGTAGTGATCCCGAATCCATTACTGTAGTTGTGCCAGCTGCTAGACCGAAAGAGAAGAAGGAAAAGAAGAACATAAACGGTTATCATGATGTAACAATAAGCGAAAGGTCTTCTGGCAGCAAGCTCGCTCAGGGGCCGCCTGCCTCACAAATCTCAGACGCGACATCAACATGTATGCCTACACATCCAACAAGGCCCATATCAGCTCCAACAGAGATGATCTCCGCGGCGGCAAATGCAGGCACTCATGACCCTTTAGCTACTGATTTGCTGAAGATTGTTGATAATGTACCAAAGCCTCAATCTAGGTTCAAGCCGAAGATACCTCTTCGGAAAGAGAAGGGTCCTGATATAGACGGTGCTACAGTAGATGGAAGAAGCTTTAACAATGAACCTACGCTCAGAGCTGCGGCTCAGATATCGATTCCGCCGTCAGCTATATCCCAAAATTCCTCATTAGTTACCACGCCATCAGCTGTGCCTTCCAAATCAACGGTTGGCACGACGCGATCTAGTGATGAGACGGGGGATGTAAGAGTCCACAATCAGCCGCAAGCTGAGCTTATAGAGCAGCAGATCCACTGCCCTCGCATCGGCTGTATGCCACATCGCACCTATCCCATATCACAGCACTTTGCGAGTCAAAGGAATCTATTGCAGCATTTGGAAGCAAAACGCTGCAATACACCAGCAACAGATATTCATAACCCCCAAGTCGCGGATTCCAGTTCCACCCGGAAAATACACGATAAAGTGCAGAAATTCGAGGTCTTGGGTACTTTCTTGAGCGGAAGAGGTTCAGGTACACACTCTGCTGGGACGTCAATTTCTCATGCCACGGTTTCTAAGCCTTCAGCACCTCATTCACCACAACCTACCTCTGTACCTGCAAACACTGCGCATGGAGTGTCATCTGCAAAGCCTGTCGCAATTGCCACGATTGACAGGCTATCAAACAATGCTGATAGCATGCCAAGGACCGAATTTTCACTGAAGCCGAAAGTTCCTTCGGGCAGAGAACAAAACTCCAAAGCAGCAACTGCAGTCTCGAGCGGAAGAAATCTCAGTACTAACCCTACCACACATCTAACAAATACTCAGAATCCGGCTCTAGAGAGTTCGGTAGCTAGTAAATTTAAGTCTACGGCCGTAGTTACGACTAAGTCAGTGCCTCTAGCAGTTTCTATAGGACTGGAGGCCATTGCAACGGCTGACGATGTTCTGAAGCTTGATGACGACAAGCCAAAGCCTGTGTCCAGGTTCAAGCCGAAGGTGCCTCTAAATACAGAGCGAAAACCACCTACGCCACAGCTACCTAGGGGACCGCGTGCTGACCTACAAACTGTAAACCGTCACTCTTTTGCGCCTCCACGTCCCGCGTTTCCCTTTTCTTCGAATAAGCGTGGTCTTGGAAATAGCCCACCACCGGACTTACGACTCCCGAAGCGACCTACACTAATCACTGCCACTTCGGCCTCAAGCTCTCGACCAGAGCAAGAACCAGACTCGTGGTCAAAAATGATAACACTAAATCGGTCACCTCCAGCTCTGCAGAATGAACCAAGCCTTCCGCATCCATTTGGGAACCATACACTGGATGATCAAAGCCTAGAGTACTCCTTCGTGCATCGTCTCCGAGAATCTCCCGGAGCTCACAAGAGGGTTCATCCACGAACAGATAGAGGAGGCTTTTCAAATCCATCCAGACGGGATATCCGGTTTGGCACGGGGCCCGAGCCGAGAAGAGATACACGCATAGATAAAGCTTTCTCCTCCCAATCCTATCATGGCCCACTAGAGTCTGAACTAATGCAGGATATACGAGCAGAAAGAAATATTCATCGGCCATTCCAGCATGGTCGACATGAAAAGCAACGAGCTGATCGGAGAGATACTCGACCAGAGAAAAATGTACAGCCACTATCCCAATATGACACACAGAAAGGGATAATGTCTGCACAGAGGAGGGAAACACATGCACATGTAAGCTGTCGGCTTCCGGGCCAGTATAGTCGACTGGAAGGAGAGCAATCGAGCGAGACAGATGACTCCCGAGGGAATGGTGGCATCGCAGACCCACTACAGCAGAGTCCACAGGAAGCACCAAGGAATGATATAAGAGAAAATAGACAGACAGATTGGGCCTCTGGAAACCCGTTTCATCGGCATTCACAAAGAAGGCAAAGTGCTGGCCAAAACTGGAGAGAAGTACAACAAGATGGAAGCGGTGTAAACGTATTCAGATCTCACCAACGGGGCGGTTCCAGATTTGGCGCAACTGCCCCTGGGAAAATCGATAGTTATAGGCCAGGCCCTGTGAAGCGGCCGTATGGTGACTCGAATCTTGGTGTGAGAGAAGCCTGGCGGAAGAGGCAAAAACCAGACGATGCATAGAAACTACTTTCGGTGATCGCTATATGGGACGGCGCATTAGAAGGCGTGTGGCAGGCTTCGTTTAGCGCATAGGAAGGAGGCTTTGCGTTTCAGGGTTGTTATAGGCGTTTTCACAGGAGGATACCCTAGGTGGATAGGCAGACAACAGAGAGGCATGGTATGCATGGAATTGGCGTCTTGGTCGATATGACATTGTACATTGTTCATAAGGTCTTGTATATACTGCTCCCTCCAACGCCATATTCCAAGCCAGGAGAATATTCTTCTTTTGCAACCACTGTATGCTTGTTAGATATATCCCTACTCTGTCCGCGAAGAACGTCTAACTTCTCATCACCCAACATTTACTGAAACAATTAAAGTCGCCTCCAACGTGTCACTATCCTTTCAGAACTCCTACACCACGTCTACTCGGTTTCTTCTAAATAACTATATACCAATTCACATTAGAACATCTAATGTATGAAAAAATCAGCTACATTAGAAAAAGGTACTTAAATAGCTTGAATCTTGCCAGAGCTAAACTTTCGTTTTGCAAGATTTTTTTAATCATATCAAGCCTTTCTTTTACCATGAGAGAGTTCGGAAAGAACCGCTGTGGGTTGAACTTGGACAGATTGAGTAGGGCAGCAGATCGAAGAGATTTGCTTTGACACAATCAGAATTTTGCTACAGACATATCTGCCAATGCAATCCAATAAAGAACGCCGTCTCACAAATCAATCCATTCATTTAGAAACAGGGTATCACTCTTCCACATCGCCTTCAAAATCCTCCATCCCCTCCTTTACTACCTTGCTCAGAGCCGCAGCCGCCCGTCCCGTCTCCCCACCATCCTTCCTTGCCCTCTCAATTCCCTCGGCAAACACTTTCTCAAACCGCTTCTTAAATACCCTCTGCCTACCCTCACGATCAACATACATCTCACCTTCCTCATCTCTCGGCCTCCCAAACAGATTCAGATGCGCAAATGGATTGGGCGTTGTAGGCATCATCAGATGTCTATTCTCTATTCTGAGAAACCCGAAGCCGCGGTATGGTTCTGCGGGTGTATTATCTGGGGGGTCGAGCAAACCGGCGGCGAGGAATTTTTTGAGGAGAGTGAGCTGTTTCGGGAAGGCGGCGGGGGAGGAGGAGATCGCTGACCGGCTGGTGGTGCTCCAAGATGAGGGTTTGGTAGTGTTGAGGGAGGACCAGGACAGCATGGTCATGAAGCAGTTTAGAGTCTTGACCCAGCCGCCAGGGCAAGAGATGGCGGCGTCTGCGGCCGTAGAGAGGAGGAGGTCTAGGCTGTTGAGGGCGTCGGAGCGGATGGAGGAGGCGAGGTGGGTCATCCCGGCGCGGATATAGAGAAGAAAGGTCTCCGCCTGCGCTGATATGTCGGGCGAGGAAATGAGGGACAATAGCGGGTGTAAGGCTGTGCGCACAGGTTGCGAACCGTCCAGGATCAAAGGGAGTAGTTTCGGGAGGATAATATTAGGGTGCACTGGGAGCGGAGTATCGGGTTGTTGGGCGGAACTGCGCGGAGATGTTAGCTTCTGTGGTATCACAGGCTGGCTCTTGAAATACATCATGTAAAGACGTACATTTGACTGGTGAGGTAGGCGAGCGCATCTCGACGCTGTGTTTCAGATCGGGACGATGAGGCGAGAGAGAGGTAGTGGCTGAACTGAGCGGATGATGATGGCGCCGTTGTGGAGAGGGATTGTTGATTTACGACAATTGCTGTGTGGCATTAGTATTATTATAAAGTATAAATGTACACGAATACATGAGACACTGCCATATCTGCAGAGGCTACGATCTTGATCATCGCCAACTAGCTTAATTGTATCTATTGAATTATATATCCGAAGATATTAAGGAAAGCATAGACTAGAAGGCTTCAAGAATTTGCACACAAAGACCAAAATTCATCCTCGTGGGCATGGTATCTAATAAATACTCTAATACGAGTGCGATATCAATCAGGAGGAGGAGTTGGAGTTGAGGATTTATGAGAAATAATTGCACCTTTAAGGCAATTATCGAAGCACAACGAGGCTCAACGTCCTCAGCAGCTACATTGCCATCATAGCATGCAATTTGCTGATAATGGATCTTTAAATAACCCGTGTTAGGATGGAACTGGAAGACTTCTTCGAGGTGAATGTTCTAAGATCATCATAAGGTGATATCTACCATACACATCGCCTTCGCACATAGAAGATACTTCTTCCTCCTTTATGGCAGCTAACCAAGTATATTTTACTTAACCTGTATTTAGAAAATACTGCAGCCTTGACAACTTCTATACTTGATCGTTCTCGCATCTTTGAGAAAAGAGAATATATTGCACGACTCCATAACTTCAGAATAAGGGGAAAGGAAAAGCAGTTCTTTTAATAATAGCAAAATAAGATTCTTACATTTCGCCTTAAAGCTGGTATCTGTGAAGTTGTCGGCTTTAGCTTTCGCCTTTCCTACTTTTAATTTGGGTTTCTATACACATCAGTCAAAATCTATCAGATTGATTTGACTGACTCGACTCACCTGAAAATCTTTCTTCTTGTCCCTTTTCTTTTTCATTGATGACCCCATCTTAAATACTTTCTCTTAGAAAGTCTGGTCATCGAATGCTGAGTATTTCCTGTATAAGTTTTATCGGTGATTTTTCTTGAGGGCCGAAGATGATCCGGCGGGGATAGTTCCGCTTTGTCTATCCCTTTTAGGTAAGGTACTTGTTTTTTATGGGGCGGTTCGGAATAAGTGGGGTCAACATTTTGAGCTCCTTGTTTATTGTTTTTGGGAGCTTGGGTTCCGCCTTTCGACTTGCATCACAAAATCATGGCGCAAACAGATACTGTATGTTTCACCCTTCTTGCTAGAAAGCCGACTCTCTGATAATATTAATGCAAAAATAGAACGAGAAGAATACCCTGTCCGAGACGATCAGTAGACTAAGTACAAAAGATGGAGTTAAATGTACCATTCTTCTCTCAGCATCTACTGGCAGCGTCATACAAAACACAGGAACGATATCTCTGCCCTCGCGCGCAGCAAATGGCGCGTCTTCTTCTTCCTCAGCCAGTAGCTCGATACAGACTAGTCTCTCAACATCAACGAGCGCAGCACCAGAGGATAGTCCGAGAGATGAGATGATGGAACTGGCGAAGATGGTCTACCAGTTCGTGAAGACAGCAGGGGCCTTAGTGGAAAATCTGGATCCGCAGGTTCGTTAAATGGCTTGAACGGGATAGCTGAAATGCTGATGGCCTATGCAGGACCAAACCAAATTGCTGCGACTGCGAACAAAGAGGTTCGAACTGGTTATCGTGCCGGATCCGAAGTATATTTTTGTGGTGGTTCATGATACTCCCTCAGCATGATGACTAGGGCATTAACCGAGAACCATCCATCGGGTATGGTGACAATTGGAAGAGAGACTTGCAACGGAACAGATTTACAACTTGACTGTGCTTCCGTGACTTATGAATTTACGGCATAGCATGCGGGTATACCCAAAAGGCGTTGATGGAGTTTTACACCTTGTGATATTGTTCAGCTCGGCTTGGAGGATCACGGCTTATGGTATATTAGGCGGTTCATCTCATGCCCAATATCAGCCATCTTCCCAGATAGGGGCCAAAATCATGGAGGTGAAACTGGTTGACAGTAAATTGAGGAGATTTAGAGTCGCAATTCTCTGACTGGTGAATATGCAACGCATGAAGTTGCCAGCTGTCGAGCTTATAGAAACTAATATCATCAGTAACCAATAGGATGTTCCAGGCCGTTTTGCCGTACAAGGCTGACTATATTACGCAATTAGGTTCATTCCACTTATGATCGTTCTTCTGTAAATTGTTGATCAATGAGGTGAGCCACAATTCGGGAATGGGACCATCCTTTGTCAGACGGAAGTGACTGATAGGCTACCCGGATTCCTAATTGGCATATGCGGCAAGTGTTAAAATATACTTATAGGAGGTAAGGGGCGGCATTATTTGCCACTACTATTATTAATGAAACCTGTTTTGGCGCAAGCGAAGTCAACATCTAGCTTCTGGAACCGCAGAATTGCATATCTAACGCGACCCAGGATCGTCCGTATGCAATTGTCCAAGATCTGACGGGTGCCAAGTCGCTGGTTGCTGGGATAGCTTAGAGCATTCCGCCGCGCATTCAGCTCAAGACACCCAAATACCTGCTTCTACCCTGCTTCTGGGTGGAACGGCGACCGCTCACCACTTGCTATAACTGATCAATCCTATCCGTCAATGCAAAAGGATAAGTTGAACCAGTTCCCCGCCAGTGCTGAAGAACATATTATTTCCCACTTTTGCCTTTCCCTTGCTCTCTTTTTGTCCCAATGTCCTTGTTCCTTGTCATCAAGTGTGTATGATCGTTTCGCATCTACGTAATGGATGAACGCACCCTACTGTTTCTCTCGTGCCTCGTTGAAGTCTTGTGTGCACGATGCCCTTCTTTTCAGCCTTGGTAAAGAGCTCAAGAAGGGCAAGCTCCCGAGTGCAGAATAAGGAAGAAAATCGAAAACGTAATGGCAATAGTTATGCCGTTCCACAAACCAACAAACAAGAGAAGGCACAGCGGAGGCGATCCGTCCGCGATTTCTGTAATAGAGTATTGAAGAAGGATCTTGGGGCACAGCTACATAGCTCTCAACGTCCGGTATGATCAATCCAAGACAGGTAGAGAGTGCAGTTTAGTTCGTAGGCCTCGCATCGTACCAAAATTATCTAGTATAATGCGACTAGAGATCGAATTGAGAATTCCGTGAGTAAGATCCTGCCTCTCTAGCAGTGTCGCAAATCTAAGTTTTTAAACCTACTGACTTTTTTTGGGAGCCTGTAGTTTGGCACGATAAGGGACATATGCACCAAACTTCATTATATACTACTTCCAATGCTCGGGGGCATCTTGCTAACTATAATCCAGTTAGATAACAACACAGTCTTACCAGCACTGGGGGCTCAAAGACAAAAATCTGATCCCAACAAGCCTCTTCCTCCAGCACCTCGCGAAAATTATGTCGAAACCAAAGAACAAGAGGCCAAGCGACCTGTTAAAAACATGGAACGGATTATGCCTACATTGAGCTCTGCAGATCTACAGAAGTTGTTCTCTGGCGCTCCTCAATTTACATTACGCGCGGACGAAGGCTACCGAGGCGCGCCATATCCTACCGTAACATTTGTTGGGGATGATAAGGAGCAAATGAGGAAATTGACTGATCACAGCCCAGTACGGTACAAGGAATGGAATTCAGTAACCTTGGCCACGAAGCAAGACAGCGTCGAGAAAAATAAATACACGCCTCGCTGTCGAGAACGGCCAAACGTGCTTAGCATGCAGGGCTTGGAGAGAGGAACCATGGGTTTCACGGCAGCTCTGGAGATTGGAGTAGCCGATTCTCTAAAGGAAGACGAGCAAGGTTTTGCGGATAACCTGTTCGAAAGACGTAATACATTTTGGATTAAGAACCAGGGCTTGAGGCGTATGAGTGATGAGATTCTTGGAAATGGCCTCATTGCCGCCAGCAAAGCTTACCATGAAAAGCGCGAAGCAAATGATGTTCAATGGTACTCGGATTTGTTCACAAAGTTTATATTCCCACCAGATCAGTACCACAACAAATTTATAGGACATTACGACCCGCACGGACTGGTATTACAAGCTAAAACTATCATTGGTCTCTTGTCAGTTCCGGGAATCTGGTTAGATTTCAGTTTGGTAGAATGGAGGATTAGATTAGGTCAGATATTATGGCATCCGCCATTTGATTCCAGCAAAGTGGATACTGCCGAGGTCTATGGTGAGATATCCGGCCTGGTGAATACGAATTACGAGCGAAAGTATTGGCTACTGGCACAGATCCTTCTATCCTGCGAGCTGTTATTACGACTTGATGTACTGAAGGAGGAGCAAGCTTATGGTTTTGATATACCCGAAGCAGTCGAATGGTCTTTGGTCCTCGCACGACAGTGGCTCGAAAATGTTAGACTTGAGTGGAACGGCCCAGAGGTAACTCTTGATAATCTGCAATATGAGGGACGAAGTCGGAAAGAACGGGTAAGGTGTTTGCTAGACTTTGCCCGCATATTGGACTGGCCGCATATCGAAGAGTTCACAGCAAAGATAAAAGGAAACAACCTCCGCATCGCGGAGAGCACACATAGCACGCCATATGGAGGGACACCGCTGTCGACACGATCCATCTCTTATTTCGGTAATCAGCGACCAGAATTTCAGAGGACTTCGTCCAAAGCGCAGTCGATTTTTTCCGAGTGTAAGTGGTATTATCTCTGAGGTTTGCCTACCTACTCTTGGTGTTCATTATGTAGATACAAGGGAATAATGCTTCACGAAGTTTTGACAAATGTGTCTGGTCGGCAGCAAAACAATCGTGAATTCTCTTTTCTCCAAGTTACGCACTCATATATGACACTAACTCTAAACCGTTCTAGTGCATCCAGGGGGCTGGCTATCAAACACATATCTCAGCGGCTTAACTCTTCCTGGAGAAGGGCTAGCTCACTTCCTCATATCTACAACTATTGAGAACGACCAGCTGGCAATCTCAAGACTCGGGCGAAATGCGTCTCTATATGGCGGTTTCAAGTACTCAACTAGAAGTTTCTGGAGCAAGGAATGCATTTTAGGTCGTGTCTTAGCGGCAGGAAAGGATGCGAGGGAGTGTATGGGATGGGTCTCATCCCCAATCACCTCCAAGGCGATGATGGAAGAATGGGTGGATATTGAAGTGGATTTTATCTGTAAGTCTACCTTGGAAGAGCAGGCATAATCCAGTTTCTGTGTAGATCTGAGAACGTTAAGGCACTAATATATGTATATCTAGTGACACAAGACAAGCGTCCTCGAGTATTACAAGATAAAGCTGTGGAGCTCGATGGCAATGTGATTGGTGGAACAGAAATCTCGTCTGTTCTTTCTGGAGACTTCGTGCTGCCTTCTGAGGAAGCTTCCACAACTGAAGCTATTACTGTCGAGTTCGAGTCCCTCGATCTCAAGCTTGCTATTGAACCTGATTTCCCTTCTGATAGTTCGGAGGAATCGAAAATCGAAACATACCATTCGTTTATGAATTTCGCTGTCGTTACACTAGGAGGGAAGCAGAAAACTATCGAGCTTCACCTGAAGTATCATGTACATTTTGTCACCGCTTTCCCATGCATATCATCAAAGCATACTGAGCTGCTTCGGCCCCGTCATAGCCCTACCTATATTCAAAATCCGGTCACTCCATCTAGGGACTTCAGAGGTAAGTTCGCTTCATCGAGCCTGCGAAGTGATTATTCTTCTGAACCCATCGGTGACGCATTCAAATTTACCAGGCTGACATTATCTAGGTCATCCACTCCACAAAGCCTTTACCTACACTACGACCTCACTGCTTTCACTTCTCGATCCGAGGAACTGCCCCCTATTCGCAGACGTCATCGGTGCATCTTCAGCATCACCGCTTTCGACCCAGAGATCCATCCCCAGCATCGTTATAATTGATTGCACGGACATAACATACACTGGCTTCCCTGTGCGTCCGGCTCCTAGCCCCAGTCTGGGTTATGCCCCTGACGAAGAGGGTTTTGGAAGCGATCTGGAGATGCTAGTGAGGGCTGTGTGTGCCGAGAGGGGGTGGAATGCTGTTATTTCAAGGAGGGGTCGGAGTTGTCTGGCGTGTAGTGTGCGTGAGGCAGCAGCCTTGGGGTGGAGAGTTGTTGTTAGACTTGGTTAAGCGTGAGAGATTCGTGGATAAGGAAGATGAAAGTAAAGCTTTATGAGGATATCAGGGTAGTGGTAACTATCGCGGATCAGGAAACACATCAGCGTAGGCGTTTGGGACAGGTCCAAATATATCTACTTCAGAGGGGCATTCGCCAGTTCTCTAGAAGTCAATACTCTGCTCACACCAGATAGCAGTAATAGATTAATACATGGAAACCCATGGCGTTTTCTTCGAACAGCTCTGGATGATTCAACGATTCATAATAGCTATGACAGCTTAGTGCCCCTGTTTTAAGCGAGATATTGTAAAGGTATTTTGCGAAATTGGGAATGAACTATGTGAGGTTGTGTTTATTTGCACGTTGCTTATATTTGCCGTTGTACAGGTTGTTCGTATTCGTGAGCTGAGCAAGGGAATTTGCTGCGTTCCCTGGCGGCATGGCTGAGGTCTTGAGGATTGTAGCTCGAGGATGTGGACAGGTAATGCCCCTGAAAGTGCTGTATTACCTCTATATACCAAATGAACCAAGCACACTGGGCGTGCTTATCTTCGCCATTGTGGTTGCATCCTGGATTCCCAGATGGAGTTATCCCGCCTCCCGGGTTTCCTTCGATTGTCTACTCCCTTGGGCCCTTTTCATCAATAATCTAGGGCTCTTCAATATAGATCTTGACATCTGAGGCTATCTCCAGCTCAAGGCTATAGCAAGAATTCCAGGATTACCCATTATTAGGTGCTTTCGAATAGATACTGGCGTTTGGCGGAGGCCGCCTCGTTCATTTCCTGCCAACAAGTTGTAGTAAGTCGGCAAGTATTAATTCTTCAGGCGCTTAGAATAGAGTGAGGCTTGTAGGTGATCGTAGAGTCCGACAAATCTCTAGCCTTTCTTTGTCGAGGAAGTTTTAGTCTTGAGGGACTAGAGAATGATGATCGTTAGGTTGGATGATGCAAAGCATGGAGCCGTGTTACAAAAGAAAGGGTAACGATCATTTCTACTCACGAAATTCACGTAATATCTTGGAGTACCTATCCGTCTAAGCATCGTATTACTGTTGTTAAGTTCTTAAAAGCAAGAAGCTGGTGTGTTGGCTCCAGTTCATTATCCAGGGAGAGGAGATGGAGAACAAATCCAGCATGCAAGCCATTCCATAATTACCAGAAGAACCAAAGCCAAATATAGTCGCTTCTGTTGAGCCTGTATAGAGACTGTGATAGCAATATGCACCTACCTTAACGGGGAGAGAGCATACTTTGTTTTGGCTGAAATAGGCGTAATCCTTGCTGATTCTGGCTGACCTTCCAGTTGGAAATCCTATCATATGGTCGGTGCCTTCATCTACCATTTGATTTTATTGGTATGGATCTCTTAATGTGCAAATCCAAGAGGATGATTCGTAGGAAGGCTCACTTCGATGAAGTGGTGGGGAAACGAAGAAGCCTGAAGGGGTTTAAGAGACTCTAGAAAAAAATGGTTCTTCTCTGAGATGTGACAACAATCTCCATTCTACTATCTGTGCATCGCGCTAAACAGGACCCAGTGGACCTTGCAGTACTACGAATTTTTGCTGTCATATTGCCTCCAAAGTATGTTGTGTAGTCATAAATACCAGATACTGCAAAGAGCTGTCTCTAATATGCGTATTAGGTATGCCGTATAACGGAGACTATGGGATATGGAAGCCCATTCATGTATGAAGTCGTATAGCACATTGAAAATAGTCGCCTATGAGATTACTCCTGCGAAAGCATGTCGCTTCTTTCAGAGTTGCGGGTGCTTGACGAATACTTCATGTTATCTTAGACAAGTCTATCACCCGCCATATTTATGTAGTGATATGGTAATTTGGCATTCGCCGATGCAACGCATCAATCAGAGCACTGAGAGACGGGGACCGCTCTCGATCCAGTCATGCTGGGCAGAAGACTCAAGTCATGGGGGTCAATACATTAGGCATATCAGCCCACGGCGTCTATGCATTGGGTATGTGCTGCGAGTCCCTGGCCTATGAAAGTTCATATCATTACTAGTCGCTTACGAATGCCTATTTTACCACGTCAAGTATCAACAAGGGATATCATGGATACATTGTTCCTTCTAGGACACATATCTTTCCACCATCAGAGCTTAGTGAGTGTTAAAACATCATCCCAGGCATTTGGGTACATTCTGTATATTTTATGGTGAGCTCGGCGACAATGAAACTGCCCAGACGCAAGGTCAAAGACGAAGCGGCAAGTTCCAAACATCATCGCCTTTGCGAGATCTCCTTTGCTTCTACAACAATGAAATGTCTAATTTTTGAGATTAGGTTTCTCATTCCATCGCTTCATTGCAAACCTAGGAAAGATATGCATGAAGTTCAACATCATGAGAACTGCGCTGAGAAAAGGCTTCAACTCCAATTTGCAGCTGGAAGCCATTGAATTACTCGATCCTTGCCATGGAAATGCACTACTGGTTGAACAGTATTTCACTCTCTTGATCTGAAATACATGGCTCCCGATAATAGAAGCATCGACTGCTCCCAATCGAGCACAGATCATCACTGAAGAAGCAAATGGTCGTCCCCAAACCAGCAACAACACCGCAATACTTGAGTCTGCCATGATGAATACTTTTTATCTATGGGCCATGTTTGGGGATTTCAGAACAGCAAATGCGGCATAATGCGCCAGAAGTGGGGGGTGTCTTGCATGATGATGGTTGTTGATCAGGCCAAAGGACCAAAACTGGCCCAAGAACGCATGGACGAAAACCCAGCAAAATCTATGCAAAATAAAAGCTTGATGATCAAGAAATATTACATCTAAATGGTGGGCGTTATGGAATTATGATCATCTCTTCCATTCAACGAACAGCAGGTTTGAAGCTACCAAGCCCTGTAATTATTCGCATGCGCGCCCAAGGAATTGCTTGACCCCTCAATGCGACACAGTTATACGACGCGTCTACACAAACAAAAAGCAGCATTGGCAGAAAGGCGAGAAGTCCTCATGTGGAGAGCTGAACCGGGCCGTCACAATGACTGGCTAGATGTTCCGGTTCCTTCCTGACAGGCACAGAGGATTGTGACCGCCGAGACTCGCAGGGCATCATAACCATAGGCTTCTACGGCTCAAGACGGGTGGGCTTGCGGGTTCAACCTTATGTCAGCCAAAACCATCCGTCATGCAGGACGTGGACATTGAAGGTGATATGGTTATGAGCTGATCTATTGATATTTATCATAGCAAGGACCGTGCTGTCTCCTCAATAACGCCCGGCTTTGCCTGGAGATGTGGGACTGCCTGGCAATAGCTCTTCTCCAAATGGAGAGGCCAATCATGAAGTCCTGCACCATCTTCGCGCCGAGATGCCTATGATTTGTTCCACGACCCTGTCCATCAAGCTTAGCACTCCCACAACCCGTCTTGTTGAGACTCGGTGCACCTCGGTCGCTCCATACTCACGATATTGAGACTCGTTACAGCTGAGGAATCCTTCATCTAGATATTCGACTAGTAATAGCAGTCTCATGAGGCGCTTTGAAGAAGACACACGCAAAGTAAGCGGGCAGCGTGGTTAGATATGCTTACAAAAGCATTCTCGCCTGCTTCTCTCGCCTATCAGTGTTCCTGACGTGTCGCGTTTATGATATGACAGATTTCGATCCAATGATGGCAAGATTTGCGTGCCAGGTTCTTGCTGCAGACTCTGAACATCAATACAGCATTTCAACTCAGCCTTCCCCCTCATTTCTCTGACTGAAAATATCTTCCACAGTTCTTCTTTCAGGATTTTTCAGGATTCCCAAGGTTCAAGCTACAAGTTTGAACATTACCTCAACTTTGTGCTTAAAGGTTACTTGCATCCTTCGTAAGCATAGCTTTCTGTATTATGACCAGCCTTGAAAGAGTGCCTTTGGACAACTTTGATGACAATGTATTTGTCCCATGAGGCTCCTCAGATGAGTTATAATCGCTAACCAGGCCACCAAGCGCATCTCATTACCACAGTAGCGGGAACAGTATCTACACCGATTAACTGGATCACCCTTGTTTGTATCAATTGCTTTCGGACTCAAGCATTATGGGTAAAAATCATATGAATGAATCTCAGAAGGTCAAGGGACGCAAAGGAAATGCTAGTAATATTGAGCGACGCACTACTGCTCACCCAAAGCCCGATCCTAATCCGGTAAATACCCTACTTTTGAGATTTTGAGACCCATACGGTGTTGACAGAGACGCGTGCTTAGTACCCTCGCCCGTCGCCACCCGCGGGACATAAATACCACCGTCAGTGAGGGGAGACAGGATGATAAACCACTGGAACGAAAGGCTGTTTATTCTAAGGAGAACCGCAGCTATCATTGAAAATCAACAAGAAGGACGATGTAGCTTTTCACAGATTCTGGTTACGCTCTAACTGGGGTGTGCGCTCAAATTTTGTTCCTGAGGACGCTCGAGGTCATTTCAGCAAAGGCTGTAGGGATTAGCTAGTTTGCTAGACATAGTCTGAATGCTATATGTGCGCTATTTCTCATACTATGGCGAAAATTGTTTCGCAGATGTGTTAATAGTAATGTTGTGAAGTCCTACAAACGCCAGTCTTCAGAAAGTGCTTAAGAGTCTGTTTAGAGGATTGAAGAACCCGTCTCCTTCATAGCCATCATAAAACTAGCATTCCAGACACCGCTGTCATCATCTATGTGGCGGCTTTAGCTAGTTTTTGGTTAGCAGCGTACATAGAAATGTATGGCATTGCCTTCGATCACTAAATCTAACAATGCCACTGTAAAGATGCGCTGACGCAAGCGGGTTTGGTCAATATAGGAGAACGTATATAACATGTAGAAATTGACATATCTAGGACATTTTGAATACAATTTTAGGAGGTCAACATAGCCTTGCAGTACCATGAGAGTTGAAGCGAAGATATTTGGTCTCCAACTCTTGATTTGCTTATATGCTTATATGGTTTGGTGGGTGGCCTCGGTGTGTGAGTGGATGAGAGATATTGGTGTGGGTGCGAATCCGTGACGGTCTGTTCTTCGCAGTGCACCGTCTTCAATAGAAGTTTCTGCCTACTTCGTTAGTCTATAATTGGGCGATTCTGTTGGTATGATGTGTTCCATCGCGCCGTCAGCAGTGTCTTCGGACGATTGTGATAGTATACGCATTGCAAGTATCAATAACAGCAATAATGGCCACAGCTGAAGCAACTTCCAGGGCCGAAGATATTCCGGCTCTACAGAATACTTATGCTGCTAGTGATATAATCGAACGGGCTGTTCCTCTGCAGCCTTCGCAAACTTCGCATCAAGTACAGCCTTGTAATGGCAGATCCAGAAGCTTGGTTGAATCGCTGTCACAAACTGCGACTGTGGATGAAGTAAGAGACGAGATATCGCAGGACACATCCATGGATACCCACATCGACAACGCAAAGCAGCAAGACCAAACAGCAGGTATGAGTGCTATACTGTTGCACGTATGTTTACTGAGCTGTTGCTAGGACGTATTGAGACCGCTGAGCAGAACTATGCCGCATCCTGGAAGCGTGTCATCCAGGGATGGTCGCCTTTTATGAATAGAGAAGAGAAGATCAAATATGATCAGATTCATGGATACGATAAGCTGACCTATACTCAAGGTTTGTAAATGCCTTGATGTGTGCGAAACAGTTCTAATAATCGTCGGCTTAGTGGATAAGTGTCAGAAAGGCTTTTCGCAACTTTCAGCCTTCATAGATTCCGACGATGAATTTGCCATTGCTCGCAGGTTTGGAAGCCTTTCTTCTCGAGTCCTTATTCAGCAAGCAATCGACCTGGCGGACCTTGAGCAAGAACTGAACGAGCTGGATGCCGCTGATATGGCAAGTGAAGTGATGAAATTTAGATTACATGGGCTCGAAGGGTTCCCTGGATGGGATGCAAAACAGCGTGAGCTGATGGGGAATATTCAGCGGAAACTCCGCGAATACAGTAAATTTGACATGTGTTGCAGTCAGCAAAGCACTAACTGATCCATAGAAGAGTGCCTACTCCTTGATGCCAATGTGCGTGCTCTAGGTCAAGCCTCGCCGAGCCAGCACCGAGCCGTCTTCACCTGGATGTGGAACGAAAAGCCACTGGCGGAAGGAAAAGACAGATTCATTCATTGCGCCGACGATTTCGTGGTGCTCAATAGGAGCGTTGGAAATCGGACGCCGCTTCGTAAATTCTTAGGGGACCTCTTTAATAGATTGCCCAGTCTTAAGGTCTCTCCATGCAGCTCAACCATTTTGTGACTTACTGACATCAACATTAGCGACTGGTTCAAACTCAAAGGGAAGCTAATAAAACTAATGACCCTAATGTTGACTACCACTCAGAAGCACGTATCACAGCCATCTTGAAAGCTGTCACAGTATCCCTCACCGTTGGCACTCTCCTCATTCCAGTACTCCTTCTATTCTTAGTGGATATGGCCAAGCAGACGATGGCATGGATCGTCATCGGGTTCGTAGTGGCGTTCTCAGGAACAATGACCGCCACAACAGACGCCAAAACACAAGAGCTATTTGTCGGGACGGCTGCGTGAGTAAACTTGATACCCGCACTACCACCAGCACTAATGCAATATAGCTATGCAGCGGTACTGGTAACCTTCCTTGGAAACCTCAATGTCGGGGGTGCAGCCGTGGTTTGCAAAGAAGCTGTCTAGATTTCGCCTTTGGAGTGTTGTGATGATTTCCAGCTTCCATGGATACAAGGTTGGAATATGGCTGGTCGTAGGCATGGTACAAATTGACGGTATCTAGCTTTCAGCAGCAGGTTTTTGATGACATTATTTCCTGTTTGAGGGGTACATGGACTTCTGTTGCGTATAACGGGTATTTTATGCGTTCGAATTCTCACTCTCCTACTCCTGACCGCGCGTCTATCTCTCTCCTGTACTTGCCCATGTTAGCCTACATCAAGCTCAATTATAATCTCTCTACCTTATCTTTTGTTTTGCAACTGCTGAAAAGGTCCCGATATGCTCAGAGTCGCCCACTACAAGGCGTGGGTACGAGGCTCCCGCGAGAGGAAAGAATATAACTGCGGTCATTCCAGCAGCAAGTAATGTGTCTCTTTCTCTCACAACATGTCAATAAAAAAATAAGGCAAGTCTCCTTGGCTGCTGAAATGGAGAGATGCATTGATGGAGCCTTGTGGTGCTCAAATATAATGGGGCCAAGCACAGATATTCCCCATCGTCTGCCTGCTGTCACGTGTTTGCAGATATACTCACAGTTTGCATTCTTTCTAAAATATATTCTCAAATATTGTTTCCTAAGGTAGTCAAAGTTCTCATAAAAATTACTATTAGCAGTATTTTTTATTCTTAGATATCAGCTACTCCTCAGAAGTCCAGCTTTCCATCTCCTGGCAAATATGTTCAGAGCAAGTAAATTATCTTTTACAAGACTGATGTTTCGTGATATTAGAATGGAACAGGTGAAATGTAGATTTGAGCGTTGTTATAAGGTTAATCATCGGTACCCTGCTAATACTAATTTGATAATTGCGAATTAGATACGCCAGTTCATTCGAAGGATGACTAGACTATGCCTTTTACTCATAGAACGGTCTACGCGACAGCATCGCGAGTCTGGGTCTCCATGTTACATTGGGGGAAATACGAAGATGGTAGTCATTGGATCAAGCAAGGAAAGGGAGTTGATATTGTACCACCCCTCCAAGGACTTACTGTTCAACAAGGTAGGAAAAGCAGAGATACTATCAAGAACATCAAAATACGGACAAATTTATGCATAAGATGCAATATGTAACTCTCTAGCTTGCGCGTTCAATCCTATGGATGACGGTATGGGATTACAATGTTAAGAGCTCTATTCTGAGCCACTGAATACTGTTTTCTTTGGCATGTGTAAAATAAAGAGTGAGTATACAACATAGCTCGTTGCTGCAGATATCCTGAGGGGTGATTTATACACAGAGGAATGCATAGTCTTTCGGACGTACTGGTGATGCCTAGCACCTATGGATGAAACCTAGATACACGGACTCCGTATATCCAAAAGTCTCGCCTTCATGTATACTGCTCTGCCCTTAACTATTATAATCGGAGGTGGGCAAACACCTTAGCCTTATATCCAGGTTAGGCCATAGAGTAGAGTCTCTTCCCTTTTCACTTATTGTATTGTTGAAACCATAAAGCCTCTGCAGCCGTCCTCGAAACCAAAAATTCGACTCTATCAATTGGCAGAGATTGTATGAGCCTCTTGGGACACGGGTCGTTGCAGTTTCTATCGCGTTTATACGCTGTCGAGAAGCATTTTCGTCAAAATCAATCTGAAGCACTTGTTTCTATTCAATAATAGCTTTATCAGGACTCTCGGTTTCCTTATTTGTAGCGATCTTGTAGTGCTTGAGTACCTTAAGTTATATGTAAGTCGTGTAAACGTTGTATTCGCAGAAGGAGCTTGAGAGCCCATTTCTGAAGTGGAACTAAGTCCTCGTATTATGATCACCAGTCCCCACATTCCAATGTACTAAATCGTGTTATGCTCTTTGATGTTTCCGTCAAATCAGCGGGAACGTAGTTTATGTCGGCATTTGTTATGACGAAAGCCAACGCATATAAGTGAATTGTATTCGAGGCTAGATCTCAGCTTTTGGAAGAAGTTCGGCGCGGCGTTCGAAGTGTATATGAGAGTTTCGCATGGCAGATGGTAAACGTCTTGGAATCGTCCTTCTACTTCGTTTGAAGAGGAATTTGTGTTGAGAGATACGGGTATAGGCCGTTTAAATGATCGTAGAGTTTATAGATTGAGATGATGGTGGCGTAGCAGCTATAAAGAGATCCGCAACGAGTTGTATGCCAATTTGAACGCGATGCTAAGGCTGCCAGAGGAAAAGACCTTTGGAATGTCGGCGTAAGTAGTTGTGGTATACGAGTCTCATTTTTAGAGCGGTCTCATGAGTCTCTAAAGCTGAGGAGGAGGTCTTGAAAGTGTTCTTGAAAACGTTTAGGCGCCAGACCATCTTCTTTGTCCGCACGCGGCGCTTTTGTTGGTTCATAGGTCACGTGTAAGGTAAAAAAATCTCATCCTAAATAGTCTGGAGTCTTGTGTATTCTGCCGTTCAGCAGAATTTTGACTCTATGTAGAACTATCCCATATTTATCTTCGTATCCTGGTCTTTCCTTCGAATGTTTTCTGGTTGTGAGGCTCATAGTCTCACTCTGTTCAACTCGCTTGGTTGCACAAAGAAATCTTTAGTGGGAAAACTCCTGCAGAAAGCAAGGCTAATAGATAGACTTTGCTCCAAGTGCAGTCCTCATATATAGTTCCTTTTTGCAACTTTACTTATGTTTCTTGATTAGAGTATGGGAGAAGGCTGTGTTGGCCTCCTCGAAAGGGTTAGTGTCGTAGAGGTTCGCCTAAGGCAAAGACCCGCTACCCCTTGCTAAGCGAGGCGATGGTAAAGGGATGGTTGCATGTTTGTTTGTTGAGACGTATCCTCTGGAGCAGAAAGGAGGTATATGTCACTTGACAGCTCAGAGTAAACAAATCAGTAGATGATGCGTTTAGTGATACAAAATAGCTCTGGCCCTATTGGCTGGAGCTAAATAAGTGTACGCAGGGACGTCTTGAAAATTACTGCAATACCAAATCTGGTGTTACGGATCACCATCAATTTTCAGGTCAGCCATGCCGGATCAGACTTGAAGGTACCACTTGAGCCCACACTCACAAACCGGTAGGGAACCATGAATTGAATGACTTGTGAGAAGCAAGTGTCTTGCAATGATACTACAGAACATGGATCTGTCTGATTTCGGGACCTTTGAGAATTCTATCATTTTTTGTGTTTCGACGTAAAGTATTATCATGACAATGTATCCAGCAGCTACGTCATTAAAATATTAAACCTGCTATGTCTAGGGAGAATGATAAGTACGTTCTTGAAGATTGAATGTTTTTAACAAACTAAAATGTCAACAAGGCTTACCAATAGTTGAAAATCTACCATCTCCTTCAAAGTAAGGGTTTTCTGCTTTGTTGCACGCCCTTGACATACTGCTATCGAAAGACTACGCAATCAACTTCCAAATTCCTCGGTATGCAAGGTTCTTTCAAAGTATTGTTGATCTAGCTCGATAACTTCTTCGAGGGTTGCAAAGCTTGCCCAAATTGCCAAACATTTATTTGTTATCGCTTTGATCATGAACATTGAATGGAGCTCCGCCTCCCAGTCTCAGCTACGAATTCTTGAAATAAGACAGCGCGGTGCGTCGTATCTTCGCTCCGCTTGGAATATGGAATTGTGTTAAATGAGGTGGCATTGGACTTAGCTCAGTTGGCTGCCAAAACAAGGCTGTACACCTTTGAGCGGAGGATCTGTTAGAATCACAGTTAGCTAAATTCACTGATAATTTGGCCGTGGCTGTTGCTTGTGAAGTTTCCTGCCTTTCCTTGAAACGCTCCCTATCCCAAGCCGAGGGAATCAAGCCACAGCGTTTCCGTAATCGTTAACCTTTGGAGTGCAGTACAGAAGCTCTCTCAAGGAACTATTAATAATCTGCGAGTAACTCAGGGAGGGGAAATCCTCGTTGTCTATCTGCCTTCTCACTGAGAAGACTGGTACGCTCTGTCACTGTGGTGGCCATTCTCGATCAAAATCAATCCACGTTGCAGACTGCTAACCCAACATGTTTCAAGTCAGACAGTTGTCATAACTGAAGCTTAGCATTGACAGAACTTTATAAGGACAATGATAGAAACAAAGATGGAATCGTGATGTCTCTCATTGTTGAGGAAAGAAATATGATTAAGCGACAACCACGTTGCAGCTGAAGAAGCTACTTAATCGCGCTTATGTACCAACCAGTCTTGACGCACAGCAAGCCCTGATTATCAAAATTTCACAACACAGAACATACATTTGTTGTTGAATGCCAGAAATTCTGCTCGGTTTCTGATCTGCTTATAGGCACCCCCATACTTAAGGCCCTTAAATGAAGCATTGTTTGGCACAGCTCACATGCTAATAGAAAGATTTAAGCGCACAACATTGGTAACGAGAACTTAATGTGCGAAATATAAAGCTAACGGGAGTAGTTTCTGGAGACTACTTGCGCAATACTTCATCTGATACAGATTTGACACGCAACCAACGATTAACGACGCGGGGAAGTTACTGTGAAGATGGAAAGTGGGCATACTTTACTCACAGCCATGCTTTGCACTCTTGGTGCCCACTCCAAACCTTTCAGTCCCTAACTTTTGCATATGGCTCGAACTTGTTGCTTGATGTCAACCAGTATCTCATTCTCTTTTCATGTCGGTATCTTGAGTTTGAGAGTCTCCAACTCCACCCCAAGTTGAAAGGGCGTTGTACTTGGATTCTGCTCTGCATTTTGGTTCTGGCGATTCCTTTTTTTGCTCTTCTATGCTCTTCTATGCTCAGATTATCAT
The DNA here is from genome assembly GCA_021307315.1 of Bisporella sp. PMI_857. Taxonomy (NCBI): domain Eukaryota; kingdom Fungi; phylum Ascomycota; class Leotiomycetes; order Helotiales; family Helotiaceae; genus Bisporella; species Bisporella sp. PMI_857. The sequence continues at coordinate 820,710 of JAJSPD010000013.1, read as the reverse complement.
GGATTACGCTCTTGGTGTTGTTTTCAACTCTTATTATTTGCTTAGCTTGTTCCTCCATGTACCACACGTGGACGATTGTCACGTGTTGAGGAGCTTTGGGTATGCTGCCTGGGTCGTCATAATTTTATGAAAATATGCATAAAATATGCAGAACATACATCAATGTCCCAAAGTTGTGATGGTTGAATTGTGTTTGCTTGAGCGCCTGTGCCAAAGTTTATTGCTTTAAGCCATCACTGACTATTCAATGTGCTCTAAATCGGTTCTGTAATGCCAACTTGGTGCTCAGCACGGCATGATGGGCAAATGCTGTTGAAAGAAAATTTCGCTTGCATAGGTTCCATGTGAGACGCTGAGCTAGTACAATCACTCATTAGCAGTAATCCTCTATAATTATTTCATACGCGGCATGAACTTGTCTCTAATCATTGCCATGTGGAGTGTGTCTCGTGTTTCTGGCGATAATTTTTTTGGGTTGTTTAACGCCGGCCGCTTAAAAGCTCACAAGCGTCCCATGTGGTGTCATAGTTAAGCATTTTGGAACCGTGAAGGTCAATCTCCCTGACGGTGTCGCTCATCTGTCTCAATAGTTTCTTTGAAAATCTATAGAATACTACACAGGGAATGGCTTTCTCGATCAAAAGCACTTGCGTCTTTGCTTCGTGTGTATTCATTGCTTGCCTTCCACACATCTAGCGCGATATACGCGAGCAACACCGAATGACTTGAGCAGGCTCACTACAGTCGGGCGCGTCCAATTTACCATCTGCAGGCTACTGTGGCCTGTCAAGCGGCCCCAAGGATTCGGTCATTGGCGAATAACTCCTTTCGAATTTCTGCAGTTTTGGAAATACTGCACGGCTCATGGAATACAATAGAAGACCCTTGACTACTGGGCCACTCAAGACTCCCAGTGGAAGTGTGTGGCCTTCCAAGCTCCTCAACATTGGTTAATTGTTTCCCTGCCTAGGAAAGATGGATCTACTTCTACCCCACGTACTTGGTGCTCCGCAAGATCAAAAGCTTTCGCGTAGCGCGTCAGCGAATCGCGATCGCTGACTTGTCAATGCAGTTTAAGCATAAGTGAAGTATGATGGTCGTGATTTGCAAGTTCGCTAAACTCGTCGCGACCGGAGGGCTCTCCACTGTTCCTACCACGAGGCAACACACGCTAAAGAGACTCAAGCAAATCTCTAATGTCAATGCAGAATGGCCGGGTTGTTTCTTACCTGTTGAGCTGAATTTCCTTGGTTTAATCATAACATATTTCAACGATCCCTGCCGTACCCTGGATTGAGCCCTCACAATGTCAGCTTCCTGCCATAGTTTAGGATAGCGACCCACAACCGGCTTGAGATTTTTGATCGACAGCCGTTCTCCATTTTTACCGATCAGCTACAGTAGAGCGTAGGGCTATGGCATCTTATGCATGAACTAAAGCTGCTTAAGTGGCTTGCGAGAACACTGCTATTCTTACAGCTTTACAGGGTCACGAAATGATGACTCATTGGATATTTACATAGATGAAGGCCAGAAATGGCCAGACGGCTTTTACTTCTCGATAGCCTCAAATTTCCAAGGCCCCAAACGGCTCGGACCTTCCCGCATGTTACAATACTCGGCCGAGAAGATCTATGGCAAGTTGGGTGCAGCACGTTGAACTTACTGAACAGGGACCCCTCCACCTAAGAGCAAAGTACTCCACACCTACATTGCTTTTGAGGCTCAAGGTACTTTATTGGATGATTTTGCCGACTAAAAGTTCCTGCCAGTTGGCTGCCGTCCTCCGAATCTCAACCCTCGTCAGGTTCTAGCAATTGGCTAGAAATATCCTACTCAAAAGAAGAGAGGCACGCGAACCATTCATCGCTGGTGGTAGGGAAGGCAAACAGCAGAGTCAATGCGAGCATAGGCCACCACTGCGCAACGTTGGGGGTGCAGCAGACCCCATACGTTATGCCGTAGATAGAAGCTGTTCCCCAGCCAATGGTGCCTGGAATCACAACTCGGAAAGCAGCCAATGCAGTTGTCATTTATCATTTTTCGCTCCTTGCTAAACGTCTTCTGCAACGAGCATAGGGGATGATTGAGAGCATATCAAATGTCTGTTCTTGGTTCCGGGGTATAATATTTAACTACCCCTCAAGCCTAGAAGTACTTTACTGCGAGGTTCAAATCACAGAATTGCGTCGGCTGAGGGCACGCACCTCGTGAGGAAGACTACCACAGGATTGTTACCACAGTTCTACTGAGTCGACATTTTGAAATCACAGGCTTCTTGGACTGCATTCGTTCTCCATCATCGTACTGTTTTACAAGACATCAAGTCAGCTACGAGGCCGCATAGTTCTTACGCTCTAGAACACTCTACTCTCGTGTCAGATCCGATAAAGGTACGTCCTCGGCTATACAGTCTTTACTTTTGACGGCTATCCAACCTGAGGAAGAGGCGTTCTATCTCTGCCATATCACTGAATATACACAACGACTTCCAACATCAGAGAGTCTTGTGAGGGAGACGAACATCTTATGCAACTAAACCCACCTAACAATCTTCCGTAGCTCTATTTGGCCGATCTTTACTGCGGTCCTATCGTCCTCCTTCATCTTGTCTCAATAGGCACAAAAGATTAAAAACAAATGGCAACCGATCGTAACAAGTTCAAGATGTTCACCGATGATTCTTCAATGGGCGGTTCAGTTAGTCCCGCAGCTGGGAAGAAGCCCAAGCATGGCGATGTGAAGCCGGAAGTTGAGGGACCTGTAAGCTCATGCATCTTCTACGATTGATCCATGAGGGTGACTAAACTTTGATTTTGACAGGATACCAAACCCGAGAAGCGTCCTATCTACATTAAATGAGTATGCTCCAACTCAAATCCAGGGGTGCTTCGACTTTTACGATACGCTCGATTCCGGTTAAGCAGCAACGTTCTCTTGCCAGGCAATGATGTTCAAGGATCAAACTATGTCTATTGACCATGGCCTGCGAGGGAAACTCTTCAATCCGTTTTTCAGATGTACACCTAAGGATTGTAGAATGTGTGTCGTTTGGTTAAACTTCTATGACACGCCGGGGGGTTTCTCAGCAAATCAGCTGCATGTAATTAAGATTAATTATCACGAGTAAATCAACGCCAAAAAGACTTTAATGCATAATGAATGGAACCATCTAAATCTTTTTTTTCCTTGCGAAAGGCATTTAAATCCAGGAGTAGCTCTTAGAGTACAGAATACGCAAGATTTGTTCTTCATGTGCCCCTCTCTGGGATTGGCGATACAGCCGGCGAATAAGCCAATTACATTGTAAGCCTCAAAAAAGGGTGGGAGGTTAGCAAATGTCGGCAACCTATATAAGGAGGTACGACAAGCCTCTCATTCTGTGCAAAATTCTTCCATTCCCACCAACCATAAACTGGGTCTTGCCGTATAAAGACCCATTAGATCCCCGTTAACTGACCACTGCAAACGCAATTGACCTCGTCGCAAGGTGTAATACTACAGCCTTGCAGTTAAGTTGGGGTGAAAATAGAAAAAGGTAGTCAATCCCAGCTCTTCTATTTGTTCGCCTGTTTTCAGGAGGGTGTGATGCTCGGGGCCAACACCAGTGGGCAGAACTGCGTGGCAGAATTGATGAATTGGGTCGCAAGATGTAGAGAATACATGGAAAAAAGCTGTAAAGCTCTTTTGTTAAACAAGTCGACGAGCGCTTAAGCTATTGACCATGTCTGAAATCGCGGTCCTCCAGTCTGTAGTCGTGGATCCGATGGACATGATCCTCCCGGCTCCCCCGCCTGATGAAATCGATATCACTGATGCTAACAGTCAAGAAGAAGCCTTACAGATCCCTTTACCAGGCATGCAGCCAGAGGATGGATTTGGGAATCGGGCAAGTCAGGCTCGTGGTCAACAGGATGGAAAGCTGAAACATGAGAACGAGGTCAGCACAGATGGCACCTTGACCCCAGATAGCAGCGACGATCAACCAGAATCCAAAGGTAAACTCTATAGAATAAGCTCTAAGATTTGTACAGTAGGACTCTAGTTTGCTGATATCGAGATAGCTCAGCACATACTAGACCGTGGCAGATTTACTTGGTATGATTTTCTAGCCGGCCTTATATCCTGGACATATAGTGACGCAGCCACCAATAGTGGGCAGGCGCTTCCAAACAATCTCAAGGATGGAAGGATGTTCGACCTCAAAAGTATATCCACAGTAGCACAAAACGCAGACTGAACACCACTAACTTCTGCCGTGTAGTTGATGACTATCCACTAGGATTTCCACGCCTTGCAAGCTTTCAAAGCAGTAACGAAGCCTTTGGTATATTCCGGATGTTCAAATATCCTTGCATTCGAATACTTCTACAACTGGAGGTGGAGATTAATAACCTGGAGGAAGAATTATTAAAGCAAGACAAACTCGATCCTACAAGCGAGCTCAAAGAAAGGAGAAATCGTGTACGAAGCACTACATATGGAGTAGCTCTGGACAGTACAGAACCCAACTTACTGAGAGAACTTCATCTTAAGCTGAAAGAGTACTGTACGTTTCTCCTTGCCCTTATTGATTAAATAGAGTCCTAAGGCGAGACAGACGATCTTTTTGCTTCGGCGAGGCGAGTTTTTGAGCTGCAAGAAACACCTACCAAACATTATAAGTCCGTCCTGGATTGGATCTTAGCAAAGAAACCTCTTTATACGGGCTCATACGACTTCATATGGCATAGAGACGACTTTGTTTCGATCGCCGGAGGTTCTGAACAAGGTCGTCGCTCTCGAAAACAAGATTTCTTTGAAAATAAACTTGAGTCTTTGACTAAGTTTCGTGCTTTCAAGGTAAGCTATATCAACTTCGGGTAAACCATTTGATCCTAATATAGAATCACCTTCTCGCAGAGTTTTCTGCAACCGACAACGGAAGGCTCAGTAACACATTACGAGAATTCTCGTTTCGAGCTGGCCAGAAAGGCTCTTATTATGAGCACTGCAGCTGCTTCTATCCTTACACCAGTCCTCTTGTTGTTCTTGTTGGACATGACACGCGGCCTTGCCTCTGTTATTCTCGTCGTTTCTGTGATGATGTTCTCTTGCATGGTCCTGGTGATAGCAGATCCTGATACTGGGACGCTTTTCATTACTATCGTAGGGTGAGTCGGCTTGTTACTCCTGAACAGTATCAATACTAAGCTGAAGCAGTTATTCGGCTCTCCTCTCTGCAATCTTGGTGGCCGTGAATCAGGACTGTAAAATCGAGTATAGTCTCTAAGAGCTGACCTTGGATTCGCAAGTCTGTCATGTTGACCGCTCATGGCGTAGGGTAAGGTAGAAGATGGTCCGTAGAAGATCCAAAGGTGTGCTGCAGACCTTAATGAGTGTTACTATGTTTTTCAAGGAGAAATAGAGTTTCTTACCACTATTGGTTTCCACGAACAGATTTACGCGACTGCGTGCGTTCTATGTCCATGGCAGACATTTTAAGCAGATGTCACTGTTCTAAGCACCATGTGTACCTGCATATTTGTCCTATTCGCATTGCGGTTGCTCATAAACTTCCAGGAAGAGCTTGAGATGTCGTTGATGCGGGTCCTGACGGCTGTTGTGCCAAGCCTTACTCACAACATCCGTGATCCCACCCACATTCTGATCCAACAATGCTTCTATATGCTGTCCAAGTCTGCGAATATCTATTCTACGGTGAATTACAATTCTCTAGGAGATATCATCTACCACTGTATGATATGAAGATCAGTTACCCATCACGTGAACCTCTCTTCGTGTGTCGTGGACAACTCTAATCAAGAACTGATCTCCGATACGGAGATGAAAGAATCATATCTATACTACTAGAAGCTGAGAAAGTCCAGTTCATCGGCTTGAGTCTAAGCCATACTCATCAGATTGACCATGATCTCCCGAGTACTGTGCAGAAGGGTCTTTCTCATCCCGTAAGTACCCTAGCCACACAGCCTCCCAACACCACCTGAATTCCGTGAGCAATGCCTGCAGCCTACCTCTTGGCATCTCCAACTTTTTGTGTCCCTGCACATGGTCCATGAGCTGCTTGCTCATCTCAGAGGTCCATCTCTTCACCTCCTCCAAAGGCAAAATATTGAGCTCGAATTTTTGAGCAGAACACAACAAATGCGTTGTAAAAACGCCAATATTCCGTACCCAAGAGTTTATTCCATCTTCAATTTTGCAGAGACCTTCTGCTTCAAACTCTCGCATCGCGTATGTAACGATGAGGCTTTTGAGCCTGTCTCTAAAGAGATATGACTGCTCGACCCAAGAAAGCAAATGATGAGGTGGCTCTGAGAAAATATTTGGGTTGTGGAAATACGCTGTAAAGCCATATCTTTGACCTTTGCACTGTTCGCAGAGCGAAGCTTTCAACGATAGGCAGCCCGGCTCAGCACTTGGTGGATGCAACCCGATCGAGGCTGACGATGAGCGGTCGGTGGCAGTCAATTCAAGGGTTGGTGAGGAGTATGCAGCTTGGGGAAATGGACTCGCTGATGACGCTTCTGGAAAGGGAAATTGAAAAGTATCATATTCCCTGAAGTGTAGAGTTGGGGTAACTGTGTCCATCCTGATCAGTGTGTTCTTGATCTCCAAAAGCATGAGAAGAGCGTGCCTTTTCAAGGGCTAGAGAATAATGAATGGGAATCTCATGCAATAACCGCAAACATGGCTCCTTCAAATCTTTTGATTTCTCTCATATTAAGGAGGCTTCTTTGAATTCCAAGAATTGTCGGCCTTTCAGTATTATTGAAAATGCTCAGGGTAGCGCTGACAATCAATAACCTGTCGTTTCTTTCATGTTTTTGAAGCTCTGTGCTAATTATGATTGCTCCACCTATCGGTGTCCAAACACTATGTGGTTTAATATTTACTTACCCAGAAGTAGCATGCAAACGAAATTAAGTTATTCAAGAGATTTTTGTGTTTTTAAGTCACGACGCCTAAATTCCAACGCCCTTGGGGCATCTGAACTGGCAGTATTTTTCTTGAAATACCTTATTCTATATCAACCACCAAGTCCTTCGTCCCAGGCCAAAGAAGGCGTTGATAGTGTCCTTGCCTGACTTTAGTGCTCTTTTCATTGGTTCGGATATTTCAATTTGGCACGCCTCACTCGGCCCCGCATCGCGGCAGAGTCAAGTGACATCATTCGTTTAATAACCGCTAGCGCCATATCCGTCTCCCTGTGCCACATCTACGGAAAAGAGAACTGAAATAACCCCTAAAGTGACGTTTTACTCTAATGTTGTTGAACTTGGTGGCTCGAAGGCCGGGATTTTGTTAATACAGCGTATTTGCCAATCGACGTGATGACCATCGACTCATACTAGAGCTGCACGGAACAAGTAGCTTCGGATTCTGGTTGGGCATCTGCACCAAAGTGGTTCCTTCAGCCAGCCCCTGTTCCCATTGGGCCCGGTTTTGTGTTGGAGGTAACATGCAGCGCCAACAGCGAGCACCCATACTCGCCTGTGTCATTGTTGTGTTTGTTATTTCCTACTATTTGCTTCTGAGCGACAGGGTCCACCTTCCGAACATCGGCTTTTTCGACGGCGAGACATCTTCAGACTTACTCGAACGAGCAAAGAGTAAAGAATCCCTTGGTTTATCACCAAATATCGTATATTCGCGAACGTGCATCAAGACCCATTTCGCAAACAATGTCGACAGACAAGAAGTTGTCAATATTTCCAAGCCTCTCATCGGAGATCAAGTAACTCTGGCCCTTAATCAAGACGGAGGACAGGAGCAAAAGCTTCCTAAATGTACATCTATCAAACTCTCGGTGCCCAAGCCACACCCCCCAAAGGAGCAATTTCCGGATCTCATCTTTGGGATGTCAACAACATTGGCCAGACTTAACGCTTCTCTGTCATCGATTGCGCATTGGTCTTCTGGTCGAGGCTCTAAACTTATCGCAATCGTTGTTGATGGCGAGAATCAACCCGCGAACGTCTCTAATGTCGAGCAAGTGTACCGGAATAGCGGCATTCAAGCGACTTTTATTCCGCCGTACGATGCTTCCCACACGACATCACAGTCTCATTTCATGGTCTTGACCAAAATGGTAGAGGAGAGCGGGCCAGAAACGAAGTGGTTTGGTATATTGGACGATGATACGTTCTTTCCGCATCTGAAGCCTCTATCTGCTGCACTTGGACATTTAGATCATACAGCCGATATGTATGTAGGCGTATTATCCGAGGACTTCCCGTCTGTCAAGAATTTTGGAATTATGGCTTACGGAGGCGCTGGCGCCTATCTATCGGCCAAACTCGCAAAGAGGCTTGGAACTCTCGAGCATGCCACGAGGTGTCTTAAGGAGAGCAACCCAGATTTTGGTGATATAATAGTCAGGGATTGCATTTTCCACCACTCGAAAGCAAAATTGACAATTCTGCCTGGCCTGTAAGTTTGCGCCTTTTGCGGCTGACTCTTTCTTACTGACAAATGCCCAAGCTATCAGCATGACCTGCTACACGATTTGAGCGGTTTTTTTGAGTCTGGGGTCGAGCCGTTAAATCTTCATCATTGGAAGAGCTGGTATCATGAACCAGTCGAGAAGATGGCCGTTGCCACGAGTTTCTGTGGGTATGTAGACAGCAGACAAGTCGCGTCTTCCTCATCATATCAGCCTAGATAACCATTTTTTTCCATAATGTGTCTGCCGTTCTTCGATTCCGCAAGACTAACCACAAATTCAAAATAGAAATTGCTTCCTCCAGCGTTGGCGATTCGGCACAGACACGGTCTTCTCTAACGGCTACTCTATTGTAAAATATCGCGGCGGCTTCGAGAGCGTTGACCTTGATAGAATGGAGAAGACATGGGGCCAAATTTCATCGGACGGGGATCCTCAGTACGATTTTGTAATTGGACCACTACGACAAAAGATCAGCGATGATGAAAAGAAGACTTTCAAACTGGTGGACGCTGAGATCTCAAATGGCGTTCTAAAGCAGCTCTATCTTTGGAAGGGGAACCCGGCGGCTGGAGTGAATGATGAAGTGGTCGAACTTGTGTGGAATTGGTAATGTTAGATTGGCACATTTGTTGCTAACTCTGCATTGTCGTCACCGACGCCAACTTGTAGAAGCTAGTGGCTGGAAAGACTTTCATGGCCGCATCATGGCGCGTTCATTCATGATTTCGATCGGCAAAGCAGGTACTCTCGCGTCACATGGCTTGCTAGAATGCGCAAAGCAAAAGAGGGAAAACTTCAGAAACTGCTCAGTATGTTTGTCTGGCAACAGGTAATCTGTCGCCAGACTGATCCGAATTTATGGAGAGAAGATGTGGAAGAGGATCAAAATTCTAGTCATATAACGTAGACTTGATGGAGCTATAGTTGGAATAATTGGATATTAGCTCGTATTACCATCAATAAGCCTCTTCATAGCACTAACATAACTTTACATTGGCAACCGTACTTCCTTTCCAGTACCAGCTCCATGTTTCTAGAGCATTGAACTCCAACAATGTTTCTTGACTACCCACTTCTTAAGTTTCCATCTGGTTTCTCGTTCTTGCAAAACTGTAACCTACATTCATCACGAGTGAGTACTCCGTGTGGTCTCAACTACACGGACTCTCGACTCGCGCCTACATCATCTCTATAAGAATTTGGCAGTCTGTCATGCTCGCTTGTGATTCAACCCACCAAGAAACCACCTGCGCATAAATCTCGAAGGGCGCCGCTCAAGAGGTCCCACTTGCCAGCTCTCAACGACTGCTCCCAATCTCCCTGGGGTCCTTCCTCCTGTCCCACAACTCATGTGTAGGCACAGGGACTGACATCCCTGCCTTCGAACCCACGCCCCACAACGAGTGCGGCGTTTCCAGCGAAGTCGCTGTGATACTCGAGTCTCGTACAAATGGCGCATAAACATGCTCGGCCTTCTTGCGCTTTCTCCTTTCATTTAGAAACAAGCCTAGCATAGCAATGGCCAGCACGATGAGAGGGACACCGATTTCTACACCCACGGGGACAGTGGCTTTCTTTGGACAGGTTCCTCCAAGTGCTGCGTCTGAGCATGTTTTTTCATCGGCCTCGGATGTGATCTTGGACAGCTGGCTGGCAGAGGTATTTGATGGATCTGTGTCTTGGGCTTCGGAAGAGGGTGTCGAAGAACCTAACGATGGCTGCGTCGTAACCGTGACAGTCTGGGTCTGCGTCGCGGTAGATGGATCATCGATCCCAAGAATCTTCACCCCGAGACCCAGGTTCATGCGAAAGCGCGTCCCATTCTTCGTGCTGCATATCATCTCGTTATCTGCTCCGCACCGCCAGAACAGCGGGCCTGGGACGCCGAGTCCTCCATCTCCAGTACACGGGTACAAGCTTGCATGCTGTGGTTGTACTATAGCACCGAGAATGTGGCGGGTATGCCAGCCCCCAACATATTGGAACATCGTCTTGACGCGAACCGAACTGTCAGGACAATCCGATCAGTTGACTTTCGTCGCTCGTTCTGAAAATTCAGAGTGAGAGGTGCTACCATATTGAACCTTTGGTGCACATTGACCTAGGATTTTAAATAGAGTGTGATTGTCAGAATTGATCATATGAATCTCTATGCTCTAGCTAGTCATATCTCGAATTTTGTCTCCCAGGTAGTTCATACATAGTTGCGGTCTGCTTCTCATAGGGCACATGACCACTAGTTGCCGAATATGGTAGTTCTTGTTTTGGGTAGACCATGGGATGCTGCTGGAGTTGACCGAGTAAAGCTCTCATCTCATTCCGTCTACTCCGCCTCTCGTAGATGTACAGCCCGAGAAAAGTTATAAACAGTACGCCCAAAGGAACACCAAGTCCAGCACTGACAACTATCACATCCTTCTTATTACTGGGACACTCCGTTGTCTGGCTGATTGAGGCATCTTCCTTGGAGCTCTTGGAAGTCGCTGAACAGGAACTCCGTCGCGTGGGCGAGCCTAAAGAACTCGAAGGAATTGAAGAGGATGATGTAGAAGTGGGTGGTAGTGTCGACGTCGAAGCAGGCAGTTGGATTGTAGAGATCTGTGTCACAACCACCTTCCTCACATTCCCAGGCTCAATCTTACTCATTGTTCCATTCTCCTTGCTACAAGTCACTTGGCTCGGCGAGCCGCACCAGAAGTTATCTAGTGATACCGAGCCCATCCTATCTTTCTAACATGGTACTATATTTGCCCAATTATTTGAGACTATTCATTATCAATACAGGAACAAGTCGGAAAGTAAAAGTAGAGAGATGCGTACTATCATCACAGTATGTCAAACATTCATCAGGGTTCCACGAATTGGAGCAAGCCCCACGGTATATCATCCGAACGCTCCATAGCAAAGCCCTGATTTTAGGCATGCTTGAGATTCTGGATAGCAGTTTCCGATGCCCGATGGATCGCAAGGGACGTAGCCTATTACCATTGAGCCGTCTTTCCAGACACATGCGCCTTGAATTTGCGCGGATACCCAATCCACCATGAGAAGGGGAAAAGGCGTCCTTCTTGACCACATTCTCTATATTTTAAATTGAAGATCTCTTTGAACTCGAGGAAACACGACTTGCGTGTTTCTTAGGGCTTACGTCTTATGGGGAAATGCTTGCAACAAAACGACTAGTACGAGGGAGGAGGGAATGACAGAAAACTGAGCAAAGGGAAAAATCACGTAGAAGAATGAGAACGCTACCTTATGAGGCGTAGAGATAGGCTTAGTCCACCGGGGCTATGTTGATAATATGAAACATGTAGCAGAAAGTCACTAATTGTTGGAACCTGATCAAGAGAAGCAAACGGTTTGTTGATCGTCCCAGAACCCTCGCTCAGGGTATACTGGTCATTCATAACTGCAATGCTTCGCCAAAGGGTCAGAATAGCCTTCGGCATGCAGGATCCCTGCGGTATCAGACGAAACTTTGTAGCAGTGTCTTGTGAAACTGAAGGATCTAATTTCTATTGCGCTTAATAAGACACATTATTCGTCCCTCAAGGGATAATTCCAAGCTTAGACGTCGATATGCAACATCCTTGACCGAATATAGGCACTCGAAGTATGGCGCTTGTATTCTCATCTGCCTCGGAGGATATTCCTCCTCATTAGTGGTCAACGACCAAAAACTTTCCCATTGAAAAATGACCTGTGAGAAATCCGAAAAGGGTTGATCTCATGCCCAAAAAATGCTTCCTTTAGATTGTGTGCCCCGTGATCGAACTTCAACGCAAGCATAAGTGGAAGCCTAAACTGGAAATCGAATTTTCTTGTGCCTCCTCCATCAGATTGTCCTAGCCGCGATAATCCGCCATTGTTCTATCAATGAGCCACTACGACTGTGCCTTTCCTTCGTTGAAAGTTCTAGCGCAGCGCTTCCTCGCGTTCTGGAGTATACAGTGTGCAGTCCTACGCTCTTCGACCCAATTGACGCGATAAAGCGCGAATATAGTTGAACTCAACCGGATATAGCTTTTCAAGAGTTGTATATCTGTAAAAGAGTGGCCCCAAATAGCTTGATATTGGGTTGCAGCCAGAGATATCATGCTGACTTCGAATTTATCACCATCCCAGAAGCTATCAACGCTTGCTAGGAATTAGTCGAAAGCAAGATATCGGGCTCGTATTTAACGCGACGACGGAGTGTTGGAATAAGGTGGGCGTTCAAGAGCATCGTCTAGACGGATAGGGTGGTTTGGAACTTGTCCTGTGATGGGGACCGCGAGTGCCAAGCTTGCAACAGAGGCGAGAAGGAGCATTTTGAGAGAAAGATGCATTTCGAAATATATGATGCAGGAGTACAAGGCAATGCTATCACAGGACTAGATGATCAAGGAGCAAAAGATGTAATTGAGCAAGCACGCTTCGCCTTTTTTTTCTTCTTTTTTTTTGGTCTTTCGAGAATAAGATGAAGAGTGATAATGTGGATTAAATTCTTGATCCGTGCTTATTATGTAGGAGCTCGTATTTTTCTACGGCTGCTGAACCGAGGCGATGCAGCATCATTGCCAAGTTTTTTGGCTTCCCATGTGAGCCACTCCATGGTCTAGTCTAAAGTTAAAATACGCATTTGAGCTGGATCCTGGGAAAGGTGAACGCACTTGACAATGCCACTATATCAGATCTAGTACAACAATGGATGAATAACGCAAGCGAGCGTGCTTTTGATTCGCCTGTTGATGTATTGAACGTGACAAAAGCAGACGACAATGACCCTGCAAAATATAGAATAGGATACCGCAAGCGCAGCAGACCAATAATACAGCGCACAAGACAATAGAGACAGGAAGTTGATGAGCAATAGTTCCGATGAATGTAAGGGGAAACCCAAGCACTTGCAAGCCTATTCAACGCCACAATGTGTAAGGTACCTGAAGTCCGTTTTCCCGCTTCTGATCGCAGGCAGACAGGTTCTGTAATACGCCCATTGACTTCGCAGCCACCACTTAGCAGCTCCAGGACAGTACAGTGACTCATGCTTTGACGGGTAGAACAGAAAGGAGGAGATTGCACCTGAAAAGTGCATATGTCTGTTGCTGGGGGGAATGCTGTGATATTTTCCCGGGCTGATACTAGCGGAGAACCTAGAGGCTCATGCATGATGCTGTGTTATTTAAACTGCTGACAGCTCACTAGCGATGGCTTTGTGTTTACCAGGGGAAACATCAATATACGAAATGCCAAGCTTCTCCCCGCAAATCGGCTTTAAGTTTTGGCGGTCAGCTCATTCCGGTAAGTGCGCCGTAGCAGTATAGTTAGGCTGAAATTTATCAGAGCTGAACTCAGAGCTCGTGAATGCCAAGAAAAGATGCGTAGAGGTGCAAACGTTCATCATGCCTCCAAAGAGCACCGAAGATGCATCTAAAAGTGTCTTGGGAGAGAAGAAGCGAAAATTGGTCGGCCATGGTACTGAAGGTCCCAACAAACGCGTCAAGGTACAGATTGCACGCACAGTACTTACCCAGTCGGCAGATGCTGCGCTGAAAAATGGAGAATTGGATCTTCAATCTTTCCTCAACTCACGAGAGTTTGAGATTAAAGCTCTTGAAAATTCCATGGTGAAGTCCAAAAGCGCCCTCAACCTAAGAGCTTTCCAACAGGTGCCACGAAACTTGCGACGACGAACTGCCAGTCACAATGTTAAGAGGGTACCCAAGAGAATACAGAATAGACACCGCAGGGAGATGATACAGGATAATGCTCCGACAGTCAATGCGAGCAAAAGAAAACCAGGAAGCTCGAAAGGTAGAGTTCGGGCGGAAACAGCGAAGAGACTGGGCCTGTTGTCTGTCAAAAAGAAACGTTCGAAGGTAAAGGATGGGAAGTCAACAGACTCTGCCAGTATACATACGAGGCAGCCGAGGCCAAAAATACGAACAGGCAAGTTGAACGATCCGCAGAAACCGAAGTCGAAGTTTAGGAAACGTCAAATACACAAAACGTGGTTACCTACACACTTGTGGCATGCCAAAAGAGCAAAGATGACAGAGCCTAAGAATCCTTGGTGGAGATTTGCAATACCTGTTACCTCCACTGAGAAATCTTATAGGCCTACGCATAGAGCTGGGGGAGCTCGTGGTGCGGTAGCTTGGGATATGAGTTATATGAGCACAATTGGTCTTGAAGGTCAGAAAGGCAATTTGGAATGTGTACTGAAAGCTCTTGGTGTTGCAGAACAGAGGCTATGGGAGCTGTCTGGAGAGAAATGGAGAGCCGGAAAACGAGTATGGAATGGATGGTTGAGCAAGGAAGACAATAAACAAATACATCAAATTGGACCTTCAACGGTTATATATTGTCCACCGGGAGAAGACGAACCTTCTGAGGATACGGATATGGATAGATTGAGAAAGCCAAATACACGTCTCCTCCTCAGAATACATCCCTCCACATTTCTTGAGACGTGGAATGAAGTGCTTCGATTGTCCAAGCTGCAGCGTCCTAACGTAAATGTCACCGACCTTCGCTTTGAAATTGGTAGCATCGAGATTACTGGCCCTGGATCTACTGAGGCGTTACTTGGGATTCTGAATCCGTATCCTGATTCTAAAGGATCCCTAGAAGAGCATAGCCAAGTCTTTGAGTCCTTGAGAGGAGTCACAAATCCAAGCTCCATGCCTTCGAATGCCGTACTTTCCTTCTCAGTCAAAGACCCTCGGCTCCAGTACCCGCCTCGAACAATACCAGTATTTAACTCTTCGGATGAAGATGCAAACTTAGCGTTGCTTCGAACGCTAGCCACATGGCCAGCCGACATGTTCAAAGGCTCATCTGCCTTATTCAATCGTGAAGCACGTCTAGAAGCAACACGTCTGCCATCGCAAAAAGCCATCAACCGTAGGAAAGCTTTAGCAAAACCAGGCTCCTACCCTAGCTTGAAGCCAGTTGATCCCAAAATCCCCATTATAATTTTCACAACTCGCGCCCCAGCTGGAGCCTCCGCACAGGGGTCATGGACCCTTATGGCTCCCTGGAAGTGCATATTACCAATCTGGTATGGCTTGATGCACTATCCTCTTTCCTCAGGTGGTAACCCTAGATTCGGTGGTATTCAAGAACTCCGTCAGATCCATTTTGAGCGTGGAGTACCATGGTTTCCCGCTGATTATCCCGCAACGGTAGCAGGATTTACTTGGGAGACTGCTGAGAGGGAGAGAAGGAAAGCAGAATGGGAAAGACGACCGAGAGGCAAAAGAATAGAATGGGATTCTATTGACCTTGGCGCGAAGAGGAAAGGAGAAATTGGTAGAGGGTGGGCCTGTGATTTCGAGACACTGATTGGCATACCTTCGGTTGCTGTCGATAAATCTGCTGAGGATAATCAGGAGATGCTAGATTTTGCGACATACCAAGCACAAAGTATCGAAAGCCCTTTCCAGCAAGTGCCTCTGAAGTTGTTTGCAAATTTGCTCTCATCCAAAGATGCAGAGCTTCCAGCACTGTTCAATATCGCGACCATTCGAATCGCACTTGTCAGTAGAGGCGTAGCCAGCCCATGTGCTCGAATCTATCGCCTGCCTTCATCATCCTCGTCTCAAGTCTCTGACTCCTCCAGCCCCACATTGTCAACTAGTAGCAGAGAAGAATGGCTTGCCCTGTTACCAGCAAAGACAGGCAAAAAGCCACTGCCTAATCCAAAATCAAAAGCCTCCAAACACATAGGACGCATACCACTTAACACGCCCCTACCTGAACGAGTTCGACTATTAGCGCAATCATTGATCCAACCACCCTCGATGAAAGGCACGGAGGATGACTATCCATTAATTCCTGACAGGGAGGATCTCATTGGATTTGTTACCACGGGCGAGTTCAACTTGGCGGAAGGTAAGGGAGTCGCTATTGGAAGTGTGGTTGTCGCCAAGGCGGTCGAGGCAGCCAGACGTGATGGGGCAACGGGTAATAAGAATGGGAGGTTGTGTATAGTAAGAAATTCTGGGGAGAAGATTGGGAGACTAGCTAGCTGGGAACCGGTATAGCTGTCAATTAATGACAGTATGCTGTAGTACTCTATGCATGTGTTAGCATGGAACAACTTTGCATCATGACGATCTTATAAATTAGTTGTCCGTTCATGGTCATGCTCTTGCAGCGAAATGACGCTGCCGTACTGATGAGTTGGAAGTCACTTGGCCAATATTACTACGTCATAACATATACCAATCATTGGGAACTTCTGCGGTCTCGAAACTCTTTGTCAATGCCTGGAGGAACTTAGAGGATACTAGACCTCGCAGCTTTGGGATGTGTTTCCAGAGCCTTGAGGTTTTCAGAAGTCCAAGATATACGTAGGACGGCAGCGTTAAAAAAATGCTTTGAGATCGAGATAGTTATGGGAAGTAGAGACTTGCACATAGCCAGGACTGCGACAATATAAGCGAACTATGGTAGAGGTTAACAAATAATAGCATTAGCAGTCAAGACATTCCAAAGATCACGCCAACATGTGAAAGCAGACAGGAATCATTGAATAACTACCCATAGGTGAAATTTTCGGCGCGGGGAACTTGACAAGTGATGAAGGGTACTTCTACAACATGAGGCAAGCAGATCTGGCTCAAAGTTTCTCAAATGAAAAGGAGCAGAAAGTCTAGAAGTCGGTTCTCACAAACAGATCCCGACCATACATCGTAAAACGCTGATGCCTTTGGTCGTGTTGCGCAGGCCACAAGGTATATGCACGCTTGCATCACGAAGATGAATCATGCTTTAGAGAAAGTCCTAAAAGTCTTATTGTATTGATGCCCAAGCGAAGTCGAACTGGTTATTGAGTCACCGACGGGTATATATATACATCTTGGAATAGTCTTATATGCATGGTTGCTGCCTCTGGAAAGTCCTCAAAATTTCTCAATCCGGATCCTCTGCTGCGGCATACCACAGATCGCCTTTATGTTCTCTGTAATAACGGCAATAGAATTTTGCCAAAAAGGTGGCGATTTAGATTTGAGAGTAGGCAGCCCCTAGAGCTAGCATCGAGTCAGCATATCGAATGCTAGAAATGGTGCATATGGAGGCTTGATAGCTGGTTCCTCGTTCTAGTTGGAAGCTTTGAAAGTGTGAGATTCATTGTCAAATTTATGTGCTATGCTGATTGTTTGGGGTGATAGGAATTATTGCTGTGCTCAACCAATATTGTAATCTGCGTGGATGTTTGAAGCATCGTTACCTCTAGGCTTGCTTTCAGAAGAACGTTGTGTTCGCCGTTTTTGCCTTTCACCTAGAGGGATTCTTTTGGCATATCCGCAGGAGACGCAAGTTCGGACTAGTACATCTGCCCATGGTTTCATCCCACCATTGCTCTTATTCTCGATCTCGATTGAACATGAACGTCCATCTATGAGTATCGAATCGCAGTTTTTGCATATCGACTGCTTCATATCTGGAGACATGCGTATCAAGACTTTCCCACAAACATTTCGAAGATTGGAAACCAGCAGCCGAGCATTGGGTTGGAATGATAATGCGGGATCAACTCCTAGAATATTTGGGGTCGGAGAGGGCTCCCGGTACTCAACATTCGTATTTCCTGCAGCCTTTTTCCCGCAGCCTTCATTTTGCCCGGATTGCGAAGCTAAGTACCTTGCCGCTTGGTGTAAGTAAGAAGCCCGGCTATGAAGTGCACTATTTGGCACCTTTGTTTTCGGTTTCGTCTTCGCCTTCACGACTATATTTGATGACTTGGAATTAGACATGGTGGTGCGGTGTTGGAGAGCTGTAAGAATAAATAATGCTGTTAGTCAGAAAAGAATAGATTCAATATTGAGGATCTAGTATATTTTCGAAGGTTACCAACCACCTTTCGAGTTTAGCGTGGTTTATTGCCTTGATTTTGAGGCTCAAGTCTGACTGAGCCTCACAAAACGTCCTCTTTATCGCAACAACAAACTTCCACCTCATCCTCCCTCTTCAAGTTCCTTATCCTCAAGAATTTTCCACGACAACTTCGGTTTTTTGCAAACGCGATCAACTTGATCGCATCATACTATACTTTCATAGACACATAGCACACCTGTAAACTCGCGACTCTTCCTCACCGTGAAGGCTCTTGAGGATTGGCAGCCTGATCTCTCATACTCGCATACCCGACCACCGTTTCACCCTTAACTCATCAGCATGTCTGGAGAAGAAGATCTCATCGATTACTCCGATGAGGAGCTACAAACTGAGGATGCGGCTCCAGCAGCAGCGTCGAATGGGGGTGCAAAGAAGGGCGAGTTGGCTGTGGCAGGAGGCGGTGCCGACAAGAAAGGCAGTTACGTTGGTATCCACTCGACTGGATTCCGCGATTTCCTCTTGAAGCCGGAGCTTCTGCGTGCCATCACTGATTGCGGTTTCGAGCATCCTTCGGAGGGTTAGTCATAATTTTAATCCCCAAGCTCCATCCCTCTTGAAGCGCGTCCATCCATCTCGCAAGGCAAAAATCATTTATATATGGCATATCCTTCAACAAGTCAACAGACCATCCTGGAAAGTCTCATCTGGCAAGTCGCAAGCCTAAGTAGTTGGTTGGAGGAGGTCGTCGCGAAAGCGATGCGCTTGAGTGATGTAGTATGGTTGCGGGCAAGACGCTCTGAGAAGCGCACAAAGGAGGAGGCCAAGAGACTTCCAGGATTGGGTCATATCCTGTGACTTCGATTCATATGGCGAATGAGCTTTGGTCAACGATATGCCCTGTCTAAGGTCATAACGAACCACAGCTCGAATTTATACCTTGGGGTTATTTGAATTACGGAGGTAGTCTGCGAAGATGGATGGACGTCGCAATCCCGAGTTTTTGCATGTCGTTATACACTTTGGAAAGAACTAAATCTAACGTCGGCTCCATTACTCTACAGTCCAGCAAGTTTGCATTCCTCAAGCTATTCTCGGAACCGATGTTCTCTGTCAAGCTAAGTCCGGTCTTGGTAAGACAGCCGTATTCGTGTTAACCACTCTGCAACAAGTTGAGCCAGTCGCTGGCGAGACCTCGGTTCTTATTATGTGCCACACTCGCGAACTTGCTTACCAAATCAAGAACGAGTACGCCCGATTCAGCAAGTATCTGCCAGACGTGAAGACTGCTGTGTTCTATGGTGGTGTGCCCATTGCCAAGGATGCCGAAGTTCTCAAGAACAAGGAGACCCACCCACATATCATCGTCGCTACGCCAGGTAGATTGAATGCACTTGTTCGGGACAAGCATCTCAGACTCGGCTCTTGCAAGGTCTTTGTTCTCGACGAGTGTGACAAAATGTTGGAGGCAATTGGTATGTTCTTCTCTGTTATTCTCATTCTCAGCAATGCTGACTGATTTATAGATATGCGCCGCGATGTCCAGGAGATCTTCCGTGCTACTCCGACACAGAAGCAAGTCATGATGTTCAGTGCCACTCTTTCCCAAGATGTTCGACCCATTTGCAAGAAGTTCATGCAAAATCCTTTGGAGATCTACGTCGATGACGAAGCTGAGCTTACCTTGCACGGTCTACAGCAGTACTACATCAAGCTTGATGAAAAGGAGAAGAACCGCAAGTTGAACGAACTTCTTGACGAGCTTCAATTTAACCAGGTCATCATCTTCGTTAAAAGCACAATCCGTGCCACTGAGCTGGACAAGCTTCTCCGAGAGTGCAATTTCCCATCCATTGCAGTTCACTCAGGGGTGAGCCAAGACGAACGGTATGTCACTCAAGCCATATGGAACATGATGAACATTACTGACAACTGAGCAGTATTAAGCGATACAAGGAATTTAAGGAGTTCAACAAGCGTATTTGCGTTGCAACTGACGTCTTTGGTCGTGGTATTGACATCGAGCGCATCAATTTAGCCATTAACTACGATCTTCCAGCCGATGCTGACTCCTATCTCCATCGTGTTGGTCGTGCCGGTCGTTTCGGTACCAAAGGTCTCTCAATCTCTTTCGTCAGCTCCCCAGAGGACCAAGAGGTTTTGAAATCCATTGAGAAGCGATTCGATGCTGCCCTTCCGTAAGTTATCCCCAGCCATGTTGAACTCAAACTGGCGGCTTACATATCATCTAGGGAATTTCCAGCAGGCGGTGTCGATGCTAGCACCTACATGGCAAGCTAGATTGTATACACCACCTTCATCGTCCCTATTCACATGTCCCACTGGCTGCTCTATTTTTGGGATGGGTCGTCGATTTCTGCGTCTGCTGAATTATTCGGTTTTACTTAATACGGATGGCTGGTTGGTCGTGGGATGATTTTCATATTCTAGCTATCATCAAGAGGTCGTGCGGGTAGTGAAAGGGAATTTTCCGGTATGCGACGCAAATGAAAAGTGTTTTCTGGCATCATTACGGTTCTTTTGGTGAATTTCTGTGATACCTGTGATGTTACGCAACATTGCTTCCTGGCTAACTTTGTTTGACTGAGGAATACTATAATACCTATCCCAGTGTTAATCATGCTCCACCCCCCATGGAGTTCAATTACCAGCCACTTACTGCCGCTTCACAGTCCACCTAACCTGCAGATATCTAAGGCACGTGACTATACACCCCCTATCATTTTACAACGAAAAGCACGACTGCTTGTAAACTCGCTAGAATACCTCCTCTCATTACATGCCTCGCAGCCTAACCTAGGGCGTCTCATACGCGTCCTCGAATACGATCCCAAGCCCCAACCTTGCCAGCCTACGTACTGACCAGGGGAGACGAGGGGGGCCTTTCCATGGAAAGCTCGGCTGTCTATTGATTCACGAAAGTCCGGAGGTTCCGGGTTGAACCTTTTTGTTTTTTTTTCTTCTTTCTTTTCGGGGTCAGGGAGGCGGAACGGAAATGAGATGTTATGGGATGGGATGGATGAAAATAAGTTTTTTTCTTGCTGTGAAGGCGGGGGAGGTGGTTTGGTAGGGGAGGTGGGGGGATGTATGTCAATATGTAGGTACCCAGACATGTAAGGAATGATGGGGAAGGAGCGGGTGGTGAGATTCCCCTTGCCAGCATCCCTTTGTCTGCTGGTGAAACCTGGCAGGGCATGGGGAAGAGATCACATTCATCCTTTTGTTTTGATGTGGGATAGCTGGAAGTTGGATTGATATCGGGGTTGACCAAGGAGATTCTGGGTGGTCCTGAACTCACCCTCTAAGTTTGATTAGGTAGTTGATCACAGAAGGGAGGTAGTCTATAAAGTGAGGTGTATAAACATACTGGAACCGGTTTATAAGAAAGGTAGAGTCGCAAAACCCTACTTTATAATTCGAAAGAAGGGATATTGGGGTGCCAATTTAGTTGAAGAAAAAAGACATGCAAGGTTATCACATAGCCGTAAGACGAAATGTATATTGATCAAGTCCTCAAACACTTGTATTTGTTGCTGAAAATGACTGCCTGCCTCTCCTCTGAGGCACATTCATCCCAACGCCCAACGGCATTAAAGCCAAGTCTCTATACCAACATCTACCCATTTTTAAAGCAGAGACCGCTCTCATCATCCATCAGGCCATCAATCCACCATTTACTGCCCCGTCTCCTGCCTTCCCCGCATGACTGATGCGCACCCATTCCCTTGCAGCAGCAAGTAGAGCTCCATTTGTCGTATACTGAAGCTCTTCCGGTTACCCTGTTGAGAACTACGCATCTGCTCATGTGTTGATACTCTGATGTGGTAGCAACTATGGAGAAGATATTACGGAACACAATAAAAGACGCCCGCCCCAATGCAATATTACCGAAAGTGCAAAATGAATGTTTGCGTCGTGCCGCTTCGTATGTACGCTGCCACCCTAATTGGGGACATTAGAAATATGTGTGCGAACAAAGTTCCCCAAAGTCTATCCGGTTTCGTCATTATTTTTCCACGAGAAGAATTATATCGTAGACGCTGGTCATGTTGCTCTCCTGATCGTGCCAAAGACATTAAAGCGAATTTGCGAAAGTCGAATGTATATGCCGTCTCAACACAGTACGGCCGTCAAACAGAAGAAATCCATCGGAATGGATAGTATTAGGTTTGAGCTGAAGGCTTGATGTTCGCAAGCAACTCAAATATATAAAAAACGCCTTTGTCTTCGAAAGAGAGCTCCCTATCGACTGACCTCTTAACTCCTTTTGCATTATCGGACGCCCACGGGTGGTCGAGGACCAAGGCTGGTTTGGCTGCTATTTGCAGATGGTTCAGACTCTATATTGGCGCTGTCACCACTCCCCGCGCTGGCGCTCGCACTACCCGTCAGACTTCGCACATTCATATAGCCTTTAGGCGGATGGAGGGCGCTCACCCCTGCATATTGCTCAACTTGTTGCGGTGCAACTGAATTTCCATGGCCCAGTGGGTGCCTTGGAACTGGCTCCCTCATCCCTCCTGGTGGTGATGGCCGTCCATTCATAGGTGGACCACCATAACCATTTGGAGGAGACGGCCTACCATTTCTCCCTACCTGTGGACTATACGGATCACCCGGTGATTTGCTAGCTCGTCGTGGATATGGACCTGGCTGCCCATTTTGAGCTCCTCCATATTGCAATTCATCAAGTCGTTCTGCTGTTAATGAATTGGTTCGGGACTCTTGCCCCATTGTTTTGCGGTCGACATTTCCATAACGGTTTGATGAATATCCCATAAGAGGATCGTCCATTATTGAATCATGGAGCCCGGGAGCCTGACTTATAAGTCTAGCACTGGACCGATTCCCACGATAACCTGCACGCAAATAACCATTACCCCTGCTTCGTCCTCCCTGAGACATATTATCAAATTCTGGATTCTTCCGCAGCTGGCTCGCACTTGGTGCCTTCCGATTACGACGCGATGTAACGCTCATCATGTCGAAATTGTCAGGGTCAATCATCGGCATTGCAGGAACATCGGCAGGATCAATAAACCCATCCTCGTCGTCATCGTCGTCATACCCCCCACCATTGCGCACAGAAGGTGTTGAGGGACCTCTACGAGGACCAGGTGGTCCACGTCTGTTCATTCGCAGCTCTTGTTCCCTCAATGCCAGTTCTCGTTGTTTAAGCATCAACTCCCGCTCCCGCAGCGCAATATCAGAGCTATCCCCTCCGTAATTTGACTCTCCAGATTCTGGGATATCATCGTATAGAACCACATGACTAAACTCCTCAAGATCGCCATCTATTGAGCCTCTTCTGGACTGGTTGCCCGACATTCGTGGTGGTGCCATTCCGTTCGAATATCCGTTGCCGTTCATCATAGGCCGACCATACCCATTCGGTGGCATTCCATTCATTGAAGGTGGACCTCTCCTCATGCCAGGGGGCGGCCCATTCATAGAGGATGTTCTCCCTCTACCACCAGGCCTGGGCATTGAACCATTGCCATTGACGCCTGGGCCTATCATTTGTCGAGGTGGCGCAGAGGACAGCCGTGCCGGAGGGGCCCCAGGATTAGGAGATTGCATAGGGATGTCTTTTCTCTGTTGATTTATGATATTGATATTGTGAAGAATGGCGTAGAGAGTCTCGATCCTGGGGACCTTCAAGCCCACGGTCTGCGCAAGTTTAATAGGCGAACCAAGATATGTTTCAACCTCCATAGGTCTTCTTGCTGCGAAATCCTGGTACATGATACTATTGGCTTCTGTGGGCCGTACCATTTCTTCCATGGTTTTCTCTTTGAAGTCCGTAGGAAATGTGCAATCTTGACCCCGAGCTATTGTAAGGAGTTCATCAAAGACGTCCGAAACCAATTGCCTTACGCCGGGTTTTCCGAGTAGAACTGCATGAGAAGGGGTTTCGAAGATAACGCTAAGTGGGTGGAACGCAATTGGACTATAGAGATTATGGTTAGCTATGCCATTTCAGTCTGGGAAGCGACATGCTTACCCTATCATTCTTTCATATTGTTGCTGCCGGATATTGGTGGAAACATGACAGTCAACCTGTCCACTACTTAACGTCATAGCAAGAGCATCAGCCATGTCTCCTTGTATTGTATTAGGCATTGATGGGTTCTTGTTTGCCGGCCCAACCCATATTTCGGTCGATCCTTTATGCTCAAATTCGCTTGCTCCTAATTGTGTGATTTCGGCACCAGAAACTAGTGACAGAACAACATTACTTGGAAACCGTGACTCCAAATGTGCTTCCACTCCCAGCGTGTGCGTGGTATTGACCAATATACAGGTATGCTGAGGTGTAACGACTGATTCTATCACCGCTGCCAGGTCGTACACGTCCGGTAGCGCTTTCACGCAAAGCAAAACATAATCGAAAGCACCCTCCTTAGTATTTGCTGCTTCCTCAGGCGCACGCACAACTATCCGGTAGTATTAGCACCATCTATGACGAGCAGGGCCTCTAAGAACACATACCATGTCGAGGCTTGAATCGTTCATTGCCGAAGGAGGTAGATCTATACCAAAAGTCAGCTATCTGCCGACTGTAAATTGGAGTGGTGGTAATTGTTAACGTACTTGAAAGAGATGCCATACTGATATACAGCATCGAATCCTGATTTCCACACCAATGTCACATCACAGGCGTTAGTAGCTTGGAGCCGCCATGACAGAAACGCAGATACCGCGTTACCACCCACTGTACACACTTTCATCAGCAAACTGGACTCCATCTCGGAGACAGCCATATTAACACAATGGCAACAAAGAAGCAATAGGGAAGGACGAATGGAACGGGTTATGACCCTTTGCTGTTCTGGTGGCTTAAAGTGGAGAGACGGAACAGCAATGCATCAAATTGCGGATAGTTATCGAGGAAAGGGACAAACCTGAAAGAATCCTCAGCCGTGGTGGCGACGGGGCCATCTTGACCAAAAGAGGGAATGTGGTTTTATGTGGACGTGTTGTATCTGAGACCACAGCAAGTGCGCTGGACTAGCCGTGTCGTTTTACTGTACGCCGAGTCCCCTAACACCCGTAGCCACAATATTATCGTGAGACGTAGTTGCTTTTTTGGTGAAATTGGGTCCTATCTTAGTATCAAATGAGGGCTAGTCGAGCTGGACGTTGGATGAGATCGAAAATATTGCTATAACGAGCGTAACGCCGAGCAAAACCGGGCTGGTCTTCTGCTACGGATAGGACAATAGAGAGGAAGAAATCGCGAAAAGAATGTGGTTTGATGGGAAGCCGGAGTGATTTGATGGCGGTTGTGAGGCGTGAAGGAGAGAAGAGAGGCGTTGCGGGTGTATGGACAAGACCCTCTGTTCGCGTAACGAAAATGGTGCGGCGGGTTCGATTGGGTCAACCAGGGGGCTTAACTTAGCAGCGGATGTACCTTGGAATGATCCTCTCTAGTCATGAAATGGGGCCTTGCCTTACCAGTACTGGGGCAAGCGTAGCGTCACCATAAACTGGAACTATCAACACCAGAGCAGCTGAACCGTATGCGAGAGGGTGGTCGTGATGCTCACACTGGCTGAAGGCTAGACGGATAACTGGCTCGCGGATTTGCGAGAGCGTTCTTCCACCGCTGAAATGTTTTGGGGGAGGGAAAGGAGGAAGGCACAGTAAGAAAGAATGGAGTCGTGAGCGATCCTTAGATCTGCTGCTGGCTTTGAGCTTTGCAGTGCAGTACTGTGCTGTGCTGTATGGCGCGGTGTGGTTGTGGTGCAGTATGGTGATGGGCTGTGGCCTAGGATACCCGCAAAGAATTTAGCTAACGGCGCAGCCCTGGGCGGTCAATCCGTTATGATGTTCCCTCCCAACAAACGTTGGAACTTGGAACGGGTAATGATGGCAGTTCGTATCGCGCCAGTCTGGATCTGGCAATCCAGGAACGAGGGGGGAGGGGGTGAGCGAGGGCGAGCCAAAGGGGACATGAAACTGATTTACAGTGTATAAAAAAGATTACAGTAAGCAGTGGTGGTGGTGTCTAGTGAATTCAGTGTTTCTTCTTTATCTGGTAGATGGTTTAGACCCTCTTGCAAAAGAATAAATAAAAGAAAAAGAATGGGCAATTGCAGGGCATATAGGCGGCTGCTGTGGAATGAGCATGTTACTGCTGCTGTATGATAAATTTAGCAAGTCAAGCGCAAGTGATCCAAATCAGCTTCCCAGAGAAGGAAAGAGCCGCGTGTCTGGCGGGCCTCAGTGAGTCAAGTACACTGATATGGTTTTATTTTATTTTATTTTGGATTTGATTATCATCAGCAATGGGCAGGTATGGCCACGTACTATACGGTACTGTACTACACAGTAGGAGTCGAGGCACTTCACAATCTAATCTTTCTTGCCTTTTCAGTATCGGATTATCACTATTTCTTTTGTTGATATTATTACTATTTTGGTTGGGTATGACCCTCACCAGATATTGTTTGTTTATCGCTTCATGTCAAATAGGGTATAATACATTTTGGTATGTAAATGTAGGGGTATACTGTAACATATGGCATTGATAACCCTTCTCACTTTTTCGTCTGTTCAAAACTTAAGGACTGCGCGACGTATTGCTTTGTTCCCCCTCTCCCCCCTTTTTTTATAGTCATGTTCTTCCCTCTTTTCCTTTATCAAGTCACAGAAATCAAAGGGATCTAAAAAAAAACTTGATCAACCACATGCAGGAATTGTTGAGCATGCTCGCATTCAGTTCCTCTCATGTCATGATCTACGTGTACTTCCTTCCCCCCCGTAAAAAGTGGAGGGGTGAAATATTGGATGACGCTGTACCAAGGAAAAAGTCATCCAGGCTGTGCAAGATTCACGAGATTGCGCCGGCACTTTAGCCAGGGGCATTAACGAATCTTTCAAACTTACTAACAACCCACCCCCAAGTCAATGGAATGAAATTGGCTGACCATGTCTGCTAGGGAATCCGATAGGCTCGCGAAGTCACGTCGAGAAATATTGTTTAAGCTTTCCATTCCATAAAACTCTAAACTGGCTTGCTTAACACGCGTCTTAAGGTAAGTAGCGTGAGGTAGCTTTGCTATTAGAGTTTGACAAGCTTATCTGACTAGCCGAGATGAGATTTTCTCTTTGCCATTTGAGAAAGCCATTGCCCCATCTGAAACCATTCGTCATTGTTACAACCACTTAAGCATGCAGTAGCAGTGCTTCAGCAGTTGATGAACACCTTCTGTTTTTTATTCCAATCACTCAATCACGTATAACACTGGGATTTCCTTTTTCACTTTCGCCACGTACCTATTGCCTGATACGAGGAGGATGTGAGCCTTTTTTTTAAGGATTGCTTCTTACAAAATCTGGAGTTTTGATTGATTGGATTGGTATTCTGGTGGCGGGTATTTAATACTATCAGGGGGCCGGCTTGATGCAGTCCATATTTTTGCCGTGTCAAAGAAAACCGGTATTTCGTGCAGATAAGCATGTTCGAAGAAGATATAAGACCGAACCCCCCTTTTCAACCATGCTTTCTCGCGCCGGCACGTCCGGATATTTTTCGAGAAATGGTTGAAGCGGCATACGACAATTCTTATTCTTCACTACCAATCTCTGATCTCGCCGCCGTATGCACAGGACATTCGCTGTTCTTTTCGCGCTGCAGCTCTAGCTTCAAGCGGGTGGGTGGAATAGTCGTTCATGAAGAAAACGGCTTGGTATGACGTTATCTTTTTAATTTTACTTACAGGTCGACAGCGGAATGTGTCTCAAAATGATCCACCCTGTCCCACATATGATAACCATTGATCCCCAGAAGACAAACACTATTTCAATACTTAGAAAGCTTTGTATCTAGAAAATGTAAGAGCCGCATCACAACCTGGAGTTTACTACATGCGTCTATCAGGGGCCACGGCTTAATTGAGATATTGGAAAACATGCAATCTATCTCCATCTCGGATGCAGCAGTTGACGCCACTATGTTGTTGTCCCTGTACGCCGAGCCGCTGGCTGCCTAAGTTCAAGGGTCAGTATGAGGCAAAAGGGCAATGCTTTGTAACGGTCTGATATTTGATGTCAACCACTCAAAGTCGGGACGAACCGCCGTTTCTTATCCAGGCTGTCAGATTACAGTAAAATGCTAAACCCGACAGATGTTAACAAACTATATGAGAACATCTGGTTGGGATCGAGGGTGAGTCTGGCACCGTGAACTTATGTCAATTAGACTAGGGGAATTATTTCAATCAGTTTGATCAACGACTGATCCATCAGCAGATAGCCAAACATTGTGAAGTTTGGTAGCATTGCTACTGCACCGTACTATTCCAGGTCGAATTACCATGACCACCAATCCCATCCCAATCAATTTAGCATTTCGCAAAATCCCATCATAAGGTTGCCAAGAACTCTCTCCCCTTTCCACGAGATTCCCCGTCATGAACATCCAGTAAGGGACCTGAAAATTGATGATCTCCAGAACAATATAATGTCCGACCACCGGGTCTGCTTAAGCGAAAGTGGCCAGGTCTATTTTTGCTCTCTGGAGAACCAGACAGGTGTATGCGTTTGAATTTGAACCACACAGAAAGTCCACACAATGGTTCCCATCCTCGTCTTGCCACCAAAAAAGGAGTAGAGACTCATTCCTCAGGTTCAAGAAATAAAAGATAAACGATTTTGTAATCATATTTGGCCATTCATTCACATGAGCAACATGCAGCGCCCAGATCGCAAATCCCTTGGTTCGGGGAATCTAATGGTGTTTGAGATATGCGATAGATCGACTGATCTGCTCCCTTGATTCCCTCATCCGTATCTTGAGAATCAACCAAGGCATAATCCCCATTGATTTGCATCACTGCGATGTTCTTTAGACTAGCTTATGCGGCGCGATTTCAAGATGAACACATAAGTCAAAATCCTCATCCCACTCGCATGCTCTAGTGTTTCGCTGAGGCCGTCCATGCCCACATCCCTCCCAAGTTTGGAAGATCGTGGATGTCTGGGGTAAACTACCATCGGGCTACGAGACATCCCAAATCCTACCTGTCTGTTATCAAAGTTTAGGGGCACCTTTTACCAAAGAAAGAAATCACTGTTGACCTCACCATAGCGGGATCGAGCTCTGCCAGGCCTAAGCTTTTTATCTCCGCCAAAGTCCTGTGTGGACCCATAGGATGAAAGCACTTGTCGATAGCTACGTAGCCTACCGCGTCCATAAGAGGTGAAGGGCAACTGCAACAATCGCCAATAGACCTTCTAGTTCATCTCATTTTGATAGATGCTATTTTTTCCTTCCATCCATCCTTCGCAACTAGATCATAAGAGGACGGCGACATGACCTAAAAGGCATCAAACTGGCACGGCTTCCTTGCCGCTTGTCATCCGTACGGGTTCCGTTTTAGGTTGTATTGTGGCAATAATTTTCGTTTTCGGCTTTCAAGATCCTATTCAATTGGTACACTCTCATCATTACCCTTTTAAGTCTGACTGCATTTTGCCTGGCAGTTGATAAGCGCCCATTAAGTCTTTCAAGCCCAAGCTCGTCGAATGATATTTGCCTCTGCGTACATGACGTTACACGGATATCTAATGAAAGTCCTTTGGGTAAAATGAATATCGCCTTTCTCTTTGCCACATTTCTCGCCCACTGACCAAACATCGTAATTCCCTTTCCCATCTCAAAACGTCCAAATCCCATGCCCTCGGGAGTCCCTCCCATCCCATGCAAATGTCTGGGACCTGCTTATGGTTGCACTGATTTAGCCGACGACATGTCTAATTCCGTGGTGCCTCAAAGCTAAATATTGTGTCAGGGCCCTCAGAAGAGAATCCCGCATCATGAGTGGTCCCCAGACTTCTGCAAGTTGCGATCCTCATTTCAGAGGAGCACATCTAGTTGCCATACAGCCCATCAGCCGATGCCCAGCTTGAATATCCTCTTTGCTTGAAGCCTGTCACGCTAATAAGGGTTTCTGTTCTTGGAACCTCAATAAGAGCATGGCCGGAGCATTCTTTCCTGGACCACAGTCGCTATTGCTCTCTCTCTCCTATCGTAGCCTTGCCGCAAGCCCAAGGAGGGACATGTTAGCCTCTAAGTATGAAGTTCGATGTCAATGCTTTGTACTTTCTGCCTGCCCGCCTGCTTTTTATTCTACTGGTGGATGCCAACCACGTCTTTGTGCAATGCACGTTTACACTATGTGTTCAGCGCTTTGCTTCTGAAGCCCGGGAACAGAGGATCAAATGGTGACCTCCAGTATCGTAGAATTGTGGCGCATTATCTTCCTATTTTCATTCTCCTGAACTATCTGAGGGACCATATCTCAATCTCTCTCCTCCTTTGTAATCCTCAAGCTTCAAGTGTCACGAAATACCCTCGCCCTAGGCTATCATTCTGCACCGAATTTCTCATGACATACACTTTTCTGGTCAAGACTTTCTTCTGCTCTGTCTAATTCTATGTCATCAAATGCCATCCGGTCTGTAATTCACAAGATGATACAAACCAGTTTCAAACTAAAGCAGAAACCCGTCTTTCAGCCCATGCTTAGACAGGCTTCACATAAAATCTCATGTCCGTGGTCCCATGAATGAAAGCTCATGCTGTGATTTCCTTGAGGTATTTAGTCCAATATCACATCATGTTCAGAGCGCAAGACTAGAAGCTATCGACAGCTCTCTGCATTTCTACTCTCGAACACCTAATCACTAACCCATAGCTCCTATGCTAGACATCTATCTTCCCTAATCGCTGGCTATAGTACGCCATTTAGAGCATCAAACTCGATAGGGCGGTCAGGGTAGTTGGGCGATGTGTGAAATCTCTAGCCGAACTTTGGCAAAGATATCCATCCACCGCAATCTGGCAACCTGTATACGCCGATATCCACCTCAAGGCATAAGTAGATCGTCAACAAGTCTAAATATCAAACATTCTGTGGCGCGGGACGCCAAATACCCCAACTTTCGACAACCAGCACCAGCACCAGCACCAGCAAATAGTCTAGGTCTCCGGGGTTCCCAGGAGTTGCGGCCTTCACGAGAGAGTTTTCTTATCGCCTGACCCCGTCCAATTCTTGACTTAATTCCACTCGGAACCATCCGCCACGGTTCAAGCTTCGTCTCGAATGACGTTTGAGCTCACGCTTCTTGAGCCAGCCTAGACGCAACGGATTGAGTGCTCAATGCTCCATTCGACCTTTGGTGATATAATCTAGATGATCTCCGGCACTCTCACCCAGACATTCTCAGATATATGTGAGAAAGGAGTATGTCCCTCTCCAGACGAAGTCGACGGCAATGGTATTAATTGGCGTCGTAGTGGTTTAGAGCTTAAAATACCGTGGATTGTCTACCTAGATCGGGATTCCACAAGTTTTAATTTGAAAGGCATGGCTTCTGTTAGCACTAGTTATTGATCATCTGGGGCAGCTACATTATTTTGCTCGAAAACTGACAAGGCAGGAGGCTTGTCCACAGATCTTGTCATCTCCCACTGGAGAACATCCTACAACACAGAGCCATGGCTTATATCTGATTTACATGGCTATGCGGTAACATCAACATCAGGATCTCAGGCTTGGTGCAGATTCCTCTAGTCGTGGCCGATTGCTCCTAGATCCGTGACAACGCCTCTCTACTATCCAACAGCGCAACAACATAATGTTAACTCCTCGTTCCCACACCGTTATACACCTCGCGCCTCCAATCATCGCTACCGAAGGAAGACCAAACACGGCCACTCAGTCTGCGCTAGTGTACTCCTCCAGCATCCCTTTTTTTGGTAGGCGGTGATCGAAATCGAGTTCCCGGTGTTATACATTAAAATCTATCAGAAGGCAGTGACCTGAGCTAGAATCACCAGGAAACGTGAGTCTTGATATCGATGAGCTGGAGTTTAAGATGAGGGCGGTCATGCAGCTGGCTGGCGGTGACAACAGAGAGCAGTATTTGTCTTTTGGGGAGGTGATATATAGGTGGTAGTCATGCTGCTCTGGCCATATTAGCAAAGCCTTGTTGCGTAATTAAGCCTGTGCTACGTGAGATTCAGTGAGGATGCTAAGGTGGGTTTGAAGGGGAGTTGACTCAGAAGTATTCAATACAACATGGCTCATGCTTTACAGAACAGAGATACTCATGAAACTATGTTCGATACATCTTGGCACGATGGGCGGGTGTTATTATAGCCTGTTTGATCACAGTGACTAAGATCAGAACTGTCCCGTGAGTCACGAGTATCAAGCTTCGCACCGGCGTGAAACACAACTCGTTAACTTTCCAATCTCGCTGACAACGAGGAGTAGTAGAAGGTCTGATGTAATTGTCCAAGATGGTATAGAAATTGAGATCTGTGGGCTACCAATACATTAATTGGCACGCCGTGAATCCAACTATAATGATTCTAACTTGCAGTCAAAAGCGGAATCTAGTGTAGCCATAGAATACGTGTAATAAGGGCGTTTACTCGTTTTATGGATTTGCATTATTTGTCCCATGTTGCAGAATCAAGTTCATGTGTCCCTATAATCTAAGTTCGCCCAGGACTTTTAACGGCTTTGAGGCCGATTTCTGTATACTTTGTAATCACGTCCACCGAGGCCACAGGAGCCGACTTTCATGTTGATGAATTTGGATCCTCCAAGATGTTGGGTGGGAGCAGGCGGAGTTTTACTCCAAAAGCCGTCAAGTCTGCCTTGAGATATTCGCGATGCCATGATCGCGCCGATTTGCCAGCCATATTTGCATTCCAATGCTCGAACCACCAGTGCTGCAAGCACGAAGTATAAAATAGTTCATCATGTGTCACATCGCGAAGATGGGTGCCAAAGTTTGATGGGAGCCATACGCGGTGAATAGCACCATTATCTTTACAATGATATATCAGGCCCTCCTGGTTGAAGTTTTGATGAGGAACCGGCACGCTATTTGGTTCGTTGTCCCGAAAATATAAGAATGCTGCTGTTGCAGAGGTAGAATTCATACTGGCGCCTTTATTGGCATAGATATCGCGTAGTCGGGTGTCTGACCGATAGCTTTCAACTACTTTCTCGCGGAAATCAGATGACCATACTGGCAGACATTTTAATCTTGGAAGAGTCTGCCTGCCCGGTCGAATGGGATCTATCCATTTCAATGATTGTTCATAATCTTTAAACATCCGAGCCAGGTCTAGACCGTTGTATTCGTCACCCAGGCGAATAAAGGGATCATTGCAACCTGAAATGTAAGCCACCTCAAGGTTTTCGAAGTATCCGAACTCGTTAAGTTGAACCTGCTCCTCTTGGTCACGGGAAAAGTCCATCTCCCAGCCAATATCGGAGTTCTCAACGAGCAGTGACTTAACCCTCCCCAGGTCCCGGCCAACAGATGGCTCTAATGTGAAGGGATCGGTAAGACCGGGGCTATAGCGCTCGAGCGAAGCCCAGTCAAATACGACTGTATCAAGATTAAAATTGATATATATTCCTACTGAATCCGCTGCGGTACCAAAACAAGGCTGGTAGGTCATCAACCCCAAGATTCTAGCTTCTTGACATATGTGAAGGATTGCAGGGACATCAGTAGATGACAGAACTTCAGCAGCTTTAGGACAATATCGTAGATTTATGATCTGACATTTGCTGTCAGATGATAACTCCATCCAAGAACAATGTCATTCAGGCTACATACCCGAGGCTCTACCATGAACATATATATCTTGATACGAAGCTCTGGAGGGAGCTGGCAAAACCGCTCAAAGTATCGGATAGAATGTTTTGGAATCATGGGTCTTTCCATATTATGTACTTGTAGGAATTTCTAGATCTGTGTTGAGAGAATCAACTTAGTTTACATACTGTCCTAGATGATTCCATTTGTGTACGCAACGACTGGAGTGAGGTTTACATATTCATGTTGCAGTATGAGGCTGAATTGACGCTTGGCAAAGTGGACCGTGCTCCAAAAACTGCTTCCATTGCTTTTGAAGGTCAACGTTAGAGACACGAATTTTCGAGACGAAATAACAAATATGCCAAAAGAGAGATCCGTTAACCCTGCTCAAGCTCAGCGCAAAGCTGAGAAAGCCAAGGCTATCAAGAAAGGTGTGCGATATGCTATATCAATCTTTCTGACCCTAGCTAACATTCCTTCCAGGCAAAGCAGAAAATCAAGCTCGTCGCAACGAGAAACTCGCGAAGCGTAACCCAGATCGCCTCCAAAACCAAATAGATGACCTGAAAGCTATTGAGTCCAGCGGCGGGAAGCTTAACAACCATGAAAAGTCCGTATTGGAAGGGTTAGAGAGAGATATCAGAGCTGTAAAAAAGGCTAGGGAGGCACTAGGAGATGCTGCGCCAAAGTTTGGAAGAGGTGGTGATAGGGATGGGGAGAGAAGAGACAGCTTTGGAAATGGTAGGGGAGGGAGAGGAGGTGGTGTGTTAGGCAAGCGGAGGAGAGATGAGGATGAAAGCAGTGGCAGTGACGTGCCGGACGACGTTAAAATTATCCCTATGCCTCGCGACACCCCGCCACCGATTCCCAAGGAAATACTAGACAAGTGGTATCAAGCGAGGAGGGAGAGGCTGGGGATCAATAGAGATGGTGGAGGAAGAGGTACCAATGCCAACTCGACACCGTTAGGCCAAAATGATAGAAGGGTCGGTGGGGAGAGCTTGCCAGACAGACCACAAGTGCCGTCAGCTCCAAAGGTCGAGGCACAGATTGTCTACGAGTCTAAGCCGATGGTAAGAGACTTAAAGAAAGAAGCTGTCGCGTTCGTGCCGGCGGTTGTCCGAGCTAAATTGGAGAAAGCAAAGGGAACTGGGAGTCTTTTGGAGCCTGAGGAAGCCGATAAATTGGAGAAGGAAGGTTATATGGAAGCTGAAGTGGGAGACACGAGGTCAAAGAAAGTTGCTATGGAAGAAGTAGAGGACGAAGACGGTTAAGATTCTATAGTACTGTGCGGATTCTTGCTTTCATAGCCAGTTCGGTTCAGCCGACGCACAACACTATTCATCGCTATTAGTTACTGCTCTTACGCAGAGACAAAACAAGATCGTGGAAAGACAAAGGTAAGTTTCCCAGCTTTGACTCCTTCTAGGTCCTTGCCTAGTCTGGAGATTTATTGTACATAATAGATAGGATCTTCTATAAACTCCTCTAACATTTGCGGTAGAATACTCCACTACATTTCTGAACCTCATGCTCGCGGCGACTAAAGCTATTGCCAGAAAGCTGGTACCCTGAATATCGCAACCATATTTTCTATATCAACGTTCTCATGAGCCTAAGCTGTAAGAAAGCCATAGCATCGTGACGTTGCCGACGTTATGTTCTGTATAAGGTTACATTTGACTATCCCATTGATCCAGGATCGATCGTGGGAACACAAGTCCTGTTCAAGGTTGGCAAGCAGCAGCAAAACTCATCTAAAACAATGTCCCAACCTCTGCAATGTCCTTTCTGGTTGCAGGACTACATGCTGAATAGCTGTGGGTTCGTCCGAATTTCTTGAGCGCTTAATTTCTAAGGCAGGCAGGCCAATTCATTTCGTCAATCTCACATTCAGCACTCCCCTTCAGCTTGGCTACAAAGAGAGTCTCAATTGAGATGGAATTGAGCGTAATCATCATTGCAACTCTCAGGAACTTGGTTTAAGATCATGCCTATGGAATGAACGTGCGGCTGTGGAGTGATATATACCCAGAGCTGTGGTCTCGTTTGGACTTCAGATCTTTGCACTGCCTCCCCGAGATTCCCTGCCTTGTCAAGCTTGGTGATCTTCAGGTTCCCGAGATCTGGAAAACTTTAATATTTTTCTATACGAGCTCTGTTCTATTTCTTCCTGTTTGTACGAAATCTCTTCAGCATATTCCCTCTCCATCCGTAAGTTCTAGATGACCGAACTACCTATGTTTTCCTCCCTCACACAGGTATTCCAAATCTACACCGACTCCTAATAGCTATTTTGGTACTTCAATCGTCCCAATTCTTACCGTCTGGCCTTGCTTTACCGCTTTGTCCAACCTCAAACACCTCACAGTCCCTAAAACCAAGCCATCCTAAAACCTCAAACATGCACCGTTACACACACGTTACCCCACGTGCGGCATGATCGCCGCATCCCATGGCACGCTCAGATCTTTTTTATGCATCCGGCCCCTCAGGTTGGTCCTCGACCTGGTACATACATGATTCACACAACACCCCCTGGCAAAAGAATATTTCAGGAACGGATGATTTCCATCTCGTTGTCTACCTCGAACGAACCCTTGAACCTTGGACGATTTGCCCGTCGCTTGGTCGCATTAAACTTTCATCTGATGGAACAGAAAAATATTGGCACATGATTGAAATGTTTCAGGCGCCTGAGAAACTTTGTTGTCTCGCTCATCTCCGTGAAGCATTGTTGCTGTTGATGTTGGAAGGGAATGCCTCGTCATTAGCGCAGCATGGGCCGCCCCATCCGCGATTTCTTATTTCGCAATACGACAGCCAGACATCAATATCACTCGGTATTAAGAACTTATATGAACATTGCATTCCCACTCGTGTAATATTGGGCTTCCAGAAATTAACTCCTTCACTTAGCATTATATGAGCTTGTCCGCGTTGGGATGAGGGCGCATGCACATGGGGATCATCGCATATCATGGGAGCAGCAAACTCTATTTTCTCCGGCCCGGCGCATGAACTCGATTCTCCTATATCACCAAGGAAACTTCATAACAGTCGGTGCCATCAAACGTAATCTGCATTTCAATAAACAAAACGGAGATGAAACTCTCTTATTGACCGCGCACTACACACAGGCATACTTTTTATTCCAAGTTTTGCGGCACTAACTTTGACACTTGACACTTGTTCCCTCACACTTATTCCTTGGCTGTATAGTCGAATTTCTACAATATAGTTGCAATATCAAAGAATATAAAAAAGCAAACACCGACAAACCCCTACCCACCTACCTACAGTAGGGCCGGGTAGCGATGCGAGCCTGCCTTGATCAACCAACCCCAGCCTGTTCTTGATCATCGCAAAGAGAAGAGAGACAGTGGACACATCGTACGATTTAACGTCATGCCGTGCCGTGCCCCAAAAGGTGGTGTCCACCTCATCACCAATCCCGTAATCAAACAAAACCAAAAATCTTGCCAAAAGAATGCGGCTCCAGACCCACCCATCCCTCCTCCCCCTTTAACCCTGTAAACAACGCCTTTACCTTTAAGCGAGATCACTACCCTGAAGGGCAAACAACCTTTTTCGCACTGACACCAAGCGGGGGGGAGGGCTCACTCGTGCGGTGAGGAAACGGCGCAGGGTCACCCCGCCACCCAAACGATCGTTCAACGTCAAGCCCGTCGTTCGACGGTACGCGGAATTCCCCATCAAGAGGAGGAGGAGGAGGAGGTGGTGGTAGTGGTTCGTGATGCTTTGAAACGATCGAAAAGAGACAAGAGCCGCGCGGTGGTTTGTTGAGCTAAGTAATAAGAAACCGCCGCCCCCTACAGTGGCTGCTAAGGGACCCTGAAGCCACTTAAGGTACCCTTATGTATAGCAAAAAAAAAAAAAGGTTTCGCGGTTTGGGGGAGAAAGCTTCGTACGTTGCTTAGGATGTGGCCTTTTTTTTTTTTTTTTTTTTCCTCCTCACCCCTTTTAAGGCTTGTAAGAAACATGCAACGAAAATACCGGGGTATTAAAACGTAAGACGGAAATATCCTCAATAAAAAAAAAGAAAAGAAAAAAAAAGGAGAGATTTGATTTTTGGTGCTATTGTGCCTGAATTCCCAATCGGGGGAGCACGGCGCGAGGATAAATCCCATCATTGACGATATATGGATGCCAAAAACGCGAAGTGTGGCTCACGGAAAAAAAAAGACAGCTCTTCCTTCGGCAATCCGGGAAGCATGTGAGCGCTGTTTTTGTTGTTGTCGCTACTTTTTGGGGGGGGGAGGGAGACCAGGGAACAAGCCTGCTTAGGGGGAGGCAGGATTTGTGCCATAGGATGTGCTGCAGGCGGTGCCCTGACCGCGATCTGGAATGATTCTGTGAGATTGGCGATGTTGTAGATTGAGGCGTCGTAAGCCGGCTTGGGCTTTGCTGGATGCGCTTTAGATGAATCGTATATGAACCGTAAATGAAATGGCACAGGGCTGATATGCAAAAGCGCCTTGACATCCACGGTTCGAGGACGGGGGTGGTCACCTTTGGACTGGAAGCTGTGCGGTGAACTAAGCGTAGATTCATGATTGATCACTGGCCGAGATAGGAACGTTGCACCGGGAAATGTACGGATGAATCTGGGTCTTGATCGTCATATCATTGTTAATATACACTATCTCTCCTTTACGATCCCATTGACCATCTTTTCCACCTCTTCCTCTAGGTCCTCAGATAACAAAGTAGGATCTTGAGACCCGGTCTTTTGTTCACCCTTCCCTTTTATCAAGTCCCAACGAGCTTTGCCAGCCCGTCAAAAGTAATAGCCTTTAACTCCGGTGTAAATGCCCCTCTCCTAAATTCCCACCAACGCCTTTCGTGATAACATTGCTTGAGTGCGAGATAAACAAGTTTTCGGGCCTGATGGCCCAGCGAGAGCCATTTCCCGTAGCAATGACATATGTGAAAGTAAAAATCGCCAAATTTTGTACAGGAAAAAAATTCCGGGTTTGTGCGAGTTGCACGGATTTGCTGCTCATTCGAGCATCGCGCCACCTTCGAATGTGTGACACCCTCTCTCATGTCGCTTCATGTTGCTTCTGACACTGAAGGCTTTCCCGCAACCTTGGTGAGGGCACTTGAATGGCTTCTCTCCAGTGTGCGAATGAGAATGTATTCTCAAGCTTGATGGGCGGGAGAATGCTTTGTTGCAGGTCTGGCAAATATAGCGGTCCTGCGATTGAGGGAATGAGGCTGCAGATGAAGGTGAAATGTAATGATGGTGTTGCCACGGATTAGCACCAGATGATGGTGTTAACGTTATTGCTACTGGCATCATCGGAGGGAATTGCTATATCAAGTTAGAGTTGCTCATAGTTCAGACGAGCTTATGAAGGCATACCTGAGGAAGCGGTCGTTGATAGTAGAGACCTGAGATTTGTGACTGAGGCGCTGGCTGCATGGGACTTGGATAGTACGAGCCCATTGGCGGTTGAACTGGGCCAACACTATACTGTGCGGCATTAGGATACGCTGCTTGCTGGTATCCCATCGCTGCAGGCATCGAAACTCTACGTGGCATCGCCGTCATAGGCTGTCGCTGAGATTCTACGGTGGTCACAGTAGAGGTTGGAGAAGGATAGTAATAGCCAGGCGCTGAAACTACCGAGTAACCAGACGTCGACGCCGCGGAAGGAGATTGTCGACCATCAAATCCAGGGTCAGACTGCATTGGTGGTGTTGGTGGAAGGGTGCTTCGAGAGCTCATCGGTGGTGAAGGACCATATTGTTGACTTGAACCAGGCCGGTATTCAGCTTTTACTGATTGTGCTTCTTCAAGTTAGTATAGATAAAACCGAAGATTTACAATATGTCTTACCTTGCTGTGATTGTTGTTGAGATTGCTGCTCTTGAGATTGTTCTTGAGGACTTCCACCGTCGGCCATACCGAGAAGACTGGATATCGAAGGTAGAGAGCACTTGGAGGTTTCGTCTACAGGAGGAGATGGAGGCGCTCGAGGAGCAACGACGTATGAATAAGAGGAGTTCTGAGCTGTATACGGATTCGTTCCTAGCGACGAAGCCATTTCTTGTGGAGGTCCTTGGCTGTATGCGGAAAATTGCTGTTCTGATTGATGTCGACCAACGTGAACCAGACTCGAGAGGTTCATGACCTGGTTTAAGCTGAACGAGAGAAGAGCTTGTTGCTATTGCCAGCTAGACAATGATAGCTGTGACTGGTGATGCTAGATGTGCTGGGTTGTATGTTGATGGACTGGATTATGGTATTAGGTATCTAAAGTTTCTTCTGACCTGTATGGTTGAATACGCCTGCGACTTTACAGGTCCAAGATGTGCGGCGAGGGAAGAGGATATATATCAGATCTCCCGGGCCAGTCGATGAGAAGATCAGGCGTAAATCCTTGTCGCCTACCACCACGCAAGTTGTCACAAAATTGGTGTGGGCTCGTGTGGGTCAGTGTAGGACTGGGAGTGTGACTTGGAATGCCACAGAGCTAGCAGCATATAAGACGCCGGTTAGGATGATCCAAAAGGCGTTTTATTGGGAAAGGCTTGACACGCACCGGCACTCTGTACTCGATTCGGATATGCAGTGAGCGATTCCCTGGATTCTCGCAAGAGGGTGATGGGGTCTAGGGGGGGAGGGGGGAGAGAATGCCTGTGACAAACCGTTAACTCATGCCCCCGGCAGGGAGGGGCACTGGTATCTTCGGCTGGGTTGATAATGCTTGTGCAATACAGGGCCACCGTCGGAGCATTACCGTTTAAGGTGTCGCCTCCTCAGGTGCTGTAGGAACCCCTGTCCGTCACCTCCAAGATGTTTGGGGCCAGGGTTTGACAGCCCAGAGACACAGACTTGAGACGAGGGTGACGGAAGTGGTGATGCGCAAAACCTAAAGGCAGGATCTACTGTAGGAGACCATGTTCGACTCTTCTTTCGGCTGGTGTGAATGCCGGCGAAAGGTGTTCCAAACTTCAATGCTTTGCTAACAACTTGGATCGGACGTTTGAATGCTAAGAATACGTCAACGAGGATACCCTTATTGCTCGGGGTGTCTTCCATGAAATTCACCATGAAAAGAGCTTTAAATAGTAATCAAAGGTATTGACAACTCCTTATGCTGAATCGACCTAACATTCATACGCGATGAAGGGTATGCTTGTGGGTTGATCGAAGCTACATACAGACCCAAAAGCCGCTCGCAGTTGTCTCCTTTGCTGGTCAAATTTCAACAAGACTGGACTCGGGATATTCCACGGTGCTATGATCGTCTTTCATCAAAAGAGTATGCTTTTGCTCTTTACCTACTTCCTCGCTTCGACAGTGAGTGACCGTAGTAATTCAGGGTTCAGCGATATGATACAGGGTTTTTGGGATGGTGCAAATACAGCAATTTCGTTAAAATGTGACTGTGCACGTGCAGACGGTGCTTAATCAGCCTTTTGCAATTGTGCACGCAGAATACGGCGAAATACGAAGCATGCGTTTCGTCCTTTGCTGGCGCTCTTGATGTTTAGCCCCTTGTGGAAAGCATATGAAGTAGGGTTTTACTTTTTCGTACGTCTAGACTTTAGTCAAACGCCAGAGGAAAGATGAACCGCTAGTTGGCTTATGTGGCGTTGTAGATCTTCCTCTAGGTGTTGACGGTGCAAACTCAAGTGTGCGCCAATCACCATAGTGAAACCTTCAAAGTTCGATTTAACTTGCTCGAAAGAGCGAAGAACACAGTCTAGACATCCACCTTCAAAAGCATCAACTGCATCTGTCAACCACGTTATATGCACGGCCCGCGTGGCAAACCTTTCTGACCAAAGGGATACCGTTGGTCATGTAAAATGAATGATTGAAGCCGCTCACCGCAAGGGGCCTAAGATTTGTACGGGCTGAGCATAGCTGGGGATAACCTGCTTCGGATCGCTATTAAGACATTCGGTCATCATGCATCGTTACCCAGCATCGTACGCACTTTACCATTATGCTGGGACTGCCTGACGACAGACGTTGACTGCGGAGCAACGGGATCTTTCAATTTGCGAGCAGTTCAGTTTCATTGCAATATATTTTGCATCGCCCCAGAACAAGCGTCAAGCTTCGCCGCCGCTGCTCCTGCCACATGCCCTGATTCTACCGTACAGCGCAGTATTGGCGATGCATAAATTATCCTTGTGAAAATCGAACCGCGTCGCCAGCCACCCCTCCCCCCCTGGTTATAGCATATTCACTGGGATTGGATGATCTCTTGACGGTGCTAAAAGCGCCATGCTGATCTGTAGATCGTTCAACTGACAGCTCGCTGTAAGCGAAAAGCGTGGCTAGCAGGGTGCCGCCAAATCCTGCTCTTCAAGCAGAAACCGGTAGCCAGTCAGATGCCAACCCACTCTTTCGAAGAACCACGAGAGAAGACGCCACCGAGGGAACTTAATTTCCCCTCGCTTAGAGCACCTTTGCGTGGACTCGAGAGTGAAGTACTTTGACTCTGTACCCAAGTAGTGCTGACTGTGTATCGGTATATCAGAGAGCGAAAGATGACCCCAATACGCTGGTGGAGGTCAGCTTTTTGTAACACCGCTGAATGAATAGACTTTGAAGGGGGACGATTGGCTACTATGCTTTAGAGGGCGGCCAGATCATCAACATTTACTTTGTGAAACAGGCACCCCATCTATGGACGGACGCCTCGCGCAATCTTAGATGAAATAAACGCAGGTGCAGGAGCAACAAAGGCCGTCCGCTCGTTACCCACAGGTTTTTATCAAATCTCTGATGGACTCGTAGTTTTATGCTGACATGAAAGGGCGAAAAGAAAAGATTCATCTCAAATCTCGACTACTATCCCGTAACTTGCAACATGTGTCAGACAAGGGTTGTTTCGGATGGTTGCGAGAGATTTCCCAGAAGGCTGTCAACGGCTGATCTCCCGTTTCGCTTAAAGCATGATTGCCTGAAGCTGTCCATGTTATGGTAAGATTATCCTCACACTCGGCCTATCACAACCATTCCTCATCTGATCGATGGGACTCTGATGCAGTTCTTTGACACCTTCCACAGAATTGCTGACGCACTCTTTTAATACACCATGGATGTGCAATATATTAGATGGGGACAGTTCCTACCCTACAATCCCATGGGAGGAGGTTTGAGTGACATTGAGCACGACCAGGCTATGGAGGCCGCAAGTGTGGCCAAAAACAAAAGGCTGCCAGCTACTACAACACTAAATAGGTCATTTTAGATGTATTTTCCAGAAGCGCCGTCTCCGCTTTCCCGGGCAAGATGTGGCTTCAACCTCAAGTTGTGACTAAATATTCAAGCTTTACATATATTACAGTGCTCTATCTCTAGGGTTGAAGGATTGAAGGATTCTATATTATCGCGAAAGTTGAGTATCAAGATTAAACTCCCATGATATACTAATTGCCCAAATGAATTAATCGCTGGCACGAAATTCATCATCACCAGAACGCATGGCCAGGGACAATTACACGGCAATGATTGGTGCCAAAATTTGAACGGAAATGATCGTCAGATCCCAGGACGGCCTTCCCTCGCCGGCAGGGAAGATCCTCAGACCTACCTCCCACATGGTGTGTGTCGACCCTGGTTCAAGGTGCATTGCGGGCCTTTGCGGTGTCCTGAAAGGATGAAGTAACCCTCGTGTTTTTTTTTGCCTTCAACGGGCTTTCTAGCCTCTAGAAACTAAAACCACGGTGTCCTGTCTTGATAAATATCCCTCTGTAGCAAGACAGTCTATAAGAGAGTAACTTGTTAGTGTGAAATAGTCCAAAGGTTGCCAAGATGAAGGACCAACTCTTACAGACGCACAAGATGAGGGTGGTTAACCAGTGTTGGCACCTGCAAGAGAGCTCCTCCATGGCCAATGAAAAGCTGCTGAGTTACCTGAATAGACGCAGAGCTGGGTGCTTGCATGCCAGCACGGAGCGCATTATGGTCCCTTGCCAAACCTGCCGGTACAGCACATCCTCTGTCCGACAACAGATAATCGACTATCACGGCAATTAAGATAGGTCCAACAGAGTACCGAAGAACAGGATATTCGACGCGCACCTCAACCCAATTGCCATGCGTAGCCCTTGGGA
This sequence comes from Bisporella sp. PMI_857, assembly GCA_021307315.1. Classification (NCBI taxonomy): domain Eukaryota; kingdom Fungi; phylum Ascomycota; class Leotiomycetes; order Helotiales; family Helotiaceae; genus Bisporella; species Bisporella sp. PMI_857. The sequence goes on along the minus strand of JAJSPD010000013.1, from coordinate 776,669 downwards.
AGCTTTAGTGTCGAAAAAAGTTGGTTGGACCATCCTCACAACCAATGCTCGTTAGGCGCACGGGACAAGATTATATGCATATATTGATCTGTGATTCTCAGCCAGGATTCACAGCATCAACCAGGGTTGATCATCCATCAAAACCTGTTCAGGGAGAAAGGGATGTCAGCCTCATTTCAAGGCCTTCCGAGGTATCTCCAGAAGTGCCGTTCTGTCATGGCTACCATGCTAACCATGTGCTTTCCAAGAAGCAAAAGAGATCATCAATATGCGGGAAGTATAGCGGAAGTATCGCTTGGTCCCCGGCATATTGCTGGTAACTGATTCCGGACACCGCTGGTATGTTTCCCACAAGTCAGACTGTGCCACCAACTCTTGTGCCACCAAGAGGCGTCAACACATTCGCCAGTCTAGTTCTCCAATCCCAAGTAAATCTAAACTTTACTCTAAGCATTGTGGACCCAAAGATCTTTGGCGGATGCTTGCCCCTGATCCGAGCTCTAGTAAAACATATCGATATTAAGGGATATATGTTTACCATCACACCATCAAAGCTCTTTGGAGATCTTATGCAAGCTGTAGCACTCTGCTCCCTACTTTTATTTGATATATGAGCACTTTACTGCATTGGTGATCTTTTGTTCTTATTTATGTTGGAATTCATCTTTCTTTTGCACAGGCCTCAAGTCTTCTTCCGGCTCCTTGCCTTACCCACCTATATTACCGGTCTTATACACATTGGCGCCAGTGCTCGCTGCAACGTCGCCGCTAAACCGAGCAAGTCTCACTCTAGCAGCGAGCAAAGATGCAGGGAATCTTTAACGGTGGCACAAGCCATGGCCGAAGAAATGTTTTTCAATAATCCTCAAAATGGATAGTGGCACGGGTTCCTCATTCCCACTCGGAGTATTTTGACAGGATTTGGATGATCCTGGATCTTTGCGGTAGATTTAGATCGTGGATTTGCAGAGATCAAGGCCCGGAACTCATACGAGTCCCCACAAGATCTTGAGTCAGTTCAGGGATTTGAATAGCCTTGAGAGGCCGCTGATCGTGTTCCACAACGACTTTGTCTGCCTGTGCTTGCTGGATCTTCCAAGTTATCCCCGGTTTATCCACTTCTCAACGGTGAAGACGCGCTCAGTGCGGCAAAGATGAGCGCATGCCCTTCAAGATCGTCTTTCCAAATTCTATTCTTAGCGCTAATTGCTCTTAGATCACAAATCAACATGTCAGTACTCATTTGTTTACAGACCATGCGCTGAGCCAGACACTACAAAAAATAAGTTTCAGAAATGAGAAACTAGAAGTTTTCACAACCGGCGCCCCACGTTCTAAATGGCAAGGGGGACCGGGGGGCTTGCTATATCAGACCTCAGATATTGTCCTATTTCACTTTGCTCCAGCGGAATCTCCCAGGGTGATACTTCGTCCTTATGGTCATTCATGGGTTATGTTGCCGCTCAGGGGCTGTCGAACTGGAGAGCAATCGTAAGCCATCTACCATTCGGGGTTGGCTCCGATTTTATCAAGCTTGAAATGGATGCGCTCAGCATATGTGTGCATTTTGTTGTCGGACAGTGACGACGCCTTTACCAAAGCGCATCGGCCCAGATCAAGTTGTGATTGCTCTCCAAAGCCTCCTGGACTACGGCAGTGACCCCCTGGCTTGAGAATAAACCCGAGCCTCAGCCTATTGAATATTTGCACATGTATAGCCTAAGATACGAGTCGATGTCTAGTTTTAAAGGTGGCTTAGAAGCTTGGAAGCATACTGAGCTTCTGTTATGAGGATAGACCAGAATTTTCATTGTCAAGCTATGCTATCATGGCATCGGTGTCACTGTCATAGAAAACGATGGGCAAGAGTGGGCATTGAGGCATGGGATTTGCATACCATGGACCTACTCTGCTTGTTGCATCCAGCTGTACCACAGTAGACCCTCGCAAGTTTCCCAGAATCAATGTTTTTACACTTCAATATCTGCCGTGGCCCATGCCCGCCAATCTCACATTTCTGCTGCATTGGTTAGACTCCCGATCACTACAACGTTGTGGCGTCCACATTTCGACTTCTTCCCGTTCGCGTTGTTCTTCGAGAGACCCGAGTGTTGCGATTGGCACCGAGGCGGCCACGCTTCGGTTACACTTGTCACGAAGACCACGATCAGTGCAGACGGCGCTTTCACGTACTTACAGGCGGCAGGAGAGATCGTGGATCTAGTGAAAAAACAGGAATACTAGCTGCAGCGTTGGGTGGGCATAGAGATTGCGTGATGTTGTTTATATCTTAATATGAAGCTCAAATGAAGCCTAACTTAATCTTGGACCAAAAAGTCTAATGGAAGAATATAGTTATCATGGAGCTATCCATTGATACTCAAGGATGGCCCTAGGACACCTGTGATAATGTAGATATAGAGAAATCCCACCTTTGATCTTTGTCGACGGAGTTTAGGGATTGTCCTGGTTGTCTTGGAGACTGGCCCAATATCCCTGATGGCGAGATGAATTGGTCAAAACAGTTCAACAATTCAGACCCCTCTCATCACCTAATAATTTGAATTATAATTTCTTCTGATCTAGATCAGATGACACTCTCGTTTTACTCTACATTTACTCAACAAAAAAAGGTTGGTAATGATCTCAAAGTAGACGTCTGTGACATTAGCCGCAAAACAACGAATGAGCAACACTTCGTCATTGAGGCCGCCATCAGAAGTCCCTTCACCAAACAAAACGATGACCTAAGCAAAACCTCCTTCCATATTCCAAATAACAGCACAAAACATACAACGATAAAAGATAAAGAGAAACTCGCATGGTTCTGCGTCTCAATTCGCGGTTGTTATCCCAAACGGTTTCATGCATGCCAGGGCTTCGAAACATCAACAGCATCACCTCGAGCCCATTCCAAATCCCCGCCAAAAATAGCAATGACAGTTCAGATCAACCGTCCCATACTCCAAACACTCGGAGCACTTACTGCATGATGTGCGAAAAAACAATCATCCGTGCTCTAATCGGACGGGCACACCTGGATTCTTCAGACTTCCTCTTCCCTACCGCATGGACCTCTTCAACAAGACCTTCATCCAAGGAAATGTCTGGATAATGTTTCCATTATGCGGTAAGCAGAAGAAACAGTGCTCCTAGTAGTAGGTAATGGCTGATAGCTCGTCGCCACAGCTGGATGTAAATCGTTGCTGTCCTTCTAGAACTAACCCGGCCACTGCAGGTATCCTTCTCACAGCACAGACACAAAAGAGGCAAACAGTTAGCAAAAAAAAAAGTTTCAGCGGGCACGAAACATGTCCCTACAGCCAAACCTAAATATAGTCACGTCAACCACACGCCCGGAGAATTCTCCAAACACAATGCGCCGACCTCTTCGTCGCTCCAGAACAACAACCCTCCCTGGCTGCGGCACCCCACAAATCACGCCTTCGGCCGCAACGACACAGTCATGGGTTTCGAACAAGTGAACGGGGACTTTGACGGTTTCGATGCGCGGGATTTCCAAAACATTGATGTGCTTGACGCGAAGAAACCCGGGGCGCATCTCTTTCCGACGGTGAGGATTTTTGGGGCTATAGCATGAATGATCCGAAGGAGGGACGAGAGAGGGTACTAGATATGTTGTTTTGGGGCAGCATATCGGGGCATAGAAGAGCGCGCGGGATCGGAAAATTCCTGAAGGTTGTTGATGCAAAGACTGCGGATCAGAGAAGAGAGGAAGAAGCAGTCTCTGTTTGGAGTTACTATCGGCCGGCTTGGAGAAGTCGGTAAAAATAGGAGGTGAGTGGGAGCTATATTTAGATCTTGAACGAAGAGAGAGAGGGAAGGGCGGATGGGCTTCGGAATAGGAGCGACTTCACGCTTTCAACAAGAAATAGCCCGTATGCGATCAACAGTATGGAGGAACAACAGCTATGACCAAGCGCTCTTATACAAATAAGCGTAAACACTTACGGAGGATTTAAGCTTATAATGCTTCTCGGGACAAGCAAGCATCGTCTCTGCAACATATGGGGGAGGCTGTGCTAGCAAGAGGGCTGTGTAGTGAACGGTGACTCCATGTAGCACCACGTATATGAACATGCTTCCCTTACCTGATGTATGTAAACTAAAGAATTAAACAAAGCAATACAAATAAGACGCAAATATGGTACCTTGTGCTGCTGTCCTTTTAACTCTTACACTTCGACACTGGCCTAATGAATTTTGAGACGACAACGAAAAGAGTTCAAATTTCAATTAGGGATTTGACAAGAGAACCCGGTTTATGTAATGACCTAGATTTGGAAGGAGTTGTTCCTTTGAGATATTAATCTTTACTAAACTCAAACGACTAATAGTTTGGCTCGTCGTTCCAGTACAAGGTCTCATGCTGCACTTCCGGTCCAGTCGCGTACAACAGCCAGTCGAACTTGAGCTTGATGTACTGGATGAGGTGGCTGGCAATCTTGATATGTCCAACGTCCTATATAAATTTCAGAATCAGAAATTGGTCACTCCGACATAATTACATAGACAAAACAACGAGCAAATCTTACCGTTGGGTGGTACTGGGGACCATAATCGTTGTGTTGCAAAGTACCGGTCGAGTTGAAATAATGGACAAACGGCTTAGATGAGCGGTGGGATTCGTATGTGACGTTGCGCTTCGGATCGTATAGAATATTGTTCTGGAGATACTCGCGCGAATTGAAATATTTATATATGGAGTAAATTTCAGGGCCGAATCTGCCTTGCTGTTGATATGTATTGCCGACTGCTGAAAAGCCACCCCAAAGTGACTAATTACGTCTTTAGCCATTACGGAGCTTTCAAGAATCACTTGAACTTACAACCAGGACGATCTGTGCATTTGGCCAGACCGTATGAATCCCTTCAATAAACATCGTATATTGCGCAACGTATCCCTCAGGTGGTACATTGTTATGTGCATTGGCATCATTTGTACCAATGCAAATAACGACAATGTCTGCCGCAGCATGCTTAGAGAAATCCCAAACTTCTGGTTTATCTCCATAAATCTCAGTGTTTCTCCAGCTTGTATCTGAGGTGTGAAACCATTGAAACAGGTGGCCTCGTGGATTTCCCCAACATTCTTTGTCATATACACAAATACCAGGATAAGCAGTGATTGAGTACTGTATATTGTGTCAAAAATGTTGATTCATTGGAAAGGAGAATCTCTTGATTGGGCTTACCTCAGTCTCGCCAAGACCAGCCCCTATTCCATAGCCGAAGCCTGACAAACCTTCCAGAGTACCGTACCTAAAAGCTCAGGATCAGCTTCTAGATCCAGAGCATTCCACGGGCGTCTGCTCTGGAGATATCCAGCGGGAGTATACACATGTCTGACAATTCTTAAGGCTTCCAAAGAAAAGACTATGAGAGGTCGACCTACATCCCGGAGGCAAGCGAGTCACCAATGATCTCGATAGTCCGCCCATGGTTTGGAATTTTGATAAGCTTCTCTCCTTTAGCGATATGCACTGAGTCGATCTGCACACCATCTACATGAGGTTAGTTGTGAAACTTGCTCTAAAAATGAAGTGGCCTAAAATCTAAAAGCGTGGAAATAAGTCCACTGAGAAAACATAAGGAGCAGCTGAGACACCCGCTTTCGAGCCACAACTAATAGTTATAGCAGAATACATACAAGCCCAATTCGTAACTCGCAATTCAAAGGTTGTAGGGTTGATCGGGGTTGTGACGTTGACTCCGGGAGTACTGGGGCTGACCAGCAGATGGGTTGCATTGGTGGTGACATTGGTGAGCTGCCAATCTAGTCCATTGATCCGGTACGCGATGAGAGTCCTGTCGACTGTATGGGGGCCAAAGGTAATTGCAACATGTTGCCCAGAAAATCCAAATTTCAAACCCGGTGTTCTGCAAATATGTCAGCAATTAATATTGGACGATACGAGAAAATATGAATAGCGTAAGGCTAAGTTTTGTGTGGAACTGTCCCAAAGAACTCTGAATGGTATACGGTCTCTCTTGACAAGGGAACGAACTTACGACCACCAACTAATATGCTTTGAGTCCCATCGTCCTTTGTAAGAAAGCTCAGTAGCATCTGGCGAGTAAGTCTTCCACTCGTAACTCGCAGGATTAATGGTCGTGTTTGGGTAGTTCGTGATTCGAACTTGACCGTTCTGCAGGATCGTACTAGAAACTGTACCAGCAAGGCTTATGACAGTGCCAACAAATGAAAGAAACCTCATCTTGGCTAGCTCGATCTGTAAACCGGAGAGAATATAAGGAAAGGAGAAGGCAAAAAACAAAACCTGGCCAAAATGGAGGATCCTTTATAAATCTACTGCTTTACATCGAATATAAATAATCTCGAATCTAATCTCTTTCTCAGGCACCGGCTCAATCGCCTCGGAAACCCATCACTGTAATCCTGCGGGGTACTATCCATTGCGGAGAACACGATATTCGCTGTCAAGAGATACAGCATTAGCCATTCATGGTTGCTGTGCACCAGCGTATATAACCCTGTAGTTCACTCCCATGAACCATGCCCAGGCGCAGAAAGCGGTTGCTTGACCTACAATTTCAAGAAAACATATAAAATGACGATAGACGAGAACCAAAATGGGGGTAAATCTGCGTTTATGGCGACAGCTGCATGAGTAGAAGGTCAATCATTTTTCCGTCGGCATCTCCAGAGTTGAGCCAGTTCGGAGAGATATCCTCCGCACTGCAATCATTACTAGGGCGATCTTCTGTGCTTCTTGACGACAAGGATCAATGCAAATCGAGGCCCTCATCGAACATGAGGCTCTTGGGCAGACGGGATGTCGTTGTCGACCACGCCGTCGTCGTTTACACTAGCATTGAGACGAGAAACAAAGTTATTCATATTTGCATAGAGGCTCTTAAATTATGCAAATTATGCTAATCCCAATGGCTGGGCAGGCTGGCGGTAACCCAGTATTTACCGCTAATGCACCCCATTTTAAGCTCGGTAGGGGACATCGGGGGCCAAAAATTGGTCGAAAGTCAGATTAGAGCGTTTACTCAGCCAGTGATCAATGAAGCGACACCGAACAGCGTCTATGTTGAGACGATTTGCAGTTGTTTGCGACGAGGCATCAAATATCGATCCAGCGTTATAACAACGATCCTTGCTTAAGAAGGTCTGAGCAACCACAACGCCATCAGCGTCTGGTGATCTCTCAATTTCTAGCTCTCTTCAAAAGCAAAAAAAGCGTCTGGTAGCACAACCTTCGGCCTACTCAACCCGCGATCAGCCAGCGAGCGATATCCCAACTCCGGAACGGGTGCAATGAGCTATTATCTATCTCAATTACCATGAAGTTTACAGCAACTTTGCAGCTCTCCGTGAGGGTGTCGTCGCCGGCAACCACTATCCGCATAGCTCAACTCCTCCCACGCTTTTAAGCCCGCCAATCGTAATGGCATCACCCGCCCAAGCAGTTCCAGATACGCAGCTCGGTCTGACGAACGATGAAATCTCGCTACTGCGCCATCACCAACAAGTCGCAGCTTCAACTGCTGGTGGTTCTTCCTCCCGAGCAGCATCTCGTGCTTCCTCTCAAGGTCTTCTTCTCCTCGATCCATCCTCTCTTGCTGCATTAGGCCGTCATTTTGATCGGCTGATGCAGCAGATTCAAGCTCGACTTGACTACCTCTCTGAGCAATCTCAGATGGTTGCCCAACAACAATATGATCGAGCCGGCCATGCAATTGCCATTGCCGACGCAGAGATTGCCAGATTTCATGATATACTAAGGCAAATTGATGAGCTTGAGGAAGATTTTGATAGGATAAGACATATAAGGGATATTGTGCGAGACTGTAGGCATCGGGTAGAAGCCATGGACAGGGAGGTCGAGCAAAGCAGCTCGAGCAGCAGACACCACCGGCACCGTCATGGAGAGAGCTCTGGAAGCTCCCACAGACGACATAGGAGATGACCCATTACCTAAGGAGAGATAACAATCTAGGAGTTATATACACGGTCACACGACCAGAGTAAGACGGCCAAATGAGTCGAAGGGAGATACCATGTGGCTCTGAATGTGTATGAGCAAGAGAACAGGCCTCACGGCTAGAAGAACAGGATGGCCTCGCGGCTCACGATCTGGCGTTGTAATTTAATAATGGGTTTCCTTTGTTTATGCTTCAATACCCTCAAAAGTTCTTGGGTGTATGGTGGAATGGCGGGTCTTTTGAGCGAAGCTTGCAGCGACATAATGAATTTTGATTGGATTGTGGGCAAGTACTTGGATTATTATATTTATAGCGTTTAGGGGCGAATTAGGAGCACAAATTCTGATGAGCGGAAATGAAATGGCGAGTCACCATCAACTATTGGAAATGATTGGTTATTTCTGCATCTCCAAACATTCTCACAGCGTTTATTTCCTGGGCAGGTTCTCATCTTCCAATTATGTCAATTACCTAGCTTTCCATGGATATAGTGCGGTAGGGAGGAGAAAAGCAGCTTCGAACTTCCCTTGCCTAAGTATCCACGCAAGGGATTAGCAGTTGGATTCTGGTGAAACAAGGTCGATTATTCTAGCCATTGACATTTTGATCCCCGCGACAAAATCCTCCAGCTCTATGAACTTCAGCTTCCAGAGAGTTCCATATCAATATCTGTAGATGTATTCATCGGAATATCTAGTAATTCCAACAAGTGAAGAAGTTTCACTTTGAAGTCTTAACCAAGAGCCATTTAACTTTGAGGGTTTTGAGTCTCCGTTCTTCGAACCAAGTACTCAGACTCCTATACCATTCATAAAGCCATACGCGTATACATATGCACATGAAGACTCACTTACTTAAAGGTCAAACTCCAAAAGAGTATAAGTGGACCCGCGAGGCTAAGCTGCAAGGCTGCAAAACCCTGCCTCAGATCTCCAGAGTTTATTCTAATCTAACCTTGACATCTCCCAGTACAACCCTTATAAAACGGACAAAGCGGCGCCGGTTCAACTACTTACAACACGCAACTTCCTTTTGTGGGCTACAATTCATAATATTTGCGTACTCTCACCGCCTTGGCAACATATTTGCCAGCTATATAGGTCAAAATGAGTTCAGAGGACGATCAGCCTTCCAAGGCGCAGGCAGAACTAAACAGCAGCATAGCAGATTTGAATATTCACAACCGAGTATGTGCGGTCCCTATTGCCGATATAGTTTCTTTATATGTTGAATCTTGGGCAACTGATTAACTCTTTGGAAGGCGGCCCCGTCGCCGGTACTTGCTCCTCCACCTCAAAGCACTCCCTTGCTCGCTCCTCCTGTGGCATACGTACCTCCCATATCAAATAATGCGCCTGGCTTTCGCTATAAGTATCCACAAGCAAAGCCAACTCCTGAAGGCGTAGATGATACCGAGTGGAATAAAATATTCACCGCCGCGGATTCGCGATTTTACAACAAACACGGCAAGAACGCAAAGGAATCCGAAAAATATCGCATTAGAGGCGAAACCTATCAATTAGCACTCAGGATGCTGGACGAAAAGAGAGAGAAGAACAGATTGGCTGAAGCTGGACTATTGCCAGTAAAGACAAAGAAGGCTCCAGCTCCAAGAAAGCCCGAATCTTCTGCTACCATAAAGAAGGAGTATTCTACGGCCTCCCGTGATGCGACTCCTGGTGGGGATGGCATGACTACTACTAGTATTGCAGAGAAGATCAAAAGTGAAGGACGAAGAAAGGCTCCCTCTGCCTCCGCATCTTCCGATCGTGGTACACCAGCCCCGACCACCGCGAAGGTTCCCAACCCAATTCCACCCCCACCAAAAGCCGAAAAGCCCGCAATTAAGAAAAAGGGAATAGCAGCTCCTGTAAAGAAGCAGCCTCTCAAGATGAAGACTGAGAGTACTACTAGTAACTTATCGGCGGTCAAGGCTCATAGTCAAACTCCCAAGACTGCGAATTCTACGGATGATGAGAGCAATGATGGTGGAGAATACTGTATTTGCCGTGGCCCTGATGATCATCGTATGATGGTGAACTGTGAAGGTGGCTGCGATGACTGGTACCACTGCTCGTGTGTTGGCATCGATGAAACTGATACCAAAGAGCTGCTTGATCGCTATGTTTGCCCCAAATGCACAACCGACAAGGATTTTACGACTTGGAAGCCAATGTGCAGATATTTCAACGTTGGAAACTTCCTTGGCACCCCTGCCTGTCGAAAGCAAGCACGTGTCACACTAGATCCTCCTAGCAAGTATTGCAGCGATGAACACCGAGATGCCTTTTGGGAGTTTGTAAAGTCTCGAGTACGTGACGATGATAGACCATCTATGGGAGGCTCCTTAAACCAGAAAGAGATTGGGTGGATCCTGAAGCAGCGCGGTACTGCCAAGGAGGTACATGCTCTCGGAGAGAAACCTAGACTTCCGAAGAAGGAAGATGCTGATCCAAGTAAGCTGTTCTCGCTATATTAACCCCCCCCCCAAAAAAAACCATACTTACTGAGTTTATCAGATCGTCCAGTTGGACTTGACTATCTTACTTCAGAAGAGCAACAAGAGATTGAAGAAATTCAAATGAAGAAATCCACTCTTGAGGCCAGGATTGAAGGCTATACTAAACAGGTAGAGTTGCTCAAGATGATCAACGAACGTGCCAAGAAAGCCACTCAGCAACCCAACCTAGAGATCAAAGATCTATGCGGCTATGATAACCGCCTCGCTATGAACGAGGCCGAATTCGCATTCTGGTGCAATACAACTGAAGGCAAGACTGCGTTCGAGACCGGAGTGCTTGGTCCGCGTACCGAGGAGACCAAGTCTATCGGCGGCATCGTCTCTTTCCCAGGTCAAGCCAGTCCCGATGCCCCCAAAGTCTCTGATGCCCTAGACAATCTTTGTCTGAGGCCTCGGAAGAAGTGCAAGCATCTCAATTGGCGTGAGCTTCACAATCATGACTTCGTCTATAACAGAAAGATCCTGCGAGACGAGTTGGAGAAGCTGTCTAAGGCCGAGGCGGAGATCATTGATGACGCCGAGACTCGTGAAGCGACCAAGGATTACTACTCCAACAACGTTACGGTCCAGCTCTTCTAGATCGGCTGTCCTTGCTGAATTTATGGTCCAGTTATCTGATCATATCCCCACGATTCACTAGTTTTACGAGATATGATATAGGAGGGTTCTCCAGCTGGGGCAGGCGGATACTGCGCCTTAACTTGAGATCCGGAGCATTCTGCCCGGGATGTCTGTGGGGGCGGCTCAGCTGGAGGTTTTTTTATATATTAATACGGAAAATATGAACATTGCTGTATTTGGGGGAATGGCTAATGGCGGCGTACAAATTTCAAGATACCCTAAGGTTGTAGTAGGCGTTGCACGCTTTTGAAAAGAGATCTTTTTAGTCTGTGGACACGTCTTCTCGACTTTTATTTTGAGTTTCATTATAAATGTTAAGGTACTGCCATTCGTCACCAATTCGAGGCCTGATTTATTTGCCCGGCTCGTAAAAGGGGAAGGAAACCATAAGCGATCTTCTCGGTACTTGTCCCTTGCCCCGCTGCGAAATCCCATGTGAACGGTCGATCGGTTTAATTAAAAGCGGTCTTAACCTTTGAAGTGGTAACTTGACACGGACGACACGCAACAAAAGTTGTTGGGCATCACGAATGTAAAAGCCAAGGACATATCTAATGGTCGATGAGCCACGGGTTTACCTGGAACAAGGAATGTGAAGGCGGACTTTGCATGGTTTCACTTCTGGCCGCATCCCGATTTTTAGGCATCGGGGTTGAGATGCACCAACATTGACGGGCAGTGGTGGCATTGGAGGGCTGGCTGCGCAGACATGATCCGAAAAAAGGCACGTCTTACACTCAGTCATCAAATTAACGATGCAAGCTTGAGATTTTCAAGATCACAAGTTGCTGTGAGATTTAGAGACTTTCCATCGTTTAGTCCATGCATGGATTCTAGCAATGGATACCGGCGACTACATTCGACTTCTGGACCTTTTGCCAGGGGAGCCCGAGGATGATATTCGTTGTGATGTTCGCGTCGTTAGTCTTGCGGATGGTGAGCCTTATGAGGCTCTGTCGTACGTCTGGGGCGATTATAAGGATCTAAGAGAGATCAATGTCGCAGGGGAGCCCATCAGCGTGACCAGGACACTCTACGCGGCCTTACAGCGTCTTCGAAATCCTAAGAGTAAAAGAACGCTTTGGGCTGATCAGCTTTGTATCGATCAGTGGGATGTTGTACAGAAGACACACCAGGTCAATAAGATGCGTGACATCTATCGAGGTTGCTCGCAATGCTTACTCTGGTTTGGCGATATCGTAGAGGATATGGGGCAGTTCGGTGTCCAAGATGCAGTCGTTGCTCTTGACTTCGTGCAACTGTGTAGCGGGTATCATGAGAACTTAGACGGTAGTAAACCAGTACCAGCCAGTTTAGCAGATCCGCAGCAACTAGATGGCGCTGTCAAAGCCTTCGAAGCTCTGACAATGATGGGGAACACTTGGTGGCGACGAATCTGGACGGTGCAAGAGGCGGTGATCCCACGGAAAGCCGTGATCATTTGGGGACCACTTTCTTTTCCCTGGAGCACCATCATAAGGGCAGCATGGGACCTCTGTGTGCCATACAGAGCTCTCCCACCTCTTGATATACTTATCAAATTTAATCACCTGCTTGGTGGGTTTACTGCTCCAGTTCGTGGTTTAGAACTTGCACAGAAAGGAGAGGACCCTCTCAGATTGCTGCAAAGGTGGCGATACCGTGAAGCTACGGACCCAAGAGATAAAGTCTATGCTTTGATGGGCTTATTTAAGTCCATGCCATTCCCCAGCATTCAGTCTTGCAACTACAACATACCCGTTGTTTCCTTATACACGACTGTCACTGTCGATCTGATTCGGATGGAGCAAAATCTTAAGCCTCTAATTGGGATTCGAGAAGCATTTACCCCTGGTCTCCCAACCTGGGCGCTTGACTTTGCTGGAGTACCAGAGATGGAGGCTTCATTGTGGTGGTGGGACTCAGAACGCCGTTACAGGTGGTTTAGTACTGATGGCGATGAACCCTTATGTATGAATGTCATCGATGAAGGGCGTACTATCTCCTTGCATGGCATCTTTGTAGACACAATTAAAGAAGTAGGAGAGGTCCAGCGGGCAGTTCTCGAGCGAGACATATCCATAGCAACTACGGTTGAGACGCTAAACTCATGGGAAAGGATGCTACTGCAGCATACCCGCTCTCCTGCTTCCACGAGCAATTACGCTAATGGCGATTCCTGGCCCAACGCATTCTGGAGAACAGTCATTGGCGACTTGATACTTGATCACGATGGACTGACCAAGCGACGAGCGACCTTCAAGGAGGGATATGAGATTATGGAATTTAGCCATGGCATAAAGACGTACCTTGACATTGCAATGAGGTCGTCCATAAATCGAATGATCATCAACCAAGCCTTTTTCATTACCGAAACTGGTTATATCGGCATAGGGCCTGCCAAGATGAAACCGGGAGATCAGGTTTGGGTGCTCTTCGGAAGCAAGGTCCCATTTGTGCTGCGGCGCCGTGGAGATGGAATCCCGCAAGAAGGCCACAAAGACGGCTGTGAGGAGCTGACGCTGGTTGGGGGCGCTTTCACATATGGGATAATGGATGGCGAAATAGTGAATCGGGATTGGGAGAAGCAAAAGGGCGTTCGCCTTAGTTGAGCCGGAGGCTACCCGAACTCCAGATGGATCGGAACGATGGAGATCCAAGTTCGACGAAAACACCGCAAGATCGAGATGCGTGGCGTTTGAATGCCCGATAAACAAACTGACGGCCAAATGGTGAATTTGCGAGTTAGCAACAAGGAAGCTTCACGCTAACAAGAACGGGAAAGCACATGGAAGGACGGAGCACCCGGCCATCATTTCCAAACTACAAAAAATGGCAAATCAGAAGTAGAAGCTGTTGAATATGATCAAGGTAGAGCGAACCCAAGGGAGTAAGAAAAGTTTGGTGTAGATAGCCAGAAGATACCCTTCGGCATGCTCAACAAGTTCATTCAAGGTTCACTTTCGCTATTAATTAGCTGTATCCCGCCCAAGCTAAAGCACTTATTTCTATTCCTGTACTTGATTATCGTAATGGAAACGGTTGGTGCAGAAGAGGCAAGCCAACCTGCATTTGATGTCAACACGGTAGCACCCTTCAATTTGGGTTTTGGTGCGATTATAAGCACCATAGGATGCGATAACAGGGAATTGTAGCACGCGTAAGATAGGAAAGTTAGTCCGGTGGGATTCATAACTTCATATTTTTACCATAGCAATGCACCTCCAAAATGAACTAAATGAACTACCAATTCATAAATGCTCCAAAACTCGGCCCAACAAATGATTGCGCCGGACTGATTGCTCGCTCGCCTCTTCACCATCTGATCAACCAGTCGTTACTCCGTTACATCAACTCATCACTCATGGCTTTAGATATTTGCCGTCGGTGGGGCTGAATTCCAATCCTTCCTCCTCACCCTCTCCACCAGCCAGAGCAGCCGCTCTTCTCAGATCTCCAATATAATCGCCTTCTGGCTTCTCCATCTTTGCGGCTACGAGAGCAATCAGTGCAGCACCAACACCGGATCCATCCTTTGCGATACCGATGCGGATCTTCCTGTCGCCGGCTGCGCCAATTCCTTCAGTAGCTCTGATAGCCTCGCGCATGTAGTCCTCAAACCCAGGGTAGAATTCTACCAACGACCCATCGACACCGATATCAACGACCTCATCTTCATTGACCGCTACACCGGAGGTATTGACAAGCTTATTCGCTGTTGCAGTGGCTGCTTCCGCGAGATTCAGCTTCTTCACATCCTCGATAATAGCATCAGTGGATTTAGGATTTGATGTATCGGGGCCGCTAGCTGCGGACTCAAGACGACCAGTAGCCAGGACAATGGCTCCAATGGCCACACCTGCAAGTCTGGCAGCTCGTATGCCGATTGCATGGGCAATGATTTTAACGGCCTCGGCATCCTCATAGCTTGGGGCGGAAACCCCTAGGCTTTTCTCAATTTCAAGTCTCAGACTGCGGAGTCCGACGCTCGAGTCAGCCTCTGCGTGTGAGAGGATACTGCTATCCACGGCCCATTGTTTGAAGAGTGGCGCATCTGGGGCAATGGTAGTAGTTGAACGCAAGTCATTGTGTGATGAGTTGTCGTCTCGGAACAGCGCAACACTGGATGTTTTCATTATATCGACTAGGACCAGCCTCAAAATTTCTCCAAGGAACATGCCCGAGATCCGCTTTTCGAACATCTGAATGCCTGGATTGACACTGTCATTATCCAGTATTTGGTCATATTTCGTATTAGGGAGAACTCTTAGGCCATTGTCAAAGGATCCCCACTCAGTGTTTACAACCATCTCCCCGGTAGACTTATCGAACTCCCCTTCCATGCTCTTGGTGATCTTTGAGAGTTTCTCAACATATGCTCCGTTCGTGCCTGTACCAAAAATCGCACCCAGAAGAGTACTCGTCTTTCCCGGCGATGTATATGAGCGTGCCATCAATGTTCCCACTGTGTCATTCACAAGCGCTGATACACGAACAGGAAGGCGCAGGAGATCAATCTCTTTTTGCAACAAAGCGCAGACATCCTGGCCTACGGCATCAGGGATATTAAAACCTTTGGTCCACCTAATAAGCGTTCCCTTATTGATACCAATCTGGTGAACTGGGAAACTGAATGTGAACCCAAGCCTGAAAATATGTTCATCTCTATATCCTTCTGGAGTTGAAACCGTCTGCCGTCTCTTGATGTTGGAGACAAACTGATCTTCGTGATGGGTTTGAAGGAACAGTTCGATTTGCTTTGCCAGAAATCCGAACAGCTGCTTCGCAGTTTTGGCTTCCATGAGCTCTCGCGGAATCGCAACCTTTTCTTGAATGATGTTGAAGGTGGTATCTCCATTTAATTGAATAGAGCAGACACGAAAGTTAGTTCCTCCTAGATCAACAGCAAGATAGAGCCCCTAGAATCGTTAGAAAGTGGTCGGATTTCTGCGGAAGACCACTAACCTTTTCAGTGCCATTGGGTACCCCAGTGACGTAGGTAGGAATCTGGCTCATGTAGGTGGCATTCTTTTCTAAACCCTCATCTATTCCAATATTAGTTTGCTTGCCCTTATCCTGCAACCGGGTAGGTACACGCACTCATCTGCGCAATGAATTCGGTAACCGTCCTCTGGACTTGCTCGTCTGTGAATTCGAATTCTGCGGCGATCCGCTTCGCTTCAGCGAGGAGAGCCATCTTGCGTGGTCTTGATGTAGGTGCTTCGGTGCGGAAAGGATGCGGTGATTCGCAAATACCAGCTTCGCCGTTCGCTGGCGGAGAATACGATGTCTTGGAGTAGGGTAGATTCGAAGCTGATTGCTGGAAAGGCGTGCTAGTAAACAGAAACTGAAAAACCTGTTGGACTTGGGAATTAGTACTTTATGAATTGTATGCTTCTTATGCGTTGAAGCTCGTGGCACATTGATCTAGGAAGTCAATGGCATGCACGCGATAGTTCACATACCAGGGCAACAACGACGAAGGCAATTGAGGCAAGGTGGACAGGATTGACGAGGATTCGTGAAAAGAGTTTGTGGCTTTTGAAGAGATGGGGTTCCGACAGTGGAGGAGAACAAAGAGAACTCGGCGACGGGTCCCGCGAACTACTAGTTGACGTCGTTTTGAAGAGAAAATGAGGATCCCAAGGCAGAGGGTGGTTATGGTGCCCCGCGGAGGGGTAGTTATCGTCTATTCGCTGGGAAGGCCCGTTTCTGCCGTTCCACCCTGACCAAAGCATTAATTGCAGTTGATGGTGTTCTGGGCCGATTAAGGCTGCTTATTACTCTAAGATGCATGAAATCTCTAGGATCTGGAAGAGAATTTAGGATGGGTGATTGGGCCGAGTGGTAGGTTAGCCCTGGACGCTGGGGGAGTATTCTCGGCCCAATTCTGGTTGTTTTTTGTTTTGTAGCGAGGGATTTGTGGTTTTTTTAATGGGCGTGGGAAGGGAAGCATGGGTTTCGATTTGGGGTTTGAATAATGGGGTTCAATGGGGTGCCAAAACATGAGACCCGCTATGACATACTGTATACTGGGCCTATTTAGCAGGGGCAGAGAGGGGCTGCATCTGATTTGAGCGAGCCTTTTGGTCTCGTGTATAAAATCCAAGCCCACCAGGCTGGATTGTGGTTACATATATCTGAAGCCACAAGAGGGGGAAACCGCGTAGGTCGGAAGAGTTGTGCTTATCCTTTGACACCATTTAGAGGAGAACTTTGATAGCCTCAGAATTGGTCTGGACTCCACCAGCAATACTGTACACCAACTTCAGTACTGTACCGTCTTGTAAGGAACCAGCCGGCAGATTCCGTTTCACGACAGGGAAAGCTTCCTCAAGTGCATTTTTTGTTTACACATATGTTTCAATGGGATCTGATGTTTATTTCACTTATTCTCGCTTAGGTTGGCGCGAGAAGGGTCACCAACTCGAAGATAGTGGTTCTCAGGGCTTGCTTTAGTCGTCTCCTTCGTTAATCATGATATTTCAGCCGGAGTAGGGGCGAGGAATTCGGTTGCGGAGCAAGAGATTGAGAGTTGACCCAATTAGAGCACCTCAAGCATCACGAGATCTAACCTCAAGAGGCTAATGCTGTTCAAAGGAAAAGGATTCGAACCTCCATTCTCTTTGCTGAACAGTCAACTGAGATTCACCCTCCCTCAGGTCAGCAATTGCGCGCAAGTTCGTATTTCCTTTTCCCCCTACTTTTTGGATAACTCTTTCGAATTCGTGGAGACCTTGTTGCACCATTGCTGGTCGGACACGCTCGGAATGGATCAGACTCGAAGAATCGAACTCTTGTTAGAGCTTCTTGACCTAGACAGAGACTCAGGAAGCTGCTCTTTCAAGTCGAAAGTCAAAGGTTCATCCATTTAGCTAGATGCTAGAGCCTCAGATCAGGAGGGAGCGATCACAAAATTGCATCAATAACTGTACCTTTGCCTGAGCAGACAGCTATGGTACCACTACGGCCTTTGTGAAAAAATGCGAACGAGTGGACACCAAGTGGTGGACCTATGCCTCCGAATATAAGAAAGGATTTAACAGCTCTACGCTGCCCGCTATAATAAGCAACGAGCAATCTGGCAGTGCATCGTTACAAAATAACATGATTATCTACAATAGGGGTGAATATCTGGTTCTTGTATGGGATTTTGGGAAAATGTCATGTCCGTATAGAAGGTGGACTCTTTAAGTACAATATGAGCACGGGGTGCGTAGTATTATCTGCATATGAGTAAAGTAGACTTGTCTTTAATTCAAAACTGAACTCCAATTGGGATCTGTTCTCTCTGCAGAAATGAAATACCCTTACGAGGAGCGTTTGTGTTTGTTATTGTAAACGTTGACGGGAGATGTAGTAGATGCTGAGGATAAGCATGGAGGGTTGAGAGATTCCTGAGACAAAAGTGTTTACTGCAAACTGCTCAGCCTGTACTTCAAGACTGACGTGAATTCTCTAATTCCTTCTTACTTCTTCATAGGACGATTCTCCAAAGAAGCAATCCTAAATTCTTCTGATGAGATAAATCTTTTTCGTGCAATGCATCATGAGACCATAATATCAGTTCCCAAATGCGTGTTGCAAATCACGGGTATGACAGCCGACGAGTACCCGTCCGTATTCCCCGCGCGCCGATGTGCGCCGCACAGGAGACAGACCAATCAGTTTAAAATACATTACCGGCCACTAGTCCCAGCATTTTGGGGGCTGGGGCTGAATTATTTTTAGGAATTTCAGGACTTTTTTCAGAAAACTCATTTTTCGTTTTTGATGTAGGATAGTTTGCGAGCTTGACGCGGTGAAGGTGGTGCTAATCCATCTCCTCCTCGAATATGTCCCTTCCTGGAGGACTCTTTGGATCGGCATGAATATGTTGTCACGCTTCAGGAATATATATATCTATTAGTAGTATGCCTACTCCGAGATGGCGAAGCCTGACAGTGGGGTCAGATAAGGCTGATATCAGGCCGGAACCTTTTGCGAATTTGGAATTGAATAGGCCAAACGGCTTCCACCAGATCAATTTATAGACGTTGTCCTTCATGTTCCCCTGAGACAAAAAACGAGAGGGTGCATCGTGAATGGGCTCGGCTTTGACGTTGGCGAGCATCTCGTCCGGTATGTAGGACTTTGCGACCAGCTTTTCTTAGTATCAGATTGTCTCGTAGTACACATTCTTGAACATCTAGAATAGAAATTGGAAAAACTTTGTCCCAAAATGAAACAATCCTTAGGGTCCTTGGATGCTAAAACCCTTTCGATCATCCTGAATATCCACCTATTCATATTAAAGGACTTGGGTGAGGTGCTGTGGCGTCTATTTGGCGACCACATTCGAGAACAAAGCCAACAGTGAGTGGGTGGGAAGGATCGCCATCCCGCCGCCCAGCCACTCATACCTGACTGGATGGGCTCCATTCTACAACACCAACAGCCCGTATCAACACCCCCCAAGCAATTTCTCCCAAAGCATCACAGGACAAGTGCTTCATAGCATTGCTTCTGGCTGTCACAAGCAGTTGTCCTTTTTTTTTTTTTCCTTTCTCCTCCTCCTCCACTTTTCCCCTGTTCCTTGCAGATTTAATGTTGACAGCCGCTGCAACGTTTTACGAATCCTTCAAGATTCAGCTCAGGTCGCAGGGACAGCTTATGAACCACCATTATCACAGCCCCCCCCCGCCCGCCCAGTTCGCTAAATCGCTGACAGGACTGCGGCAATCTCCAAAGTTCTCCTACCCTCATCGACCCACGGTCGTGCTAAATAATCCTTATGAGTTCTCTGAATTCTATGAACTCACGCTTTAAGAATCTTGGATTTGGTTCAAAGCGCAAGTCGAGTGCCAACAGCGTCGCTTCAGTTAATTCTCCAAACCCCGCCTCTACCTCGCCGCTCGCTGGCAGACCTGGTCCTCCAACAGCCTCATCGTCGACGTCGAGTCTTCCCATGAATCATCCCGGTACTGGTGGGCGACCGCCGAGCTATACGAATAACTACGCTCCTGCTCCTGCTGGTGTCGGTCGCACAACGAGTCCGATGGCCTCAGGAACACCACGCACACCGCCGTCGCAGATGATGGGCGGCCCGCCACCCATTAACACCTCTGCTCCTGGATATCCTCCTGGACATCCTGCTGCTGGTGGAATGGGTGCGCCTCCGCCAGTAGGTGGACCGCCACAATACGGGCCACCACAGTACGGAGCTCCTGGCGCTCCAGTCGGAGGAAACAGTGTTGCTGCCGCGCAGTATGCGAACCGGAATAATGCTGTGGAGGTAGAAGGCGCTGGAAGAAGTAAAGCACAGTTGATTGTCGGAATCGACTTTGTAAGTTTGCACCGACTCATACTTTGATATCTATCTAACGGCTCTAGGGAACCACATTCTCTGGCGTAGCATTCGCTTTTGCGACAAATACAGAAGCGAAGGAGGATATCATAACTGAATGGCCAGGTGCTGGATCATATACCAAGCAGAAGGTATGAAGTAGCAATCTACAGATTTTTTTTCTAAGCTAACAACCTAGATTCCTACCGTTTTATACTACGATCAATATCAGAAGGTAGTAGGTTGGGGTCCTGATATTGCTGATGCTTTAGCGCCGACTGGCTATCCAAAACCAGGTGTGCAAAAGGTCGAGTGGTTTAAGCTACAGCTGATGCTTTCTGGTAACACGTATATTGACCCTATCAACCTTCCACCCCTTCCACCCGGAAAGTCAGAAATCGATGTAGCAGCCGATTACCTGTTCAAGCTTCGTCAAGCAATGAGAAATCAACTACAAAAGACGCTCGGAGAGGTGTTCAACAGAGAAGAACGGAATATTAGATATTATTTAACGGTTCCTGCTATCTGGAACGATGCTGGAAAGGCCGCAACTCGTGCTGCTGCTATCCAAGCTGGCTTCTTGCGGGATGAGAACGACAACCGACTGACCCTGATTACTGAGCCAGAAGCAGCCGCATTGTTTTGTTCTAAGGCTGGTCTTCTGAACTTGAAGGTTCATGATGCAGTACTCATTGTCGATTGCGGTGGTGGAACTGTCGATTTGATCGCCTATGAGGTCGAAGAAGAGTCTCCATTCACGGTCTCCGAATGTACAGCAGGATCTGGTGACTCTTGTGGTTCAACGGCGCTAAATCGAAACTTCAGTAACATTCTCCGGACCAAAATCCGTAAGATGAAGCTGCCAGACGGATCTAAAACTGCTGGGCGTGTTTATGCAAAATGTATCATGGACTTCGAGAACAGAATCAAGGCCGATTTCCGGAACAACAACCAGAAGTGGGCTGTTGATGTTGGTATCGAGGCAGAGTTCCCAGAAGCAGGTATTGAGGAAGGATACATGACCTTCACTAATGAGGAGATTCTGCAATGTTTTGAGCCTGTGGTAAATCGAATTCTGGAATTGGTCCGGAATCAGATTATCGCCATCCAAGCGCAAAACCGGACGCTTCAGAATGTTCTGGTTGTTGGTGGATTTGGTGCTTCCGAATATCTTTTCCAGCAGATCAAGCTACACGTGCCACCTCAATTCCAAGCAAAGGTGGTTCGACCTATGGATTCCGTCGCTGCCATAGTCAAAGGTGCCGTGACTGCCGGTATCACCGAGCGAGTAGTAACTTCACGTGTTGCGCGCCGCCACTACCTGATGGCCACCCTCCAGCCTTTCAAAGAAGGACATCACCCAGAAGCTTATCGTGTTCCGTCCCTGGATGGTAAGGATCGATGCAAGTTCACTCGCCAGATCTTCGTACAGAAAGGTCAGCGAGTTAAGATTGGTGAACCCGTGAAGGTGTCTTTCTTCAGACAGGTAGCCCCGGGGGCTACGCTGATGTATGAGGATATCCTATATGCTTGCGATGATGATGTTTGCCCAGAATACACAAAAGATCCTCGTGAGTTTTCATTTTTGCGGAGTTGGAACTGATCGTACTAACCTCATTTAGGCGTTAAGGAGGTTGTCACACTTACGTCGGATTTATCACGGAAAAACTTGGAGAAGGATTTCGAGCGAATGGACACGCCTCAAGGGACATTCTACCGTGTATACTTCGACATTTACCTTACCCTAGACGGTTCAGAGTTCAATGCTGAGTTAGTCTGCCAGGGAGAAGTAATGGGACGATGCACGTCAAGATTCAAATAAGTGCGCAGCCAACAGAGACGAATCCCCTTTAATATCTCAAGACCAAGGAATCATGAGCACACGGATTTGAGCGTGGCGAGCATTTGGAAGGATCCACGGATGATGAGGAAGGTTGGAGTGATGGACCGATACAAGGGTGGTAAATAGGGTGATTGACCCAACAGTAGAATCCATTATACCGTGACTTTCAATGTTTAGCAGATAAAAGGAGTCATCTGGATTTAAATGAATATCATGTCTATGTTCTTTTTTCAAGGCGGTTTCTGGAGAGGAAGCCTTTCATTTGCGATGTGTCGATTATCCCTTTAGTTGAGTCAAGGATAATGGGCTCCCCCTAATAGAATGAAAGCATGAGGATCTCTAGCTGGTTTGTGCTAATTCCGAAATGCTGTGGGATACGACGAACTGACTTGGCTCGGTGCGTTCTTCTTCATTGATTCAGCAGAACCTGCGAGGGTTCCAATTATAGAGGTCCAGAACCACGGAAGATGTACCGTTGAGTATAACGCCCACTATCTTTGGCGGGTCGGCTCTACTCGCCAAACTCCCCAAGTTGATGTTCTTTAGATACAGTAGTGTTACAGTAGCTTTAATCGCGGGTTTATGCCATTCTCGGCAGCAACCGAGCCTCAATGCAACTACCCCCCCATCGGCTGCGTCATCGTGCTGAAACTGTTCCTGTCCCTCCTATCAACTTTTATTTACCCATCCACTCAGCTTGTGAATATCTTCTACTTTGAAACAACCATCACCACCTTCTTTTTGCTCCTCCTTTTGCTTTCACTGCTTCTAACCAAGGAATCGCGCATATCTCGGCAACCTCACCTTCTCTTCCGCGCTTGTTTGGAACCACGCCTTTCAGATCGCTCCTTATCTGCTTATCGGTTTTTATCAGTCCATCGCCTATTCGACAGCCAAGATCATTCAGGGGTCCAAGCTGCTGGAGAAGGGCAAGGATAACGGCATAACTTGGTATAATCCCAGCACAAACAAGTCTCTCCAGTGTTCGCCATCTCTCCCTCAAGACGTCATCTGGAGATGGTGGCCATCTTGAGGTTTGTGGCATCAATTGGCTGACATGCAAAGTTGCCCTGGCAGTAGGCAACTTTCTTCCGTCTTGGATCTTGGAACTGCTCCAACCTGCTTCGACCACAACCTGTTTGGCGCGATTAGTCGATCCACGCTGGCAGGATCTATATCTCCCATTTTAACTTCTGTCTGGTACGAAGTTACTTCCTCATGGCTTCCTCTGTCACTGTACTCGATACCCTCAAGAACACGATTATGCCTACCTCGAATCAACCACCAAAGATGCTCTTGGTAGCTCTTCTTCTCAGCAGTCTTATCCCCAATGCCACCGCATACATTAGCCCGTCCGAGTTCTCGCCTGCGAATATCAGACGTCGAAGCGGTGGTCCTTTAGAGCGATCTCCTCCACAATGGGGTCCTCCCAGGAAACGAGCAGGCGGGAAACCTCTCGTGGTCACGAATTTATGCGGCGAAACTATATGGCCTGGCATTGGAACGCAGGCAGGCACAGGTCCTGGGACCGGTGGACTTGAGCTCAAACCAGGGGGAACCAAGTCTTTAGAAGTCGGTAGCGATTGGCAAGGCAGAGTATGGGGCAGGACAAACTGCAGTTTCAATGAACTGGGGACAGGAGCGAGCAATTTGAATGGAAACAATGGCGCCGGAAGAGCATGCACAACTGGAGATTGCGGTGGACAGCTGAGCTGTATATTAACTGTGAGTACTACGGATGCAGTCAAGAAGCTATCTCTAACATGATACAGGGTGAAACCCCAGTTACTCTAGCAGAGTTTGATTTAGAAGGCGGTTCAGAAGGAAAACAGACTTTCTATGACATATCACTCGTAGATGGCTACAACATTCCCATGGCAATCAAGTATATTCCGGGGGATGACGCCAAACTCAAAGAGATTCCTCCGAACCTTACAAATTGTGCCTGTATTGCTACCTTCGGGCTACTTCTGCCGCCTACCGCCTCAGGCACCTTGGGAAATATTTCCACGCCTGACTATCCTATCCCGTACGAACCAGAAAGGACAGACAAGCAAGTCTCTTCCTGGTGTCCTTGGGACTGTCAACTCACTCAGCCCACAAAGCCCGGAGATGGTGTCTATCCTTACCCAGATGATAGCATCCAGCGTCCAGCCTTCAACCCATGTCTATCCGCATGCGCAAAAACCAACTCTCCATCAGATTGCTGTACAGGTAAATACAATGACCCCAACGTGTGCAAGCCCAATCTGTACGCCAAATCCGCGAAGAAGGTGTGTCCAGATGCTTACAGCTTCGCGTATGACGACCACACAAGCACATTCATCATTCCAACAGGTGGTGGTTGGGAAGTTATTTTCTGTCCGGAAGGTCGCAGCACGAATATTTTGCAGACTTTCGGGAAGGAGGTGCAAGAACTGAGTCAGACAGGTGTAGTGAGCAAAGCTGTGCATGATGCCGCCATCAACTTGACTATCATTAATGATGGCGGAAGGAGCAACGCCGGTAGTAGGGCGAACGGCGAGGCGACTGGATTGGGTGGTGCCAGTGTGGGTGCACTAGTAGCGGTTCTTGCCTTCGCATTGATATTTTAGACTGAATCGAAGAGGCCTGAAGAGTATGGTGGAGGGAAGATATGTGTTTTTGTTTTGAGACTGGATTGCTGAGATACCCCTATAACGCATTGCGTCACGTTTAGACTATGAGAATGATAATGATATTATGCTTATACCATGAATCTCGTATGTCTCTTTCATGCGAAAGGGTATTCAGGATCTGGAAGAAGGATATTCTTAGTGCCATAACATGAACGGGAGTTAAAAGATTAGAAGGTTTCCTAAAGCACGTCCACAGAATGAGTTACCCGAATTACCGTGAGCGATGCAGGAACCTTGGTTCCTCTCTCTCTCTCTCTCTCTCTCTCTCTCTCTATATATATATATATATCTCTATATATATATATTCAAGCACAGGCATAACACCCATCATCCAAGCCCAGATCTTCAACATCCGTTCCACGATGTCATTCGCGGTGCGCCAAGGACATCGAGGCCCCCCTCCTCTTACCCTCCTACCTGCACTGCTGAGGCACCTTTATGGGTTTCTCTGTCTGGCAATACCTTCCTCCTCGGAGAGACAGCCCTCGTTACCTCCTTTGCGTTGTCGCTGGGTAGCATGTAGGAGGCGCTAGGAGGGAGATATCCGGGACCGAATGTGAAGTGTGGGGACGTATACGATGGAGATGGGGAGCCGGTATCTAGCTGCCTGTTTTATATACAAGAAGCTCGGTGTATTTTGGGATGTGAGGTCTTGTGCCTGATACCCGAGTTTTATGTTTTTCCTATGGTGGTAGGTTTTCCTTGTTAGTTAGAGGTATCAGATGGATTTTGTGGGATGAGCGCGTTTCTTTCTTTGATAGGTCTTTTGAGAATATGTGCGGAAGTGCCATGCGAGAGAGGTGGATCCTTCACTTCTGCTCGCGATCTTGCTTTTCATTTCTCTTCGTTCCTCCACTTCTCATGCATACCCACCTTTGATACCTTTGGTGATTGCTCGTCTTCGGTTCTGGAAGACGCTCGATAAGCATGTCAAGATAAAACCTTATAATCTATAGATCTTATCAAGTGGCGTGAGCTCTACTTTTGCCATGTCAAGATATCGAAGCTTTTAAATGCATTATGTAGATATGGGTATTGATCCGCGGTTCCATATAAAATTCCACGGGAAGAACCACCAGCGCAAACATCCGGCTCCAGAACTTCTCACTTGACACCACCCCCCCGTAGTAGGCAAGCTTGATCTGTGTCTCCTATCCTACCTCTCTTCATGTGCTTCTGCGACTCGCTCGACTGGTCCAGCCTCGCCAACGCCAAAACCGACAGCTTCCATAGATACATGAATTTCCGCGACGAATAGTACTAGTTGCTGCTGCTATACTTTTACATCTCGATCTGCCCTTCAACCTGCTTGTAAAGAATTGTAGCGGGAGTATCATTTTAAGCCCGTTGTGCTTGAGCTAGGGAATCACGAGCGCGTTGCAGCGGGAAAATTTGCTGGGATGTTGGTGCTGAGGTTGTTGATTGTGCCAGTTTTCTTGCTTTTGTGTTGTTTTAGGATACGGGAAAGGAACTTATGTGTTGGCGATAGGGCGTTTGCAGTTGGGTTCTTTGCGGGAACGGCCTTCTACCTCAGTTTTCTCTATATGATATGAGAAACAAGTTAGTGTTCAGAATCGCGCTGTATTTCGGGTCTGCAATCTTCGCCACTGCTTTCAGTGGTTGGCTAAGTTTCGATGTCTTTCAAATTGATTCGAAGTTGCATGGATGGCAGTATCTATTCCTCAGTGGGATAACCACCTTCTGTGGTATGTTATGTCAGCTAACAGATCTGGATAGTCGAGGGAGGGTTGGCCATCCTCGGTGGGTTCTTCGCGCTCTACTGGCTCCCAGGGACATCAGCCGAGTGTCGCTGGCTCACGGACTCTGAGCGCAACGCTGCCAGAGCACGCATGTTATGTGATGGCTTGAGCATGGTCAACGAGAAGTTCAACCTCAAGGAAGCCATGCCCCCCTTTAAAGGTTAGAACATGGGCATGTATACCATCATCTCCTTCACCTACGCCATGGGCCACACGACAACATCCAACTTCTTGCCGCAGATAGTGCAAGAACTTGGCTTCTCTACAATGGACTGTGACGCCAAATTGCGTCGGCGTAGTCAGCCAGGTTTTAGTTTGCAAGAGCTCAGATCATATCCGGGAGAGAGCGTTTCATTTGGTGTTTACGATGAACGTGACGCTCACGAGGTTCATTATCTTAGCTGTTGTTGATGTGGTAAACAATAAGGCTGTTGGATACTTTGTTATGTCCTTGATGATCTCTGGAGTGGTAAGCATTCTGTTTGACGCAATCTCTTTGTAGAAGGGTGCTAAAATTTACCGCAGAATACCCCATCATGTCTCGTCCACACCTGGCAAAATTCAAATTCTCTGCGGGAGAAGAGAGAGCTGCGGTTGCGTGATTGTTCGACGGTTTTGGTAGCCTTTCTGGCATTTTTTCTAGTGGCAAGACATCATCCTATATCCAGTGGCAGCAAGTGGAACCCGACGGGGCATGAATAGCTACTTTTCGGACAGCCTATGCTCTATCTTCCAACTCTTATGGCAGCTACCGTTTCCATGGCAATATGTATTACTCGTACATTAACTCTTGGTCTATGGATGAAAGCAGATAACAGAAGAAGAAACCAGGAGCAAGAAGTGAATCTTCGACTGATGGCGATAAAGGTCCTATGTGGCGATGGAGCAGTTGAGCCAGCTATGAGAATTCTGAGCACTACACTGGCTTCACAACAAATGTTAAAGCTAGATGCTGAGTAGTAGAATGAATATATAATGAAGTTGCTATCCTTCGAGATTATGGCAGAGGAGACTTAGGCGCATTCAACGTACGCACTGAATAACCGAGAATTCTCCAATATGAGGTGGCTCGCACTTAAGAAACTGCTGGCTACTTTGCCAGTATCTTAGCCTCTTGATTTGCAGATGTGTGTAAAGAGTGACTAATTTGCATTGCTTGAAAGGAAACGTAGAAATGGTGTATTGATTGTTGTGACGAAACGGCGCTTGAAATAAAGAGGAAGGTTGACTTCTAATTTGAGAATGCTCAAGTTATCGTAGCGAGGCAAAAAAGACTTGCTGGGAGGCTCTGAGATATTCTATGAGTAGGACAATACATAACTCCAGAGACCTCAAAGGGATGAAAAAAGCCCGCCACTATTGGAATGAAGCCTGCGGCTTCCCATCCAAGTTGGTCGGAGAACTGTAATTGGAATACACAAACACTGTTGTTGAATGTTCTTTTTCTATCAAGACTTGCTGATGCTGATGCTGATGCTGATGCTATATAAGTCTAACTTCATCTGGAAACTTGGCAAGAATGACAACGTTCTAGATGGACCACGTGCTTTTTACACGTATAACTAGACATGCAAGATGACCGTCTTAGATGCTAAACATGTGATGCTGATTAGATCGCGAGAATCGTGAAGCTGCGGCATTCATGATTATGGTCTGTCTAACACAACTTCTGGGGATCAAGAAAGTCTAGCGGTCTGCGCCTGGGCTATGCAAAGAACACGGAATCCGACTGGGCGGAAGTCATCTAATATCTCATAACTGTGCTGGGCGGAGGCTCATATCATATTTCTCCTTTCTGTGGCCTTTTGCCGTTCCCGCTCCCTCCTATACTCCTCGGGGTCAAAATCGCTGTCACTAGCTGAGCCAGCATAATCGTCAGGCAGATCCGCTTCTGCCTCTGTAACTCCCACGCCCAACAAATCTGCATCGCCGCCGGCATCTCTATCGTGTTGTGGGAAGTCGATCGCATCCTGCAACAATTGTCTGATGGTCGGGTATTTGGGATCAACAAGCATGGCAGGTGTGAGATGATGCTTGTTCTTGATGCGTGCATCATTCCCAGCTTCTATCATCATATTTAAGAGGGAAGTCGCAGACTCGAGGTTGGATTCGGACGGTGCCAGGTCGTTGATGAAGCGGACGGCAGAGTGCAATGGAGTATCACCTTCGCGTTTTGTGATGGGATCGCATTCGAAGCCATCTTGGTCGAGAAGAATATCAATTACGTCATCTATAGATCCGCGTTAGTCCTGTACAGTAGATCATCTCGTAAGTGAGACTCCTGAGTTGGATAAAGGATAAAAGTATCTGTGAACGTACAGCTTCCTCGCAACGCAGCCTCGTGGTATACATAGTTTCCAAGAACAGTCTTGGTCTTGTTCAATAATTCCGCAACCTCTTTCTCATTACCAGCACTTGCAATCACTTCCTCAAGCAGCTCGGTATTGTTTCGTCGTGCCGCCTCGATCAGGAGTTCTCCAGCTGACGCTCCCTGTTCCGAGTTAGCCTCATAGGACTGGGATGATAAGGAAGAACTCACATCATCCTCCGCGGATTGCTTCTGCGATTTTGGGTCCGCCATCTTGTACTCCTGTGCTCAAGTCCTTGCTTTAGACAGCTGGCGCGTACTTTACGATTCTGGCCCGTCTCGTTTCAGGTTGTGCAACGTATATGGTGAAGTTCACTGAGTTGACCAGACAGGATATCTTTGAAATAATGTTGTAGATAACGCAGTGCAGAACAATGGTGTATTCTCTGGTTATTTACGCGCCGAAGCCTGGTTGCAAAATGGTTGTTGATATATTCGTTATGCAGGCGGGCTTAGATGTGGTACCGCCGGAGTATATTTAGTGAGGCTCCGATATTAGGGTCTTGGCGGCGGGGTGTCACCAATATAATATATTTCTGCTGCGACTCTATTCGTAATTTTCCAAGTCTCCCTATATAGCGAAATATTGCGCACAGAACACCGCTTCTGGACAAAGCAAGGCGATAAGATCATATTTTGCCGCCCCAGAATCCGAAATCCTGTTTACAACTTCTCGTACAAAATGCTCGTGTGTTGGTTCTCCCATTTCCCATATGCCCAGAGCTCAACTAATCTTCGAACAGTCTGCCCCTCCTGTGCCAACATCCTCACTGTTTCCACGACCAAAGTTCATAAAGGCGATGGCGTCTATGGTGATACCAACTGCCTTGAATGCCGTAGCTGTCCGTACCAATTCGTCCTAACCAAGAACTACTATGAGCGAAAAGACGATTTTCAACGCAAGAAGCGTGAGGATATTCTTGGTGGGAAAGACCAATGGGAGAATGCACAGAGAACAAGAAAGCAGTGCGATAATGACAAGTGTGATGGCATGGAGGCTGCATTTTACCAGGTGCAGATTCGTAGTGCTGATGAGCCCATGACAAGTTTCTTCCAGGTATATTTAACTTGCTGTTATCGAGGCGATGGTAGGCTCTTGGAGGATATGAAGCTGACTTGGGCGCAGTGTACAACTTGCGATAGGAAGTGGGTGGAGAATTGAGGATTGGTGTTGGTGAAGGACTCTGAACGGAGATGTCAAGTTGGGATAGGAACTTTGTCATACGCAATTCAGCGAGGTGTTTGGGATATTGATTTATGATGGGCACATGATACAAGATACCATTAATGCGAGACCATAGCTTTCCTCTATTGAGCTTTCAATTAGACGTCTTAGAACCATCTTGAAATTCTAATATCTTTTGTGTTTCTGACTCCAAAACGCCCGGTATATCCTTTCAAATGGGTTCCTTAAATATAAGCATCACTTCTTATTTGGCCACTCTTTCGCCGCTTCCATGCCTTCCAACCAAAATCTCATTGCGACAGCTGGATCCAAAATCTCCGTCCTGAATCGCTCATTCTGCAACAGCTCGAGGTTCCGCAACGTCGGCCCAGGGTAAGTGAGAAACTTGAGATATGGGGGTTTGGTAAAATATAAGAGATAATTGAGGTATGCAATGAAGGCTGGCTTGTCGAAGTACTTTTCAGATGCTAGATAGTTGATATAGAAGGGTGACGCCAGAGATTGCACGAACTGGAGCATGATTAGCTGGTGGGTAGCTCAACAGGACAACTTGGCAGCCGTAGACAGGCATGCATACCTCGAGCTCTATTTCAAAGCGCGTGAAACCTCCATACCGCGGCTCATTCGTGGGCATTGCTGGAGGTGATTGGTACATCTGCACATCCTGACCCAGAGAGCCTTCCGTTGCCATGGTGCTGATCGGGGTGTTGATCTCGCACGCGTTTCCTTTGGGGTATTTGGTAACGGCTTTTGTTTACGCTCGCAGTAGGACGGTATTGTGACCCCGATCTAGGCTTGACAGTCCTCACACGTACCGGGGAGCTGTATTGACAGTGTAGATTGACTTTGCTAGGATTACACACTGGGGACGCGGAAGGCTGAACAAAGTTGCAGATCCGGTAATGCCAAGCAATAAGGGGATACCCCACACTCCAGTACCTAAGGCAGGTACCTCTCAATCCTGTCCCGTTAGGTTTCACGATGCAGATGTCAGGTACAAAAGTTGAAAGACAAATAGCATCATAACTGAATGGATTGGCATTGTCATGAACACACTGCGGTATCTACGGGTGGCCAATGTGTGGGCAGTTGTAATCAAAATCCAAGTCAGCATGGGATGAACCTGATCTGCGCTTCATCATTTACTTTTAGGAAAACGGAAGCGCCTAGTCTGAACAATGCTCGCCCCTCGCCCCTCGCCCCTCCACTTATGCATATTGCTTTGTACTTGTCCTCCATGATCTTCAGCCCATCCTTCTGCTCAAGCTCACCGCCTCCGACTTTATGAACTCAAACAAAGGGGCCTTCCCAAGTTTGGTTCATGTGGTAGAATGCGGTTCTCTCAAGATCATGCTCTTGGACCTATAGTACTCGAAGGCTTGACAAGCTCTGAAAGCGTGAACCGGCGTGTGCAGAAGCTATAGCTAGCGTGGCATATTCTAGGCCAACATCTAGTTACATTTCAGTTGGTCCAAAAGTCGTCCTGCGGTGATAGTTTTGGGTTTGGCAGCGTCTCTAGATCCTCAGCGTGATCTCCAGAAAGGAGGATGTGGCAACTTGGGCTACACTTGGCTTTTGCTAGCGTCAATATTTGTAATCAAGGTCACCAGCAGAAACGTAATTAAGCAGTCCGTCCAACTTCAAGCATCAGAGAAAAGGCTTTGCACAACTGGTTGTGTGTTCGATTCTGAGGGGTGAGGAGGACTCTACAGGACGTTCCCTCCCTGATGTGTCTTAATCCCTCACTTCCCTCCCAACCATTTTTAGTTTTGGTAGCGAATATAGCCATCCTGTAATAATAAATAAAGCATCGATGCGCCCCCTGGATGCCCGATTCAGGGGCTCATTATTGAACAGTAAGGTACTGGATAGACAGGCTTAATTAGCATAAGCAATCGCGATTTCCAGTGACTTGTGGAATTTATGCCGAATAATGCAAATAGGACAAGGTTTCCCCGTAAATCTGGCCTCCTTCATCCCCCTTGCCCGAGCAAAATAAGGGTCTGGGTGGTCCTGACTAACGCCGGATGGCACCCAAAAAGAAGCTCCTGGTGTCGACTCCCTTAAAAGTAAGCAAACCCATCATCTCTTACCCCTACAACATCACCGAAATCGACGTGCAACAATCTCTTCCTTTTCTCTCTCACACACTACTCAAAACCACTTATTCCATTTCCGCTAGCTCTTACGCAAAGGCATTCCATATTCTGTCGTTTGGATAGAGTAATATTACTGCGCGGGTACAGACTTTGATTAGAAGGCCCCCGATCGCCCCCGCTTTGGCCAAAAGACTGCCGCTTCTCCCACCACCCTCACAATCGCAGGCGACACAAAAAGTACCCAAATACAAATACAAATGCAAATATATTAAGGCATACGGATCTCCAGATTTTCCTAGCAAGATTCCATATTCCAAGTTCAAATCAAGACCGCAGATTCGCTGGTGCGCCACCTCAGACTGCTGCAGCTTGACGCAAGACTACACTCTACGTTCCTAGCAACCAGCCCTTTTATTCGGTTTTCTGGCCTCGATCGCTAAACAAACGATCGGAATACGAAAGGGCAGGTTTTCTTCAGCTTGACGGGTCAACGTTCAAAGTCAACAAGGCGAACGACGTCCTGAGCGCATCTTTGTGGTGTTGCAAACATATTTGAGCAATTTGCATCCGATACGCGCTTTGCCCCCCGCCGCGAACTGCCATCACCCATCCACTCATCAATCCTAGTCGCAGCATTGAATACAAGAATTAATCCTTGGACGCTGCAAGCTTGCCACTATGTCACTCACCCAACCAAATCAATCAGGTCAGTGTCTTTTTAAAGCAATTCTCACAGTGTCCTAGGAAGCACACTGTGCCCCCTACCCACTTCTCAGCTGTTAGGCGTGTCAAGTTCCCCATCTCTTTGTTTCAAACATTCCAAATTAGGTGACCCAGCGTCATGAACATGCACCCAGCCGAATGCTAACGAAGATCCTGTTTGCTCTATAGATGCTCGTCCTTCCCCTGGGTTGACACTCAATCTGTCCTCCAACAATCCATTTCGAAATCGGGCAGCTTCTCCCCTCTCTGCTGGCCAGCCATCCCCACTCCTCCCATCCCCTAGACCTTTGTCACGAAATCCCTTTCTCGACGCATCCTACATAGATAAATCTACAAACCAAGCATCACCAGATAAGATGTCATTTGGAGCAGATGCCTCTGCACCGCCAAGGCAAGCATTGACTGGCAATGCTGCAGAATTGTTTGTACGTCATCCTAATTTCCCGTTATCTTGCATTCGAGGCCGGAGGCATGCAATCTTTATTTCATACTTCTACCACACATTTCAGTTCAGCAATTGAAAAACATAATAACAATATCATGGCTGCAAATGATTTTGGGCTAACCCAGGCGATACAGGACAACCTCACTCTGGACGACAAACCAAAGCCCAGTGGGGGGATGAGACCACCACCACCTCAGAGATCAAATACTGGTAATGCACCATTTGGCTCTGCATCCGGGTCGTCAAGACGCGAAAACATTCCTCCTCGACGCCCACCACCGCCAGGTCATCGGCCATCACGGTCGCAGGAGGAAGCAATGCGAGCCCGTAGAGTTGCAACTGGACTCAATAACAGAATTGCGAAACCGTCTGGGGAACTGGATATATTTGCCGACCCTCCACAGCAGAAGCAGCGCCAGCGCCGAAACTCGGAGTCATCGGTAAAAGATAGACCATTAGACGCTGAGGAAGAAAAGAAACGCCAGGAGAGACGGCGGCGCGAGCGAAGACATCGTGAGCATAGTAAAGATTCTAGATCAAAAAGGGCTGATCGGAAGCTGGATATAATCGATAAACTAGATGTCACCAGTATATATGGCACTGGCTGTAAGCATTCAAAAGTTGAATTATTGGGTATGACTAACAGAAATAGTATTTCATCACGATGGCCCATTCGACGCATGCAACCCACATCGCAATCGAACTGGCAGCAAGCGTGCACCCATGCAAGCCTTCCCAAAGGATTCTCTCAATAATGTGCTAGGCGGAGGCGGACCACTCAATAAGAAGCCTGATCATGCTACCTTCCTGGGTAATAACGACGAAGAAGCATTTAGAGACTACTCCAATGGGGGTGCCCAACAAAGTGGATATGAGCTTTATAATGGCATGCGAACCAAGCCAACAGGATCCGAGGCAAATGTCGAGAGTGCTACAACTCGTGTCGAACCTATCCATGGGGAAGAGACTCTTGGTCTAGGTAGCTCAACATTCCTGGATGGTGCACCGGCATCAAAGAAGGCAATGATGGCAATGCAGCAGCGAGAGAACGAACTTGCTTCTCCAAGTGATGGAGGTGGACTAGGTCGAAAGAAGTCGCTGGCGCAAAAGATTCGTGGAATAAATAATAGTCGCCGGGAATATGGCCCCCGTGTTACTAGTCCAGGCGTTACTTCCCCAAGCTCCGCAATTTCACCGCAAACCCCAGCATACACACCTGGCGGCACTCAAATCGAATCGAGCTCCTATTTCAACGATGAGTTTACAAAGGGAGACGACAAGAAAGTCGGAGAGAATATCACATTTGTTGAGCCTCCTAGACCTGGTCGTGCTAGGGCACCAAGTATCCCCAAAGGTACTTTAGGCGGACCTCTTGAAAGACGGGTTACGAGCGACGGAAGCTCTGGACCAGAGCAAACTGCTAAGCCTGGAAGTGGTTTTCTGGCAAGAGTCAAGAGTTTGAAAGGTGGACCACGGAAACCTAAGGACAAGATTGTGCCTCAACAACAAATGGATTGAACTAGGGATCTTATGTTAAACACTCTGGTGGCCGAATGTGGCAATAGGGAGTGCATCTTTGATGCATATAGAAGCTCCTGTGCATCCCTGGTCTGCAGGGTACCTCATGGTTTTCTTACTTCAGACTTTGCTTCTGGTACACAATTATGCTGCAGCATGGGTTTGCGTGTACCGATGGCTCAGCAAGTGTACTCTCTATTTCATGTATCGGGACATGTAAGGGCATGGTCAGCGCGGACAGGGGTATATGTGAGCGCATGTCCATGCGGAAGTTGTCTGACGCAGCGTTGGGTATTTATTTCATCAACTCTCGTTAAATAGAATTGAGTTGCAGAGGTTGGGCGCTGGTAATGTTGTGGAAGGACAGGAAAGGGTTGATTATGCACCGTTAGATGTGCGGTTTATACCTCAGGGTAGAAGTACAGGAAAGAGAATTGAAACGTCTGTCCTTAACCAGTAATTCTGGTTCTGATTCTTGTAGCACGTCGTGATAGGGGTCTAGACCGTTTTCTTTGATGACCCTGGATGTTGGTAGCCATGCTGCAGGGTAGGAATTCCGCTTGTGTGAGCATGTCCCATGTTGGCTATGAACTTGGCATAATTCTTCACCATAATAAATTAAGTGTGAAATAAGAAATAAGTTGTATTATAAGCTGTTCGTCTATCTATATATTCCTCCTTTGACTCCGAAGAAGCCAAAGCTTATCCATGGCTACAGATTTGAATAAAAGCAAAGTCCTATTTATCAAGGATGCATGGCTTCCCGCATATTGCATGATGGTTTGACAAGCGAGAAGTTGGAGAATAGTCTAGACCCTGCCCCCTTTTCTTGTGTAATTGTTTGTCTGACGCCAAGTTGGCATCAAAGTGCAGATCAGCTCAATATAGGTAGGGAATGAGGCGTATGCTCATGAAGCACTATCCTATAAATATAAGACGATCACCGCTGATGGGCTCGGGTGCTAAATCCGTCTTCCATCTTCGATCACCAATGACCTACCTCGCAGAGCACGCTTCCAAGGGAGGATCTCTGATCCGCCCACAAAGCTACATGATTGAGAAGAAACGCGCAGGTAAGGAGGGATATAGAGGAAAGAGATGCTCGTATCTTACCGCTCTTACGTCAAGAAACATCGCGGAGCTACCTATAGGCGCTGAGCATCGCATCCTCAAGGTCGATCTATCCTCGTGATGGCCCGATCTACCGCTCTCCCAGCAATTCCCTTACCTAAAATCGAAAGATATGGGCTGTACGGGAAGCTTGGAGGCCCGTATCACATTTTTGACCGATATAGAAGCAGAGGAGAGGTTGCTCCGGGACGGCTGCGACGTGCAACAAAATCCCATGACTTTTCTCCTCCTCTTCAAACTCTAGATGGGAGGATTGAAGGGATTGGGCGAATCGAAGAGCCTGGTGCATGATGTATAGCAGGGCTCACATGATCTTGGTGGAGAAGGGTTGGCCGTTGTGTCGATTTTATTGTTTCTGGCTTGAAAGGGATCATGCCATGACCTGGCCATCCGGCGCGTCGGGGAGGGATATGAAGGCCCCGGTAATGCTGGACGGCTCAGATACATATAAGAAGATGCCCGGAGGAAATATTCCGGAACGTTAATTTCATGTTTTGTATGGCACGACGAAGAACTTGAATTTGAGTGGCTTGATAACTTGTTTTGAGATGTGGGGAGGTTGATTAGGGGTGGCTTCCTGATGTGGCTAGCCCGATTACGACTACTTGGCTTGATATTCCTTGAAGCATTATGTCTTTTCTTTCTTTTCACATAACTTGCTAAGGGTTTGATTGACTGTCGTTCATTTTTATTTTTATTTTTGTTGCATGTCTGCACTGGCTTCCTTGATTTTTCATTGTATCAAAATCGGCATAAAGTGGACCAAGTGGTGAAATGATGAGGTCGGTTTGTGCAGTCCCTGTTTTCTTGTTCGCTTTTATGCCGGGTGTCATAAAGAATTGCCTCTGAGGTGGACGTGCCGATTCTTATGACATCTTTGGTACATATTTGCCCTGGTGACTAATCCTCCTGCCTCACTCACAGCTCTCTTTTTTGGCTTTGCAACATCTATAATTCCGCTTTTCCCAATACGCCATATATGTTGTAAATTTATCAGTTCAGTTTCCATTGAATCATCAACGCAATCGTTTATTATATCACCGAGTGCTGTATGCTTATATATAAGTTGAACATGAATTGAATTGGAAGACGGCATGGACATTCTGTTCCTGAGTGTCTTGCGCCACATGCTCTTCTTACACATCTCTATCAGAAGGTCCTACGCTTCGAGAATATAGTCAAGCTCGAGCTTTTATTTATTGCCTGAGGAGGGAAAGAGGCGCCTAAAGGGGAAAGTTCGGATACCTTTTCGAGTTTGGGGTAGTTTCTGTTGATCATGTCAGCTTAGTGCGCTTTCATTTTTTTCATCTACTGGGTCAAATTGAATCTCGGTAGCTGTTCCATGTGGACGCTTTGTATTTACAGAAACGGGTGACTTACATAGTGCGTTTGAAATTTGAGTTCCTACCATACCCTGGAGTCATGGCAATTTTGTATCTCAAGACGTCATCATGTGTGTATTAGGGACACTTGACTTACTTTGGTTTCATTGAAAAGCTTTCGAGCGATGAAGTGATCTATGTTGCATAATACTCTATTGAATAATACAAAGATTGAGAGCAGCCACTCAACATAAGTGTAGAAGACAATAGTTCCTCAAACTTTGATTGGTTGAGTTTCGGTTGAGCTTCCGAAACCTATTCTCTGAATTGATGAGCTTTCGAACGGCCGGCTTGCGCTCACCATTATGAAACTTTAGTGGAATTGTCATTGGGCTTAGCCGAATATAATTAAATCAAAACAGCAGGCGAGAGTGCGATGGCAAAATTTACACGACTGTATCTTCAATTTTTACGGTTGAGTATATATGGATCACTGGCCGTAGTGGGTCTAGTACCAACTTATAAAGGGGCCCAACCGAGTCTGCCAAGCCTAACTACGATTTGATAATAACAACCTATGCAGAGCCGTTTACAAATGTGAGAGCAATCATAATATCTAAGTCTTGTCGAATTGTATTTGAAATATTTGTGCCCTTTGGTGAGTAATACGTGGAAGCTTATATAAGGCATATTGGCTTTTTATGCGTGACCTGTTGATCCCCATGGGAGACAACAAGAGTGGGTTGCATCTCTCAATGAATCTCAAACACCAGCCAATATCTGAAGGTTGAAAATACGTAGCCTACAGTCAGATATTAAAATCGACTTCTTGAGTTGTTTGTTGGGAGTTGCGCTATGCAACAAAGAATCAACCATGATCATGATTAGTTGCCTGCTACATGTTTTAAGTCGCTTCGTCAATACTCCATCTAGTTGAAGGACTACACACAAACTAAGGTCTACTTTTTTGATCTGTTGGGAAAGTACGGTATGCAGCAAAGCACTGGAGCCGAGACACGCACGGACATGGTCGGCTCTGAACGCCTTCGGCATAGCTTTTCTCCATAATCTCTTATGATATTCTGTATTAGTTGCCTATTAGAGGGCAATATATATATACTTTTGATATTAAAAAAACGCGATACGCAACAACGCATTAGAGCCTGAACGATACCTGAACATGATTGGTTCTTGAAATAGTGTATATACGGCTAGTTTGCTCGCAACATGTTGTATTTTAGAATATTTTGGATGTAAATCAGACACTGGTATTCATTCGTTGAACGAATGTGAAGCGCGCTGTGCAACGAATTATTTGCATCTGAGAAGCGTGCAGACATGATTGGCTCCTGAGAAGTCGTTGCATAACCTCGATTCTTTTGCCCTATATTGCCAACATCTCAATATTGAGCAGCCAGTCAATGAGGCTCTAACCCAATATCCAAGATGTTGGGAACGGCGATATGCTACAAAACAACGGAATCCGGAAAGCTTCCGAGTATCATTGGCCCCAAAGTATGCTCTGTCTCAGCCTTTTACTCAATGCTTGAATATCAACTGAATCTGTAGGCTAGGCTCTAGGCCCACTTCCTGGAATGTTGGGAACTTGTGGTACGCAGCAGACCAAACTACATGTGGAAGCCTGTTGGTATTTAATACTTCATGAATGGCTCTTTTACGAAGAATCTCCATTTCTCATACCAAAGCCCTGCAGGCGATCCTTTATAAATACCATGTGGTCTCATGTGAAATATTGTGACAGTGGGGCGAGGCTCGCGAGACAATAAAATTGATCGCGATCCCGGAGATGAGCCGCTCGGAAACACATATTCATAGGAAAAGTCCCAACTGAGCACAGACATGCATTTTGGGAGGAAGGAGGAATGGAAGTGTAATTTGGAGGGGGGCGGGATGCGAGACCAAAAAGGGTCGAGCTACCCTGGTGCGGCCAGTCGCATAGGCTCTCTTTCTGGTTCCAAGTGACGGGTTGCGCGCTAGCCTATACAATTATTCTTTTGAACTTCCCCTCATAAATAAAGGTGGCTGCTGCTGAATTTATCTGCATAATCAAAACCGAGGATTCGAAATCCAGATTTAAGCTAAGCAATCAGGTCTGTCGGCGACTTATCTCAGTATCTGCAATGGTCGTTCACTGATCTAAATAAAGCAAGCGCTGCTGCATGGTGTGGTTGACAACTCATTGTGTTGCTGAGCTGAGGATGGATGGTTGTAGAGATCTATGCCAACCGCATCGCGCCGAGCTGATCTGCTGGTATGTCGTCCATGTTTTGCCAAGCCAACCCCTGGGAGTTCTACCACCTTACGTCAACGGAAAAAGCCGTCCGTCCCAAGCCTGAACCCGCATCCCAAGAACACCTGCCAAACGCACGTTTTCCCCTTTCTCAAGCCCTGAGAAGGCAATCCGGTATCATGAAAAAGATGATAGTTGTGGCATTGTGTTGATCGGCTCCTTAAAACGGTCGAAGCGCAAAAGTTTAAAATCTATCAGAGCTGCGGTGGTTGTCTCAGATAAAGCCCCTTTTTTTTGTTGTTGATGTAAAAGGGGGCTTACGGCACAACAGGCGCACGCGCGGGGTGTTAAACCTTCAATAATCATGCAAAGTATGAGCTTAAGTAAGGAAGCCGGCACTTCTTAATGCCCAATCATTCACGCACAGAGAACCTTTTTGTTGCACGTCTGTCCCGAGGATCTGGTATTGGAGGTCTTTCGTAGTGCTTACTCTTATCACCATGTTTATGTTGTTCTTCCCCCTTCACGTCCGACTCGTGATTGAATGACGAAACGTCCGCCTTTGCTCAAGCTGAGTATTTCCCAACCCCCCCTGGAGAACCAGTTCTTCAAATTATTGTCGCACGCCTGCATTTTTAATTGTCCTGGCATGGAATCTTTACAATATTAAGCTTTTGAATGATGATTTGCGGTCCGATAGCTTATATTGCATTATAATCTATTGTGCTTTTCGATTTAGGTTCAACGTTTGCCAATCGAGGCACGACTTCCGAGACTACTTGTGTTTTTTTTTTTTGGTTTTTTGTGTGTGTTTTGGAACAAGTCTCTCCCTGTACTTATACCTCTCGAATTGTGATGTATT
The DNA here is from genome assembly GCA_021307315.1 of Bisporella sp. PMI_857. Classification (NCBI taxonomy): domain Eukaryota; kingdom Fungi; phylum Ascomycota; class Leotiomycetes; order Helotiales; family Helotiaceae; genus Bisporella; species Bisporella sp. PMI_857. The sequence goes on along the minus strand of JAJSPD010000013.1, from coordinate 736,081 downwards.
CACAAGCTTCAACCCGAATTATTGCTTTACTGTCGCAGAAGCATAACCATGATTTTCATAGCTTAGATGGTATAAGTTTCAATATGTGAGTTTGTCATAAGAAAGCTGAGCTTGGTGTTGCAGATTTTTGCGTAGAGATCGTGGTACTCCACATTATGTTAGATCCCGAACCTAATCTTTGAGACTTCCGCCATAAAACAAGACATGTATGATGAACATGACCAATGCCCATTCAGAAATAAGCATCGCCTCGTCGTCAGAGCTGTAGCCCGGCCAGCAACCACTGCAGTGGTTCGGAGATTGCTTGGCCCCAAAAGCCAGAAGCGGTTGCAATATGGTAGGGTCATTTCCAGTCAGTTCCATTATTCTCCTTCGGTCCCTTCCCTTTCCTGAAGGCGATACAAGTCTTGATGCATAGTAGGTCGAATATGTGAAGATGACCTTCTCACAATCTCTTTGTCTGAGAAAGCTATAGATCAGGTGGTAGATTGAATTTCATAATAACGCATACTTGTCGGGGTTTCCAAACCATGGAATAATATAGCGTTCCCGTTGATCATAAGTGATTTGAAAGACTCGAGCCACCACAGGCTTTTATTACTTTTTCTTCTCGAAAAGCTCTGTCGGCCCATCGAGGCAGAGTTCGTGTATGCGCCGAAGCTTCAGCTACATAGGCTCGAAGAGTTCATGGAAGGGGAATGGGAAAAAGGGAGGTGATGAAGTTCACATGACAGAATATCTACATCCGTTATTCTTCCAATGAATTTTTGTGAACTCGAATATAAGCCAGAGAATACTTCTGTTGCATGTCTGTCTCTCCATGGTTGTTTTTAGATGGTAACGAGACGGAGCAGAACGTTAGCAGATATGTACGCAAAACGGCCTGCCATTGGGTCAGAGAAGGGTCGAAGAGTTTACGAGCTCTGTTGTTGCACGTCTATAAATCCGTTGTGGTATTTGTTTGGTAACGCTACGAAGGGATAGGATATCGTGGACTGTGCTTAGCACCTTGAAGGATTTCCTCATCCGCCACCTGACCAAGGATGCGAGTCATTTGACGTCTCTGCTGTTCATCCGCAATTTGATAGGTGGTAATCAGAAAAGCACTTCTCATGGCTTCACTAGAAAGTAGTGCCAATAGGACTCGCACAAAAGGGTTTCTGTTGCACGTCTGTGTTTCCAGCATTGTGTAGATATGGTAACGAGATAAACTAAAAGATCACAAATCTCCATTGCTTGTGTAGATCGTGGGGGGTAACTTGCTCTTCTATTCCTCAGTCTACTGGAGCTAATGCCAATCAAATTACCACTGGGCACACCCAGACTTGCTGCTTCAACTCATCCTTTATGTTTGCAAGTTCTCAAGCACCACAGCCAAAGCCAGAGCAAGAGCCTTCCGCCGCCTAAGTGGCTTGCACCTCGGTCCCCTGTGATGATGATTTGATTCAAAGCTATTCTAACAGGTCAACCCCGCATTTCCAACTCTGGTCCTGCAAGGGACCGGACCCAAAAATATAAATAGAATATGATAGAGCCAAAACTCTGCAATCATATCTGGTGTGGGGGTTATCTTACCACCATCACGGACGCTCCAGAAGTCCAGCGTTTTTGAAGTGTATGACCAATGAGAAACTGCAATGCGAGACTATCTGTTTTCTTTTGTTGCGCATCTGCACGTCCCAACAGTTTGATCGAAAGGTAGCGAGGAGAACGGACCATCCTGCTAAGCACTTTAACAAAGTTGATGTTCTCTGGGAAATGAGACATGTGAGAAACTAAGAGAAACTTCATGCATTAAATAAATGTGGCTGAGCAGGCAAGCTGGAGTAAGCTCCGTATGTATGGAGACGAAGTGTGTTACCAAAAAAGACGTTTGTTAGATTATTTGAAAATATCCGTCGGCAAAGTATAGTAGATCTTAGGATGAGAGAACGACAATGGTGTTCGAGATGTGAAAGAAAGACTCGACTTGAGTTGGAATAAGGGGCTGGTTAAGCGAAGGCTTGTCATGTGACTGTAGCATCTCATGCTGCAGCGTCTTCGTTTATGGCACTGGCTACACACAGCTGCAGCTACTGCGAACCCATGTAAATCACAGTCAAACGCTCAAGACCTGGATACCATGACCATCAGTTAGCCTTCATATACTTTAGAAGGTACAGATAATCACGTGTGGTGTTGGCCGGGTATTATTGTTTGGTGACAAGGTTGCTTGTCTATGAAACTGGCATGGAAATTGCTATATATAAGGTGTTCATCAAGTATATATTGATCAAGTCAGCAGCTTTTGTTCTCGCTCCTGTATACTGCTACTAATTAAAGATTGATATTTCCTCGCCTTGCATAATGCATAATCTATAATAAACGCCTCAATGAGCCAAAGAATCAAACTACCTACTTCCTGAAAGCGATAACACCCCATGCCAGGAGACGGTATCCAAGGACAATGCCCAAGATGATTCCGACCCACTCACCGGTGTGGCCAGCCTTGTAGCCATACTTGTCCAAGACACCGGTACCTGCGATCTTGCACTGGGCTGCAAGTTCCGTCTGGTACATGCATTGACAATCATCACCGCAGATATATGTTCTGTCTACGAATTCGTTGACCATCATTCCTTGAAAAACATAGGTCTGGCCCTCAATGTTAGCTTCAGGACTATAGAGATGAGACGAAGGAACCATACTTGATAATCGATATAGTGGAATACGTAGCGCCAGAACACATTAAGAATCTTGGGCGTGACTAAAAACCCGGCGACAGACATCCAAAGGCCATTCGCGAATGCTGTGAGGGCAAGAGAGATAACAAATACCGGGAATATTGAGCTGATAAAGACCACGAGAGATTCCGCAGCGACAAGATCGAGGAAGAGCCACTATGAATTATAAGTCGGCATATGCAATCTAAATGACTTACTCAGAATACAGCGGTGTCCTCTACGTACCATAACAAATGTGATGAAAGCACTGCCATTGGAACGGAAGCCAGAAAGCCAGTAAGCTATGACCGAAAATATGAATGAGATGAGAAAAAGATATGGTAGACCAATGATGAAGTTTGAGACCATGAAAGCAGTTGCCCCATAAAGTCCATTGGCACGCTCCTTAATAAATGTCGCACGATCTTCTAGGTAGCTAGGAATGTATGCTGTACGGGCGTCAACTAAACCAGCATAGGGACCTTGTGATGATAGGGGTTGACTTACCCACGGCCATGAAGCTCATGAATGCAGAACCGAAGAACTAGGTGCTGTGTTAGCACTGAAGGTAACCAAATTTACCGAGTGTGAGCTCACAATTGCATTGGTAAAGGGTATAATGGCATCTTGGTGATCTGAGAGCCGAAGCCAGATTGTACCCATCATAATAGCTAAGCTAGTATACATAACAATACGTACGCCATATGCCTATGCCAGGGGGTTAACTCTGTTCAACCTAAAGTAAATAGAACGGAACATACAATGACATCGCGATAACTCTTGATGAACGACCTGTGAACAAGCACCATGACAGTGATTGGGAAGTTTTGAGCTGATGACTTTGAGGGAGGTAGCCCGGCAGGAGACCTTTGCACTTCGTCGATTCGTGCTGAAATGAAATTGCGTTCAGCTGATGTTGCCCAGTACGTCTCTAAGCGTTGAAGATTAATTTCAGCCTGAGTACGGTCTTGGGCGAAATCCGTGTTTAGTAGTTCGAGCATGAACTCGGCCGGATTCTAAACACATAGTTAGCAATCCGCTCCCGGTATGAATGTGATCTCAACAAGAGACTTGGTATTTAGTATGGGTTATAATGTCTCCTAAATCCATCTGAACGAAACTGGATGACGAAACACAGGTCATTCTCATTAGACGGTACATGCACAGCGAAAGCCCCGGCAAATGCAATACTGGAAATTCCTGCTTACAGTCTGTAAAGGGATTGGGCAGCCAATAGACTGGAAATATGTGCTCGCATCGGAGATGGGGCCAAAGTAGGGCGAACTTCCTCCTGAGAGAAGAAGGAGCTTATCGAAGAGGTGGAAAACCGAGGTTGACGGTTGGTGTATACTTGCAATAACAATCAACTATATAATTCTATTAGCTCCAGGTATTGGAAAATAGACAGGGAAACTTACGTTGTTTCTCTTTGCAACTTCCTTGACAAATGAGATGACTTCCCAACTTGCAGCAGAATCAAGGCCACTGGTAGGTTCATCCAAGAAGAGAACTGAATGGCCATAGCAGTTAGCGGCTCGGCTTTTGAGTATAAGGTGAACATAATAATCACGATATCTCTAAGCTGCTGATTTGGAGAGAGACAAAGAAACCCACTCTTTGGCCCAGTCACGAGTTGACTTGCAACACTAACGCGACGCTTCTGTCCACCACTCAAGCCTCTGCGGATTGGAGTACCAATGATGGTGTGCGTTTGACTTGTAAGACCAAAAGAATTTATCAAAGATTCGATTCGTCTGGTTCGTTCCAACTTCGTCAGTGAACTAGCACAATGTTAGCTTAGTATTCTCGATGTAGAAAGCTATATACTTTTTGTGCGCAAGACGTGCGGCGAAATGCAGCGTCTCTTTGACCGTTAGAGATCCGATCAAGGCGTCATCCTGTTCAACATAAGATGACAACTCTCGGAAAGCACTTAGAGAGGGCTTGATCCCGTTGACTAAAGTTACTCCTTCAATATTTGCCCCAGAGCTTAGGTCACGATGTGCAAGGACATCAAGGAGTGTTGTTTTCCCGCAGCCACTTGGTCCCATCAAAGCGCAAATCTCTCCTGCCAGAAATTTTAGCTTGATTGAAGCTTAGAACCGATGCCAGGCTCACCTACCGGCTTCAACAAATCCAGAGACTTTATTCAGAATATTCTTTGGCGCCTTCGTCTTATAGTCCTTGACAGTAACGGTAACGTCGGACCATGAGAAGGAACTAACACTGGTATTCAGCAGGTGTGCTTCATCACTCGCCGTTGAAGCCGCCTTGCTCTCGATATCGACGCTGAAAGCGGTCGTTGGGCTGATTCCGGAGGCATGGCTATCCCTCAAGGACCTGTTGAGAGGGCGAATCTCTTCCGCTGGGTGAGGCATATCGTCGTCTTTGGAGCCACGAGCGTATAGCAAGCCGTGAAGAGTCTTTAGTATTACAAGAGAAGAGGTTTGTTGTGCTGGGGAAAGTTCAACTCATACGACAGTGAAGTGATAAGCGAAAAGCAGAAGGAGGAAGGATGGTTCTTTCCATTTTTGAAACTCCTCGACCTTATGAAAGCCATGGACTGGAGTTTCCACATTTGAATTAATTATGGACGGCGACCAAAGTCCTTTACAGAGAGATTGTTCACAATCTCTAGCAGTAACGAGTTCAGTCTTCAACATTAGTCATGGAACCCACCAACCACCCTTGACTTGCATCATAGCTTATAGATCCCCGGCTGGCATGAATTTTCATCATTGGGACGCCAGGTGAGAAAACATGGATTGATGAAGGTTAGCAAATCTCATCCTCAGAGATTAGTCTCGAAGTAAGCTTCTCACTCTAGGCTGTGAGCCGTGCATCGCGTCTCTGGTCTATGAGGCTGAAAGGAGAGTCAGATCTTACTTGCCCTTGATAGGCAGATTCTGGATGCCGCTTACTGAACCCACTCCGCGACTACGTTCAGTGGTCTTCTAGAGAAATGCAATGACTAATAAATCATGAAAAGGTTCCGTATTTATTATCCCTTGACTCTGAACTTGGGCCAATTCGATACGGATTTGGATTCAGCTCGGGGGGTGTTTGTAGTATCTTAGACTCAGGTCGCCGACCACTAGATAGATGGACGATGAAGATACATACTGTACTGCAGGATGGCTGATTGTGGATCCCCGGAAGAGACGAGCATGGCGGCTCCACATTCTGGAGAACTGGTCCCATCGTATGATGGTCGTTTAAATCGGGAGGTTTAAGTCGCTTAGCTTCCAGCCCTAAATTTTGGTGGAAACCCTACGGAGCCGCCAGTATAAAGAGCCTTAATCACCCCAAAACGTGCTCGGCATGTTCCTGTGCGCTGGTCCCCTGGGTTCAACAGGGGTTGACTTTTATAACTAAGTGGCTATAGACGTGACCATCTGCTAGCTTCTATGATTGGTGGAGTACGGATTAGAGCGTGTAGAGTGATACGAGACGAACACATGTGGTGGTTTTTTGATACGAGTAAAGAAGCGCCAAAACAGGGGACAACGGGGCTGTTAACTCTGGAGCCAGAGGCATTCGATTCGATATCCGAAGTATAGGAGGCTTTCAAGTTTAAGCTGAGCGCGCATTGGCGTGAGGAAAGAATTAGATGATGCCTACGTCCTCATGGATTGATGCGCTAGTAAGGGTAACAGGTAACGTTTTGCCAGCCAAGAGATATGTGACCTGACTTCAGCCAGCACTAACATCTATATCTTAGAAGAGCTACATTTTACTGTAGTGGGGTATCTTTTTATATGCCTTTAAATGCTCTTACGGGGTCCTTTGGAGTACCAGGTGTACTGAAGGGTTTGCAATCCATCATTTCCTTTTTTATTTCTTTTTCGTATATCTGTAACAAGTAGGCGGTGTCCTTCAAAAGCCCTTGTCCATATCCCATCAAAATTAATAAGCGCAGACGCGCTATGTGTTACGATTGCACCCAATTCCCACATCTTCTTCTCCTCATCGGCGACCAACAATCTCCCCCGGGCTCCTCGCTAAACATCAGATTCCAGGTTCACCGTAAGCTTCGCACCCGAGGTGTCCGTGATCTTAGGCATTATTCCATCCAAGCGTCTTTGCCCGCTGCCGCTGCCGCCGCCGCTGCGCGAACTGGGCCAGTCATGTCGTGGTCGGCGACTCATCCATATGATCCCCCTGGCGCGGACACAAATGGCGGCGCGTTTGAGCCATCTTCCAGTGCGGGCCAGGTCGTGCAAACTGTATCCCCAAGTTCTGGCTCAGATACCCAAGTCGATGAACGACAAACGTCTAATTCTTCAGGCACTTCTACACAGGACTTCAATAACAAAGATCGAGCCACTGTGCCCTCGGCCTGTGTCCAGTGTCGAAGCAAGCATCTGAAATGCGATGGTTCCAATCCATGCTCAAGATGTTCAACCAACAACTTTGACTGTGCATACGTGAAGAGTCGTCGAGGCTTCAAAGGTCCTAGAAAGAATGCTCAAAATAAAACCAATCCAAATTCTGGCTCTGTCGTCGCTTGCCCCCTAGTGCGTCCTGCAGCAAGGAACACATCGACCGTTCCTAGCGGTCTAGTCACCCCTCCCGAATCCCAGGCAATGCCTCGCGTATCTGTCGATCTTATGCCATTAGATATGGGCCAAGACCTGGTCGCATTTGAGGGCAAAACTGCCTCTGCAGGATTAGACATAAAGGAAAGATGCATCGAGGCTTTCTATTACCATTTTTACCCTGCACATCCATTTGTTCTTCCGCGTTCATATTTCATGAAGAAGCGGAAAGAAAGATCACTGAGCCACCTGGAGGCTGTCATGAGATACATTGGCTCCTTCTACGTATCAGATGCACAAAAGGCGTCTTTAGGCCTTGAGGCTGAACGAGCTGTCTATGATACAGAGTGTCCTGAAGATGGCTTCAGAGTCCAGGCACTGCTCATATTGGCTATTGGTTTAGATGGATATACACTTCTAGAAAAGGCATTACAGATAGTTATTCATGCTCAAGATCTTGCCTTGAAGCTGGGAATGAACACACGGGACTACGCTCGTCTGAACGGAGATGGATTGACTGTGTTAGAAGAGAGCTGGCGAAGAACTTGGTGGGAGCTATATATCGTCGATGGAATGATTGCAGGTGTCCACCAAAAAAGCACCTTTCGACTTAACGAGATTCAGGCAGATGCCTTGCTGCCATGTGAGGAGAAGGAGTACCTGGCGGGAGTAGGCTCTTAGATTCCCAAAAAGGAAATACTGATGCTAACAACTAAAAGCGCATTCCCTCAGGACACACAATTGACGAGTTCGGTAATGAGTCGTTCGATGATCAGGATGTCTCCTACTCATCCTTTGCATATCGAATAGCAGCAATCCGAAATCTGGGCCGGGTCTTGTCATCGTTGCAGTACGTATTGCTAGACCAAGGCGTTGTTGATAGAGTAGATGCACATCTCGTGAACTGGAAACTTCATCTTCCAGATTCGAAAAGGGTGTTCATCACCAGCGATGGCGTACTTGATGAAATGCTTTTCCAAGCACATATGATTACCAATGCGTGAGTGATCTATTCTCATGTGTTATACCTTGGCTTATAAAAGACTAGCTCCATGATCTTGCTGCATCGCGAGCTTTCACAACTCGATTCAAGTATAGCAAAAGATGTGTCTTCATGCGCACCTCACAAGGCCATTATACCTGGGGAAAACTATAATGTTCATGCAGCAAAGACTATTCAAGCAGCGCAAGAAATATCCAAGCTCATATCACTTCCAGTACCACTGGTTAAGCACACCCATTTCTTCACTTGCGTCGTGACATTGGCTTCGATCGTGCATCTCTCCGTTTGGTCCATGCTCGTTCCAGTAATGCACGACGAGGACTTGAAGCAACAACTACGGCTCAACACCGGTGCCCTAAAGTCTCTTTGGCAGGTTTGGCCATCTGCAGGAAAAGCCTTCGGACAGGTGAAAGGCGTTGCGCAGGAGATCTACGCCACAAAGAAACAAGCAGCCGAAGTGGGTTACTGGGCTAACTTTGCGAATGATGATGTGATACAGAGCATGATTGAAGACCGCACTATCATGGAAGAACTACAACTTCTGTGAAACATGCCTATCCTTTTAGGGATTTAGAATTTTGGTTAAGGCCTAGTTTGGGTACTTGGGAATGGGAATAGGCGTTTTTGACGATATGAACGAAGGGAGTTGGGACTGATGGTTGGAAGCCAAGCTATCCGGACATGGGAACGATATTTGGCTTATGGTGAAGGTGTCTTTCGAATTATAAAGTACCACAAAATATCAGATTAAAGGCATTGTTTCACTTGGTGCTCCTGATGGTCTGACTGCTGATGCACTCACCCGCTGGATGTACCACTTCATGTAAATGGATGACTAAGTTTATTCTGCTTGTTTATCAGTACTTTCTGAGGGCCAAGGTCCAAAAACGGCCTCCCAGGTAAGACCGAGACAAAGAAAGCTATCTGACGATGTGAACAACAAACTACAAGTTCAGGATTGAGAAGAGCATTCACGTGATTACTCAACCACGACGCGGGGCGCGCTCAAGACTCAAACAACCCCTCCACACAAACCTAGACTCCATATCCTCCAAGTAACACAAACCAATCGATCCCACCGCACAAAAAATGGACGCCCAAGACCCGGCCAGCATTCTCTCTCCCTCCGAAGACCTCACCCCCCTCGAGCAAGACGTGTTGGAAGAATACGAGCGTCTGGCGGAGAACATGAAAAAGGTAACCTCTCCTTCTCCCTTCTCCCTCCACCCCGCGTCACCGAGAGCGAAAAAAAAAACAAAAAAACAAAAAAAGCTAATCCCGAGTGGAACAGCTAGCGAGCCTGCTAGATACGGTATCGAATTCGCCTACGGCGGAGATCCTAGACGGGCTGAGGCAGCTGGAACGCAAGACGAGCTTGGTGTTTACGCTGTTGAAGGCGAGCGTTTATAGCATCGTGTTGCAGCAGGAGATATATGCTGGCGGGGAGGAGGGAGAGGGTTCTTGAGGGGAGGGGGGGGGGATGTTCGTTTGATGCGGAATTGGTTCAGCGTCCATGCGTTGAGGAGGGAATCGCGTGGGCAAAGATGGTGTCCCTGGTTTTGGAGGGAGAGCCTTAGCAATTGAGGGTGAGGAATGAGGGGGGGGGGGGGGGGGGGGGGCGCTACGTGGCTAAGGATATCGAGTCGCAATGCGGTGGTTAGGAGGAACAAAATACGAGGCGTATTAGGAGGGTTGGAGGCGTGAAGATACCCAACATGATAGATACAAGAGTTCTGCGGACACAAGAAATATAAATGTCGGAGTTTTCTGCTCGATATCGCACTTTCCTACGCCCTATCTATGCCAAAGTGGGTTCCCATACTCGTACAATGCACTTTTTATCCCTCCAGATTATCTACACGTACACATATGCCTTTATACACGTCCTCCATAATACACCTTCCGCACATCAACAAGTTTCTTTCCCCGTCCACGCGCAATGTCGTCTGGTATCCGTTGGTTCGTTAAAGCTTTATATGTGGCCTTGATCGTGTTCATCTTGTTTCGCGCACCCGGCACTCTGGCTGCAAGATCTTGGATACCTGCTGCGCGTGCCATTTCAAAGATGCTATGTTGACAGCGAAGACCGAACCCTTTGATCATCGATGTTAGCTTTTATACATTCTGCCGGGTTGAGAATGTAGGTCTTACCAGGTGGTCTAGCCATGAGCTTTACCTTCACCGCAGAAACCTTCGCTTCCACATCTCCATATATGGTTCGCTCTTCGTATCTCGGAATTGGCTTCATGTTGTAGATCGCGGCTAGCCTCGCTAGTCTGAGGGTGTTCTCAGCTTCCTGACCCTTTGCCTGACCGAGCCCTAATTTTCCATTTCCATCACCAGCAATTGCGAGAAGGTACACGCTCGCCACTTTTCCCAATCGAGTTTGGTTAACGACGCGATGTCTGACTAAAATTTTGACCTTGAGTGAAAGTATTTGATCCAGTGAGAGACCTGTCCGCTTGCGCAAGAGATCGTAGACGCCCATTGGGTCCCGCTCATCTACTGCTTCCTCTCCATCTCCCTTCTTCTTGACTTTCGCGAGCTCATCAGTTTTGCCTCTCAAGTCAGGCGTGAACTGTGATAGCGGAATAGGCTCTGGACCTTTGCTGCCAGTAGAAATTGGTACTTCGTAGGGTGCCCGGAACTCTATGTCCGCTCGATTGGGACGCATCAATTCCTTATAATTTGGATCGGTTCTCTGCAAGCCTTCAGGCTGCATCTTCTCAATCTTGAGCTGCCAATTGACATATGCATCCTGGAACTCCTCTTCTGTCATAAGCCTTGCTTTCGGATCGATCCTCTTATCTTCGTATGGCTTCTTGTCAAGTACAGACCGGTACTGGCTGAAGTCGTCAAGATATGGAAGACCACCAAAGTCTGTTCGGATGACACCACTGCTATCAAGATCCTCAGGTGTGATTGCTCGCTCTCCAGCTTCAACTGCTTCCATTTGCGCAGGCGTGTATCTCTTTGCCAGGGCCGCCTTCTCCTCCGCAGTGTATGGCTTAAATAACTCACGCGCAGGTTTCTTCTGTGGCCTTATAAGACCCATATCGACTGCTTTTATGCTGGGGTGATTCGGTCTGCGCCTTTCCGAGAGCTTAGGGGAAGTATGGAAGTTTCGACATCGGAGCCGGATTGATGGCGGGGGCACGGAGAAGAGACATCTTGCAGGGCGTGAGACGCTCATCACTGTATCCTATATGTGATATACAACACACGCCGTACAATGGCCCCAATGTAGCTTGTTTGGTCAATATTGATCGATGAAGCTCGTTCTGGATACTTTTTTGACAAGAGGTCGCTTAACTTGGCTGATTCGACAGGGGTCCTGGAGGTGTGTGCCAAGCAGTTTTATAGACGAGCACTTCTCAGTTAGGGGGTCCCAAATAGAGTCTTGTAACAACTCTTTCATAAGTCTACCTGTCTTTGAGGCACGCAGTGTTGCAAGATTAGGAAAAAAACCTATTGTCTCCTGTGGATCTCTTATGGAGACATAAACGACAAAAGGTTTCGTCGGCATTGATGACCGGCTCCAAGGATGCCCTGCAAGGCATTTTATCCCAAAACTGGAGTGCACATTATATTTCTTGTTGTTCTCAAGCAGGGTACTAGTTCCCTTTTTTACTGATTTGTAATGTTTTTCGTTTTTATGCAACTTATCAAGCTTAGTTTCGATGAACGCTTATAAGAATTATGTATCCTTTTCCTGCCTTTAGTTTCAAGAGCTAAGCGTCTTTGACAGAGTGGTTGAATGTGGGCGAGGTCTCTTGATAGAGAACACACCTTCTAGAAGAAGCACAAACTCGAATAGATATGAGGAAATCTATCCTTTACTCGAAAGGTAATGGCCGAGGAATCGTATGGTCTGGTTGTGTAATAAGTTTGATTTGGTATAGTGCCCCTTTTCTGAATCCAGTCTTAATTCGGCTTCGTCTTTTGAAATTCTTCCGAAAAGTGACGCGGGGTGCTACAAAAGTGTCAGTGATTCAGTGGTGCTAGACCGATGTTTAGCAAAATTTACATCCACAGATGATAGTATGTTTTGCGTTCTCCTGGAACCTTAATTTGGGTCTCCAAGTATCAGCCACCAGCGTAGCTAGCCTCCAAACCAGCGTCCCGGGTTCTATCACCAATATGATAGTAAAAATACAGGCAAGTAGCTTGATTTTAAAGTTCCCACTCCGTGCTGTCTAAGCCTCTGCTACAGAGCCGCAGCATATTAACTGCTAGCGCCTTGTCAATGAAGGAAGCTTCCTTGATCCTGATTCGCCAATTGGTCTGTTCAAATGAACGACCTCAACGTGGTGGTTACACAAATTAGCATGCACCAAAAGTTCCCGCGGCCAATAGAAAATGCCGGTGGGCAATCCAAATCCTGCACGTCAGCCTTATGATCAACAAACAAGCTTAGGGGGAATTGTCCCGCTATATCTGTCCCGCTGCTTAAAGCTACTCGGTGTGCCCGATCTTGGGACACTTGACCTCTTTTCCCCTCTCTCCTCTGAAGAGAGCCGAAATCCCTACGCATTTTCCAACAACTCGGCGTCAGAATGCTCATCCATCATCCCAAAACATTCGTCAAGATCACCCTAGCAATCTAGCCATATCGGTATTTTGCTTGTGACAGCAGAAGTGGTGAAATGGCGTCCACAACACCAACGGTAAGAGATGCAGCTCTTGCTGGAACTTCAGGACCATCTCATCGTCAAGCTCAACTTTCGCTCGCCATTCCTGAAGGAAAACCAAAACCTATTCCAGAGACCCAGAATTCGGCACGGCCCGTCTCACCGCGTCGTATCTTCAGCGACCCCCTGCCACCTTCTCTATCTGCTACAGACCCTCCATCTCTTCCGTTCAGCAACGCGAAAAGTCCCATCGAAAAGGAACATCCGCATTCGGCATCTACAACGAGTCCCCGGACTCTGCGATTTGGGAGCTTCTCAGGCTTTGGCAGAGGCGATGGTGTTTTAGAGAAAAGTAAGACCACGCCTGCTCCTGTAACCAGGAAGGGTAGCATGGGTACAGGGCGTTTTGGAGATGGCATGAAGAGAAGGCATTCAAGCGAGGCCAGGATGAACGTGCATACAGAATGTGGCCGGCATTCGGACGACTGGTTATTCGGTGGTTTCTCCGTAACTGGAGCGGTTAAGAAGCTAAGTAGGAGGAAAGATTCTAAAGGGAAGGAAATCATAGAGGAGAATGAAGAGGAATGATGAGAACCTCACAACGAAAGATCCCGGGCAGAGCTCATATATGATGGAAGAATGACTATCGGCATATTTTGACGGACACATCATGCTGGACTGCCGATATCTCTCAGATAATAGTCCGAGGGGATGGATGGAAGAGTCATGTATGATAAATCCATATCATTTCCTATCGGCGACTTCAGATATATCAGCTACTTTCTTTTCGATAAACGAACGGACTCGTACTCGGAAAGAGTGGATGGAAACCAAAACAAAGTGGATTACGCTATTATTTTACAAATGCATTTAAGAATATGAGATCTTTTCTCCTATGATATAATGACATTTATGGGAAGTCAGAGTCACCAGAAATGACCTTTCTCATTCATACACCAGAGAATGCAACAATTTGGAAACAAGAGTCCACTGGATAATGTGCAAGCGCGCCTCTGGTTCCTGGTAGCCTCAGATTTTAACCCTGATCTTCTCAAGGTTCAAATTTCCTTTGTTTCTCCATTTTAGTTGTGTCTATGGAAGGCAAAAAATTGTATTTGAAAGGCTTGAGGGGTATTTATTGGTGGAGCTAGATAGGCGAAGCTAATAACTGGCGTGTGTACACAATATCCTTCCTCTCCCGACCTTGTAGTAATTTTGAATCGTGTGTATGCTGGTTATCTGGCCTCGAAGGGCTTCATATATTGTTTATTGCGCAAATCAGAGTCCCAAAGCTCTGCCAACGTTCCCAAATTTCCGAGCTGGCCTTCGTAGTTCCTGTAAGGTATATGCGGGGCATGAATGCCGAATGCGGCTGCCGCCGCTATCTATAGCTTTAGAACGATCTAGGGCAATGGTACCTCGTGGGTACATAAGGAGGCGGGGAAATGATGCAACTCTGTTTGAGTCTCTTGATGTCACCATTTGTCCACGGCACATGAAGTATATCTAAGAATACGCTACGTTGTTTCTCTTTCTTAATCTTAAAATTTCAACCGTGACTACAGATATCCAATATGCCTCAATTAGTTGGCAAGGAAGTTGGCCCAATTGGATATGGTCTTATGGGTGAGTGCGCAAGTTCAGATACCTGCCAACAACTGCCTAAATATTATTGCAGGCCTAACATGGCGTGAGAAACCGTGCCCAGAGGAACAAGCCTTCGAAGCAATGCGCGCAGCGCTGCGCAATGGGATGAACTTCTGGAACGGCGGAGAATTCTACGGTACTAAAGAGTACAACAGTCTCCATTTACTGGAGCGCTATTTCGCCAAGTATCCTGAGGATGCTGATAAGGTAGTCCTCAGCATCAAGGGTGTTCTGGATTTGGAAACTCACAGCTATGATGCGTCACCAGACGGAGTCCGTAAATCTGTTGACAATTGTCTTAAAATCCTGAATGGGCGGAAGAAGCTTGATATCTTTGAGTGTGCTCGCCGCGACCCAAATACTCCTTTGCAAGTGACTTTCGACGTCCTGAACAAGGAGTATATCCAGACCGGCAAACTCGGTGGCATTTCTCTATCAGAGGTCAATGCTGCGACTGTACATGAGGCAGCAAAGGTCACTAAAATTGTTGCTTGTGAAGTGGAATTCTCCTTGTGAGTCTTCTCTTATATTTATAAACTAGCGATATGTACATGAATAGTATAGTCTTGTCTATAACATTGGCCGTCGTACTAATGGTCCTTTAGGTTCTCCACCGATATCCTAACCAACGGTGTTGCAGCAGCCTGTTTAGAACACAGCATACCGATAATAGCCTACTCTCCACTTGGTAGAGGCCTGCTCACCGGCCAGATCAAGACCATCGACGATGTTCCTCCCAACCTCAAGCGATACCCACGATATCAGCCAGATGCCTTCCCTATCAATCTGGAGCTTGTCAAGCAAGTAGAAGTGATCGCAAAGAAAAAGGGCTGCACGCCTGCTCAGCTTGCCATCAACTGGGTCATAGCAGCTAGTAAAAAACCTGGAGTGCCGCGTGTTATCCCGATTCCTGGCGCTACAACAGCTGCTCGAGTTGATGAGAATGCCAAGCAGATAGAAGTCACCGACGGCGAGATTGCCGTTTTAGACTCGATTTTGGCCAAATTTGAGGTCGCAGGAGCTCGATATCCTGATGGTATACCTATGAATACTTAAGTATGGAGCCACACATGAAGCTTCTGGTATCAGTTTGGCAGTTATCTTGGACGAGATGATTCATGTTGTGTTGATGGTTGAGTATCTAGCCCTAAATATAATTTCACAATTAGTCTTTGTATGTGATTTTTAACAATACAATGACTCCATAGTCACGCCCATAGCTCTTGTCTGGTTGTGTACATAGCAAGCATTTCCTCAATGATAGCGCCACTGATGGCCTCAGATCAGCGCATCGAATATTATCGGCCAAACTCAAGAAACTCGCAGACAAGAGATTCGATTTCAAGGACTCTGAGATGCCTAATCCTAAGCCTAGACGGGACAAAATAGAGTCAAAGTCGGAGGAGGCAACTAAGTTTATCAATCTCCTATCGTTCAGCCTTGTCACTTGAAGACGTTCCTACCTTCCATAAGTAATCAAGTAGGCAATTCCATTCCACAACTCAAGCAAACATTTCTCGTGGTTCAACTGTCAACTCGACCAACAGTACCCAGAGCCCAAACTGGTCAAAGATCTGGCATTTGGCGTAGCGAGCGTCACAGCGGTCAAGGAGGCTGCAATATGGGGTCGAGGAGGACGATCAGCCGACAGCGAACTAGAAAGCTAGAACTTACCACAAGGGCGGCCCTTGGGAGAGGGTTCAGGTCAAATTGTGAGCAATGGGTAGGAAGAAAGAGGTCCCAGCAGCTGTCTCCAAACGACAAAAAAAAACCTATATCGGAGGGGTTTTCTAGCCAGCCATGAGCTGGGTAGTTTTTGCCGTTTTATTTCCTGGAAGTTTTTGTATAAGGGGAATTCGGCCCACAACAGCAGCTAGCGAGATACGCAAAGCCTAGATCCTTAGCTGGCATGTTAGTGTTCAACATACACCGAAGCGTATATCCATCTCAAACTTTACAAAGGAGCTGGTCTTCGCTTCATTTCCATATTGCGCAAGCTCAGAACATTGATCGTGTATGGCGGCCTGGAGTCTTTGCTCTGCTCCCCAAAGGGAGAGTTGTGGTGGAAGGTTGGTAAAGGAAGATTGAGGCTGTTACTCTGGTAGCATTAGAGCGGACCAGGTCAGGGCTTCATCTACTTTCTTGCCTGTAAGCCTATCATATTCAGATAGCCGTATCTATAAGAAGGGACGAGTCCTACTTTGAGATACGGACCAGCCAAGTCAAAATATTTCTCAGTGAGAATTCCCACAATCCACAATATATCCAGGAATCTTCAACTTCATCAAATCCTACTAGAACTCGAGTTTCGAGGGTAGATCCGGAAATGGAAAATTGCAAGAAATACGGAGGTTTCAAATTGGCTGGGGAGACAAAGGAGCCCCCAAGACTTTGTGAATTGCAGTGGCTTGAGTCTATTATGAGATTGCCGACTTAACACGATAACTTTTGATGGCTTGGGACGTCACCCGCAATATATGTATATAGAATGCTGGATAGGTCCCGCATTTCGAAGAGGCATCTTGCAACTTCATTACATTCATGTCTTTAGTGGAGATCGCAACTTCCTCAATATGCCAGGCTAGCCATGGTCATGAGCAGAGATTTTGAGGTTTCACCCTGTCATCCTTATGGAGAGGAATAGAGATGCCATCGCGGAACAGTGACTTCTCACATGCGTCCGAGCAACATCTTGTGGCGCATCACAAACTTTTCACATCATGAATGTGGAGAAAATCGAGAATCCTTAACTCCATTCCAACTGGCGGAAGCCCAAGACCATTCAATTTATCCATGTGATGCTTGACAGTGCTGGAGTTAGCAATCTGCTCAATATCCCTCAAAAGGTCAAGAGGCAAACTTAATAATGTGGCGGATGGGTCTCTATTATTCCGGAACATCATGTACCATGTAGTCAATGCCCTTTTCGGCACGGAATGAGGCTAATGTTCTGGATAGCATGCCGGTTGGACTCGGACTTCGGAATATTGACCCCTACAAAGTAGGTACAGAAGTAAGCTTAGTCATTGATTCTTGGCACGGCCGTCCGTGTGGAAGTTCAAAAAGGCAGCTGTGCTTCAGACAATCTCCAACATGCACACACACGCACACACACACACTGACCGCCGCCCCCTTTCACAATCTGCCATGCCATTTGAATACACCATATCTCACCACTCTCAATGTTGGTATTCGCAATATGGCCATTGACCTGGTACCTGCAGCTGATGGTGGTGGTGAAAACCCCCCTTGGGCTCGGGATTGGTCACGTTAGGCACTCGATATAAGCCACCAAGTTGGTGCTCAATATCAGTTGTCCCAATACGGTTCACCTTTCGAGTGTAACATCATTGCGAAGATTGAGTATTCTGTTATTTCGCCGTTCTTAAGCTTCTTTTGCTATTTTTGAAACATTCTGCCTGTTACCATAAAGTTTCGTTTCGTATTGATGTTCCTCCAATTCAGGCAGATAGGAGGGGTGACTTTCACCCACGTTAAACTTGTGCCTTTCATGCCCCAGTCCTGCCTAAATTGTTGTATATTGTTTTCATAACCTTTCAGCGGCAGGGCACCCCTCAATCACCTGAAAGTTGGGGCAAGATGCTCCCATTTCATCCGATTTGTTTACCAGAAGTTAAAATAAGTCCTTGATCTACCCTCGTGCCAAATCTTTGGAAAGGGTCTTGGAAGATGGCTGCTGTTCATCACGTTCCCTTTAGAAAATGACCATTGCTCTTTTTATGCCCAAAACACCCTCCTGTCAAATGCTGTGCATGTAATATATGATGGTACGAGCTGCCGATCGTGTTTTGGTGGACAAGCTTTCCAACATATCAATGCTGTCAGTATATGCCATTTTGAGCACTCCATGCACCCTCATTTTAAGTCTGCCTTACAGTATGACCAAAAAATATTGTTGTGCCGCTCTAGGGTAAGCTGGAGTAGGATGAATCGAGGAAAACTAACAGTTTTCTTCAGCCCAGCCAATATTGCAACTGCATCTGTTATTGAAACCAATGTTATTCCCTCGCTGAACCAATGAGGCAGATTGGAATCGGAAGAAGGATCCTCCTCTATCTTTGTGACCTTCAAAACCACTCTCTGGTCGCTCATTTCTCTCTGCACACCCTGCCGACATTGATTCGACAAGCACAAAAAAGTTCTTCTCAGCTACTTCCTGAACATTCTGCGATTTGGAGAAATTAGGCCATCATGGTCACAGCTCTTTTTGAATTTTGTATCTTAGTATGCCTTCTTTTCTCTACGTTTGCAACGGCATTTCCAAGCACTCGTTCTGTCATTTCAACGCAGCGGAAGTTTATCAGCCAATCATTTCCGTCCAGTAAAGTATCGTCGATTACACAGGTCAAAAATCCGAAATGGACCAGCAAACAAGTATCTACACTCGATGTCTATGCGGCACCCTTTTTGAAACACAGAATTCCCCTACCGAAGGACCTTGCCACGGCTATAGAGAATCGCCCGAGCGCACGAGATCTAGGAAAAATGTCACCACTTGAGCGCCGAGCTAATGGGCAAACTGTTTCTGGAAGTAATGGACAGTGAGTTCAAGCTGATTCGCATAGATTCTTCCCGAGTGCTCTTGCTGACGGTGGTATCATACTAGGTTTGTCTTCCCAGTAAGGGTTGGCACACCAGGACAGACTCTTTACCTCATCTTCGATACCGGCTCAGGTGACTTTTGGGTATGGTCGTGGCAAATGCCACGATCTCTTCTACAGAATCACAGAGCATCAGGGTATTATAACGCTAGTCTCTCAAGTACTGCTGTACAATTTACCGGCCAGTCGTTTAATATAGGTTACGCGTCAGGTTCAGTATATGGTAATGTTTGGCTAGATACTGTTTATGTAGACGGGGATGGTGTTCAAATCGGCGTTGGTGACCAGCCTGTCGAATGTGCGCAGAATGTTGGAGGCTCTTTCTCATCACTTCCCGCTGTTGACGGTATGTAGTAATGAATAGCAAGTTGTGAAGAGCATGCTTCAGGATCATATTTAGGTGGTTTACTAACATCATCGCTTAGGGATCATGGGTCTTAACACTTGGGTCTATGATCAGGAGTCACCTAATCCCCAGCAAACTTGGTTAGACTTCATTTTATCGCCTGGACACCTTGCCGGTTAGTACGCAGATTCTTTTGGGTTGGATGAAGTTTAAATTTTAGCAGCGCAAGTTTTCACTGTCGCCCTGGTCCGCGATGGTGTGGGAACCATGGATTTTGGCTACATTGACACCAATAAGTACACAGGAAGTATTGCGTACGCTCCTGTCAGAACGGTTCCAAACGCTCCTGCTACTGGCTATTGGTCCTTCTTTTGGTCTGGCTTCGCAATTGGTTCACGTGCGTACAACACCACGTCCATTCCAGTGCTGACAGACACGGGCACCAATGTTGTCTTGCTACCACAATCTATCAGTAAGCTTCTTTCTTTCTTACATATGAAGCCAAGATACGGAACAATGCCATCCCTTACTATCTCAGCCTAGGTGACTTATGAGGAAGCTGCTAACTGTACATCTCTATAGTCAAGAAATATTATGCCGATGTTGCTGGCGCATACCAGCAGTCTGACGGATCCTGGTGTTTCCCCTGCAAATCAATACTTCCCCCTTTCACATTCGGTATTGGCCAGGTGAAGGTAGTCGTACCTTCGAAGTCTTTCATATTTGCAGAACTTGGGTTAGACAAGGTGAACTGCTACGGAGCGTTGCAAGCGACGAGCGAGTCTCAATTTGCTTTGTTTGGGACACCGTTCATGAACGCACTATTCGTGGTACATGATTACGGTGGGAATCGCTTGGGATTCGCTACCCGAACAAAGACCTGAATTCTATGTGTTCTATAGCTCACATTGGATATCATAGATCTACTAGTTTTGGAAGGATATTATATGAAATAATACAAGGACATTCATCACCTGAGAAGGGGCCGAAGATTCAGCCGTTTACATCAATACCTAGTTATTTGAAATGCTTGAACATTAAGCTCTATTTGCAATATATGTTATTTTGCTTGATCATAGATGCCGTGTAATAAAGAGGCAGGTCATACCAGCTATAAAAGTACCGAACAACATACCAATGATGGAGGAAGCTATCTTTAATGGTGTCTTTATGTTCATGATCAAGTGTAACAAGGATCAGGTAAGGCCGATAAGCTGTGAAAGCGAAGCAAATCATAGGTTATCGTTGAAGTAGCAATGGAAGGTTGTGCTTCACTGCCCCAGCATAACATGGACCATGGGTATCCGCATTTAATGCAATCCCTTGTCTAGCGAGGCCGGCATGCGGAGCTGGGGAAAAAAATCCGGGTCTTGGCATAAATTGACAGTGTTGTTCCGCGTCCGGTGGAATCGCTCTGAGTCAGACCAGCAATACCTTGAATTCAAGCTGAGGGCTTTGCAAGCATCAGGTATAGTAACTTTCTTACTCAATTGGCTACTCTGCTAACTTCTAACATAGGTGCTTTGACTGCGGAAGGCATAGCAACCATGGGGTCGGCAAACTCTGAGCAGCCAACCCGTATTCCGATACTGGGCAAAGAGAATATTATCATTGAGTTCGACATCTTCCGAGACTTCGTTGTTAGAGATTTGCTTTCGAATTTCACTTCGTCTACGTATGTTCTGATTACCGACACGAATATCTACACAAATGGCGCAGATAAAGGCTATGTGCCAGACTTCAAAACGGCATTTGAGACCTATGTATCGAAGACGAAATCTGCGGCCCGGCTTCTTATAAAGACGATTCCTCCTGGAGAGAACTCCAAAAGCCGAGAAACGAAAGCCCAGATTGAAGATTGGATGCTGTCGCACCAATGCACAAGGGACACTGTCATGATTGCGCTCGGAGGAGGAGTCATAGGGGATATGATCGGTTATGTAGCCGCGACATACATGAGAGGTGTGCGATTCGTGCAGGTGCCCACGACGCTACTAGCTATGGTGGACTCATCAATTGGGGGAAAGACCGCAATTGATGTTCCTGCGGGCAAGAACCTGATCGGCGCCTTTTGGCAGCCAGAGAGAATCTACATTGACCTGCGGTTTCTCGAGACTTTACCAGAACGGCAATTCATAAATGGAATGGCAGAGGTGGTCAAGACCGCCGCCATCTGGGACGAGGAAGAATTTGCAGCTTTGGAGGAGAACGCCAGCCTTATCCGGGCTACGATCAAACGCGACTCCTCTAAATCCGCGGCAAGACTCGAGCCGATCCGAAATATTTTGAAGAGAATAGTTTTGGGATCTGCAAGGACAAAGGCGGAAGTTGTCTCCTCAGACGAGAGAGAAGGGGGACTGAGAAATATTTTGAACTTTGGTCATTCAATCGGACATGCCTATGAAGCGATTCTCGCTCCTCAGGTCTTGCACGGAGAGGCTGTAGCTATTGGAATGGTCAAAGAAGCTGAGCTGGCACGTCATCTAGGAGTTATGAAGCCTGGTGCGGTTGCACGTTTGGTAAAGTGCATTTCAAGTTACGGCCTTCCCACCTCTCTTGAAGACAAGCGTATACAACGTCTTAGCGCGGGTAAGCGCTGCCCTGTGGATGTGCTATTGAAGAAAATGGGCGTGGACAAGAAAAACGATGGGCAGAAGAAGAAAATTGTACTTTTGTCGGCCATCGGCAAGACATACGAGCCTAAGGCTACAGTTGTAGAAGATCGAGCCATAAGAATTGTGCTTTCAGACTCGGTCATCGTTACGCCAGGGGTACCGAAATCACTAAAAGTGGATGTGACTCCACCTGGATCCAAAAGTGTGTCTAACCGCGCTCTTGTTCTAGCAGCTCTTGGTACAGGTCCTTGCAGGATCAAGAACTTGCTACATTCAGATGACACAGAGTTCATGTTAAATGCCATCGGGAAACTTGGTGGGGCGGCTTACAGCTGGGAAGATGCGGGAGAGGTTCTTGTGGTTGAAGGCAAGGGTGGTGATCTTCATGCTAGCCCAACTGAGCTCTACATCGGTAATGCTGGTACAGCTTCGAGATTCTTGACAACTGTTATCTCTCTCTGCAAGCCTTCGACTGTCTCATCGACTGTTCTTACCGGCAATGCACGAATGAAAGTCAGACCAATTGGACCATTAGTCGACTCTTTAAGGGCGAATGGCGTTGACGTCGAATATCTGGAAGGACAGCGCTGCCTTCCGCTCAAGGTTGCTGCATCCGGTGGATTTGCTGGGGGAGATATTGAGCTTGCCGCAACAGTCTCCTCTCAGTATGTTTCATCTCTCCTCATGTGCGCACCGTATGCCAAAAAGCCGGTCACTCTCCGACTGGTCGGTGGTAAACCAATCTCACAACCATATATCGACATGACAACCGCGATGATGGCCACATTTGGTATTCAAGTCACCCGTTCCACGACTAAGGAAAATACCTACCACATTCCACAGGGCATCTACAAGAATCCAGCAGAATACGTTGTGGAAAGCGATGCCAGCTCTGCAACGTATCCACTTGCCGTTGCAGCAATCTCAGGTACAACTTGCACCATCCCGAATATTGGCTCCAGATCATTACAGGGAGATGCCCGATTTGCGGTTGAGGTTCTTAGGCCCATGGGCTGCAAGGTGGAGCAATCAGACTACTCGACCACAGTTACAGGACCTGCTCCTGGTCAGCTTAAAGCCATCAACGTTGACATGACGACCATGACTGACGCTTTTCTTACTGCAACAGTTCTCGCTGCTGTGGCAACGGGAACTACTCGAATCACAGGGATCGCCAACCAACGTGTGAAAGAATGTAACCGCATAGAGGCCATGAAAGATCAGCTTGCGAAATTTGGCGTCACGTGTCGTGAGCTTGAAGATGGAATTGAAATTGATGGCAAACCCTATTCTTCACTCCTCGACCCAAATTCAAAAGGCGGAGTCCATTGCTACGACGATCACCGTGTTGCAATGAGTTTCAGTGTACTCTCTATCATCGCACCAGAGCCTGTCTTGGTCCAGGAACGTGAGTGCGTCGGGAAGACATGGCCCGGATGGTGGGATGTTCTATCATTGTCCTTCCAAGCTAATCTTTCCGGCCAAGAGGTGAAAAACGCACATGCATTTGCAAATGGTCACTCTGCTTTGTCAAGCAAGTCATTGTTCATCATTGGCATGCGAGGCGCTGGGAAGACAACTGCCAGTGGATGGGCTGGAAAGATTCTTCAGAGACCGGCTATAGATCTTGATGTTCAGCTAGAAAAAGAGGCTGGGATGACCATACCAGAACTAATCAAGGCTGAGGGCTGGGAAGGCTTCAGAGCTAAAGAGTTGTCCCTTCTGAAACATGTCATAAACGATCCGGTTTTATCAAAAGGACATGTCTTTGCCTGCGGTGGTGGAGTAGTTGAGATGCCAGAAGCACGTAAACTACTTGCAGAGTACCACGAGGGCGGCGGCATTGTGCTTCTAGTGCATCGCGACACGGAACAAGTAATGGAATATCTTCAAATCGACAAAACACGTCCTGCATATGTGGAGGATATGATGGGGGTTTACCTTCGTCGGAAGCCCTGGTTCCAGGCATGCAGTAACTTCCAATACCACAGCACGAGTGGGGAAACTGGAGCTTTGTCCATTGCTAGGGAGGACTTTGCTAGATTCTTGTCTATGATATCCGGCGAAAGTTCTCACTTCGAGGAGATCAAGAAAAAGAAACATTCTTTCTTCGTCTCACTTACACTGCCAGATATTTCCAAGGCTGCTGATACACTTCCAGCTGTAGCTGTTGGCTCGGATGCTGTGGAAATTCGTGTGGACTTATTAGTCGATCCAGAGTCAACAAACGGAATCCCAAGCCTCGATTACTTGAGCGTTCAGATTGCGCATTTGCGATCAATAGTTCCTTTACCATTGATCTTCACAGTGCGAACAAAAAGCCAAGGCGGTCGCTTCCCTGATAACGCTCAGGACGAGGCTTTGAAACTCTATAAAGCTGCGGTGAGAATGGGTAAGTAACATGCTTCGATTTTTATTTGATAATGGCTTGATATATTGAGTGAACTCTGACTAATGAAACTTTTTAGGAATGGAGTACATCGACCTGGAGATTACATACCCCAACGAGTTGCTCTTACAGATCACGGAAGCAAAAGGATTTTCGAAGATTATCGCATCACATCATGATCCATTGGGCAAGCTTTCATGGAAGGACGGTAATTGCCCCTCAATTTGTCACAAAGCGAGACAGTATCTTATATTTGCGGAAAACTAATTCCGATATATTATAGGTGGCTGGGTTCAGTACTACAACAGAGCTCTTCAATATGGTGATATTATTAAACTTGTAGGCTCTGCCAAGACGATGGAGGACAATTATGATTTGGCAAAGTATGTGATTCATAGCGGAGATTCCATTGAGGTTCATAACTGGTGAAAGAAAGTAGCTAACACTTGTCCAGATTCAAATCTACTGTCGCCGCACAGCACGATGTTCCCATTATTGCGATTAACATGGGTGTCATAGGAAAACTAAGCCGCACTTTGAACGGCTTTATGACCCCAGTTTCACATCCTGTAGGTTAAAATCTAAACGCGGCTTCCATTAGGAGACGATGTTTAGACAGCACCACTTTTTAAGTTGAACTAACACATGATTCTAGGCCCTACCTTTTAAAGCTGCACCAGGCCAGCTCTCGGCCGCTGAAATCCGCACAGGCCTGTCCCTTATAGGAGAGATCGAGCCAAAATCATTCTACCTCTTCGGAACTCCCATTTCTGCTTCACGATCCCCAGCGTTACACAACACACTCTTCAAGCGAACCGGTCTTCCCCATCAGTATGGCCGTCTTGAGACAGATGATGCCCAGGATGTGAGAGAAGTGATCCGGTCCGCTGATTTCGGTGGAGCATCCGTCACCATCCCTCTCAAGCTCGACATCATGCCCCTTCTCGACGATATCACGGACGCCGCACGCTTCATTGGTGCAGTCAACACCATCATCCCTGTTCCGAGCGAGGCAAGCAATCCTCCCCGTCTCTTGGGTGAGAACACGGACTGGCTCGGCATGACGCACTCCTTGATTTCCGCCTCGTACGCAACAGTCTCTTCCGCACCAAGCAGCGCGCTGGTTATTGGTGCCGGAGGAACTGCCCGTGCAGCCATCTACGCCCTACATTCCCTCGGCCACGCGCCCATCTATGTCGCGGCCCGCACGCCCTCGAAGGCGCAATCAATGATTGCCTCTTTCCCTGACACCTTCAACATCATCCCCTTGACCACCACCGAAGAAGCGGATGCCTTGGATGATGTACCGAGTGTAGCGATCAGTACGATCCCCGCTGACAAACCAATTGAGCAAAATATGCGCGAGGTGCTAGTAACTCTGCTGCATCACCCGAAAGCGCAGACGACTGGCCAGCGCACCCTGTTGGAGATGGCTTACAAGCCAAGCCAGACGGCGTTGATGCGCATGGCGATGGATGCTGGGTGGGTTGCCATCCCTGGCTTGGAGGTGCTGAGCGCGCAAGGGTGGTACCAATTCCAGAAATGGACAGGCATCAAGCCATTGTATAGCGATGCGCGTGCTGCTGTTATGGGGGACGCAGCATAGAAACACCATTAAGAATTTTCTGCGGTATATAGGGATCTTCAACAAGGGAACCAGTTTTCCATAGCTAAACCATGGGAACTCGGGAGTGGTTATGAGTGTATGGATGGTACACTTGGGTATCTAGCATTTTATAGTGATTGAATGCAAAGAGCTTCTATCTTGTGTCTCTCTCTCGTATATATATATAAACCACCCATAACATCCCGCCCCATACTCACACAACTCAAAAGCCAACATCTCCCCCTCTAACCCCAGTCCTTGTACAACCTCCCTCCGACATCCCCATATCCATAGCCAGTACATCCCCCTTCCTCTTTCCCTCTCCCTCTCATTCGCGCACTTCCCATAACAAACCCTTCATCTCGTTTACCAGCCTCGCGAGGAAATCGCCGAGGGCGCATGTAGGCCGAAAGCCAGGCATCTCTAATCGTGTTTGAGAATCGAATCGGAACGGAGGCAGGAAACATCATATGCGTTATGGAGAACCGGATTTTTGGCAGGGTTGGGGAGCGCGGTTGCGGTTGCGTGGTAGTATATAGGGGAGGGGAGGTGGGCGGGGGTTGGGCTGGGGGAGGCGTGTTTCCTTTCATGGCCTGGTTGTGGATGTGGAAAGGGAGGTGGAGGGGGGTGAGGATGAGGATCGTTGTGGGGAGGAGGAGGAGAGGAGGAGAGAGGAGAGGAGGAGAGAGGAGAGGAGGAGAGAGGAGAGGAGGAGAGAGGAGAGGGACGTGCCGTATGATTTGGAAATCGCACTTTTAGTTGTGGATGGCTCAGTGGGATGTTCGGTATAGCGAGATGTTTTAGCAAAAAGTGAGATGTTTAGCGTAATGGCATGTTCGTTCATGCGAGACAACAAGCCAAATGATTACGGAATGTCAGATCGAAAGACATGGTCACAAAAGAGCCAGGTGAGCAATGTCGGTATCATGTAAAACTTTCTTTCAGATATTTTGACTCATATACATATTCCAAGGACGTCCAGACGTCTACATTCTAGCTCGAGAGTAAAGGAAAAAGAGGTATACATTCTAATGTAGTCTCATGCCTGTGTTCCCTTTTTCCCTTTCCGCCCACCAATCTGATAAACCAAGGAAATTCTGTACAATCTTTTTTTTTTCATTCATTCGTACACATAACCACTTTTTCTCATCAACCAATTAAAAAAAATGTAAAAGTAAATATAGGTATGTCAGAAGCAGAAAAAATACATGGGGTCTCATGACTTGGCTCCATCGCTCCACGCTGCCCAAAAATCCCAAGAAATCATGAATCAGGCCCAAATGAATCAAAGTGCCAAAAAAAAAAAAAAAGACAGTTGCCAACACACAGTGGCTTGCCATGACGCCACGCCCCTAGTGAAATCATGATGATGATATTGTAAGAGAAGTAAAAAGATACAAGTTGTATGGAAAACCGGGAAGCATAACCGAAGTCTGATGCGGTTGATGCGCTCATGACCCCCTTGAATGGTTGAAGGAATGTGTTTTCGTTTTTCATGATGTCATTGTATCTCATGGCTGTTTTTGTGTGAAGAATGGAACACACCACCTTCTCCCATGAATACCTGAGGCAACAAAATATTGGCGAATCAGGAAGAGCGGGGTTATTCTAGGTGCGGCAGT
The DNA here is from genome assembly GCA_021307315.1 of Bisporella sp. PMI_857. NCBI lineage: Eukaryota > Fungi > Ascomycota > Leotiomycetes > Helotiales > Helotiaceae > Bisporella > Bisporella sp. PMI_857. The sequence goes on along the minus strand of JAJSPD010000013.1, from coordinate 708,360 downwards.
CGCTGCTCTTTTTTTTTTTTTTTTTTTTTTAGAAAAAAAAAAGCTTGTATGTGTGTCAAACTTCGGAAGGATGGATCCTGTTTTGGCTGTGCCCATCGCCCACTCCGAGAGTCCGGGGCTGCCGTTCTGGGCATGTAGGAATAACTCTAGCTCGCTGCTAAATGAACAAACCACAACCCAATACGCTCCATACACCCCATACCCATACACCATCATATGCAAGAAGAAAAAAATCAGGAAGCTAAAAAATCCTTCCCCGGTTTTTTTTTTAATGCTTTATGGTGCTGGACATCGACATGTTTCGAGTGTTCTGGAAGGGGTGTGGCTCATTTCGGCGTCTCCAGCGGCTCAGTCTCGACCAGCCCGGCGTCGAGTCTTATGCAGCTCAGGGTGATCAGGATGGCAGACACGGAAATGCCTCGTGAGAGCGTCATTCCTGCTAAAGGTCTTCTCTTCGGTGCACAAGTGACAGCGAACCTTTTGCTTTCGCGCATTGTGGATGGTGTCTTCATGACGGGTGAGATCGTAGGGTCGTGAGAAGATGGTGTTGCAGGGTTTACCTGTGGAGGGGTTGATGCGCTCGCATTTGTGGGGTCCGTTCTGGGTATTGCGAAGGACTGATGAGGTCATTCCGCCCTCTTCCCCACCGGCGATCAATGATGCCGAGTTTCGATGCCCTTCACGTTTGTGTCGCTGAAGCTTTGCCGGCGTCTCGAATCGTAGTGTACAACCGTGATATGTACAAGTATATGTGCCGGTGTCAGCGGTGGCGCTAGCAGGCTTCTTGATATCGTTGTCGGGCGTGAACTCGCTGCTACTTGACTCCATCGACTGCAGGCCAGGAGTGAATTGCTCAGAAAGACTGCTAGGTTTGCGGCGATTGCCCGGAACAAATGGGTATTGCTGAGGTATCTGTCGAACAGATCCGGAAACAGAAGCTGGTGTGAAATTATAACCTTGTTGCTGAGTGCCCTGTGATGCGTTCGAGTATTGTGAAGAGCTTTCCCGTCTGCTTGTAGCCATGCTGTGGAAACTATGCTGTGATACGACATCGTCCATCTCGTTTGCTTCCTGAGAATTGGGTGGTTGCTGTCGGTAGACCGTAGGTGAATGCAGTTGCTGCCGTGGGAACAATGGCATGCTTGAATCCTCATCGTTCTCGCGGTAGACTAAATCCACATCCTTTGGAGATATTGTCTGGGGTCTCGATTGTTCCGAAGATGTCCTTGCCAATTGTTGACGAAGCGCCTGCGCATCGTTCTCCATCTTCAGCTGCTCACGTTGATGTGACGCAGTACCAAATCTCGATCCTGCAAAGCTGTTCCCCGTTGGCGCAAGAGGCGATCCTTTGCGAAACGGTGATCGTTCGCGAGGAGGGATCATCAGAGGTGTCTGTGAAGTCGCGGAGTTGACGTGTTGGCTGTTTGCGGCCTGAAGTCTTTGCATGAACACATCATTTTGAGGGGAGAGGGTCGCTGCAGCAGGCGCCAAAGATGAAGGAGGAGCAGATGTAATGATCAGGTTCGGGTTGTAGAGCTCATCTCCGTAAACGTCGGTCATGGTTCGGTTGAGTTTTGGAGGTTGGTTTGCGTATGCTGTACCGTCATATGGTAGTAAGTATGTGTTCAACCATAAATCAACGCTCGTAGAGTTCTCACCATTTCGCTGCCTTTCCTCAACTTCGTATACTGGTGGCGTGGACGGTGAGTCATGACTTGCCACGGAGGCAATTGACGGCCTACCGGAGGGATTGATATACTCGTTCTTGAACTCCGGTGCAGGCATCAGGTCCGCGTTGCTAGTCCCACTCGACTTTGGTGTAGGCAACCCATCGTGTCCTCCCATGTTGTATACGAAATTGGTATTAGGGTAGAAGTTGGCGTAATGTGGGTTCAAGAGTTGCTCTTGAGAAGGTGTGTGAACGGGCGTTAATGGTTTCGACGATGGTTGCTGGTAATCGTGATATTCATGGTAGATATCACCAGCCACCTGAGGATTGGAAGTGTTGTTCGGGTATGGAGAGGAGGGGCCGGCGGATCCCAAGGATGAGAGGGAGGATTCGCGGTGGTGTGAAGCTCGAGTCGTCGAAGTCGGCGTCAGTTGGCCACCGTGTGAAAGCCAGTTGTTTGCGTGCTCAGACTGCATCAGTATCTGCGACGAGGTCGGGTCGTATTTTTTATATTGTTGCTGAGATTGGAAGTCAAACAATGGCTCGTCCGTCCCAAAAGTATACACGTCGTTTGCCGTGGTGACGTCGCTGTAATGCGAGAGTGCTGGAGATGGAATGGTCGCCGTGACTGCTGATGACCACTGTTGTGACTGTGATTGAGGTATTATGTTGATGGTTGAAGCGTACTGAGGAGGTTGGTAGAAATATGAACGCTTTGGATGGTGTATCTGGGTTTGAGAAGCTAGCATAGTAGAGGAGTCGACTTTATATAGGGTGGCGAACGGACCCAGTCTTTATATGGAGTAGGCGGAAGTTGTGGTGTGTGTCTGAGTCGAAAGGTAGCCGTTAAGTATGGAATGCTGGTGAGTGATGACTGATATCTTGATCAGATGATCCTTCTTCTTTGCTTAGGCTGCTGCTGAACGAATGTGGGGGAGACTTGTTTAAATCTCGTGTCTGTTTTCCGTTCGTGTGCTCGGATATAACATTTATGGAGAGGGAAAAAAATATCTGGGAGACTCATGAGATATACTTCCTAACTCCCTAACTCCCTTCAATACCCGGCCCATACTCGCCGGCCTGCATAAATTTTGGTTGCACCATCTTTACTGCAGACCCTTGTTCTCGGAGAAGAGCGATGACATATATCTTGCAGGGATAAAATCAAGCCTCTTTGGGTGGAGTTTCTGTTTTAGGCTTAGTATCAACCCCGTGGCTGGTGCGATGGGTACAAAGAAAGTGGAGATGTATCCCAATTTGTCATGCGATCGACACCTCGCTTGACAACCTTCGTTTTCTTGACAGAGGCTGTGCTGTACCCACTCCCTTCTAAAGCAGCCAATCATAGCCTCCTGTAGCTGCTTGCCCGGCCATTAAAGTTCTGACTCGGTGGGCCCGTAATCGCACCCAACGCTCTGGCCAGACTATGAATAGCTCCGCCACTTGTTGAGATCTGAAAGCCTCCTGTCAGATGTGCTGCTATGCGATTGCATATATGGATCGCATCCAGATCTGCATCGCTATCCCCCACCAAATATTCATGTGTCGGATAAGATGCTACCGTTGCGCGGTAGAGCTGTGGCTGAAGAATCTGCTATACTGGTTCCTCGATTGGATGCACGAATGTCGATAAGGACGCATGCTGGGCTGGTTCAGCATCGCATACACTGCAGGCAATGCACTTGCTGAATGTAGAACAGCTGGACTGCGTTGTCGGACTTCCTCAGCTATGAATCAGATTAGTCATTATTTGCTTTACCATCACTGAAACTCTGTGCTCTCCTCAGTTCCCGAAATATCTCCTCATCCATATGTAAAAAAGTCCTCACGGTCCGGACGTCTCCAGAGTAGGAAAATGTAATAAACTGCTGACCTAATATCCGAGTCATACGAAGCGCTGGTGTATCTTGGTCAGCTATAACAAAGGGGACCCCAAGCCTCGAAGCCACGTAGATAGCAACAAAGAAGCATTCCGGAACAGTCAGCTTAGCAGCCATATACAAGTCTGGGCATCAAGCCTAGAGCCATCGGCAAGCACAAAAGCGCTGCGGTACCCTCCACATTATCCATTACTCTTTCATTTTTCTTATTTATAAGTGCTTATGAATGGTTTACTTTGCTACCTGGAATCATCACGAGATACCCTCCCGCGTAATGCGGTCGTCCATCGGTCGTATCGGATATTCGGGAATGTGGCTACGTATTCTGAGCAAGCAGATGACAAACCAGCTGGTTAAGTTTCAGCAATGGTCGAAATGAGGAAATGGAATGCAAGCGCACCAGTGCTTGCAAGGTATGAAAAAGATGAGGTATACAAATGGTCGCAGGCCCTTTGAGGCTCTATCCATGAAGGGCTGATAGTCAAGAGCAAAGACACACGAGCCACGTGTTTCTTGCTTTACCCCACGATTGATTATTTCAGCCCTTTTGGACCCTGAAAACCAGATGGCGCTTCCCTTTGGCCATTTCTGTTGCAGATCTAGGCCCTAAAAAAAACCTTAATCCGTGACCCGGAGAAACCCTTGACCGTGGCTGAGTACTTACAGTAGCAGATCTTGCACCTCAACGGGTCTGACAGTCCCGGTTAATACGCAATGCAGACATGACTCTTGGTAAATCAGACTGTAAAAATCTCTTCAAGCCACACAGCCAGATGAAAGGGGTGAGCCACAGCTTGACATCCTGCTTGTGACAAATGCAAGTCCTCAGCAGCTCTAGTATTTTGATATGTGGACCTTACCTAAAGAAGATGCTATTGCTCCCCTCCAACTACCACAAAGCCACAGCGCAGGTAATATGAATATATCGAGAGGGTGGCATCCCGTGGACGAAATCCGGCATCTTTCAGGAAAAGGTTTCCCCTTTACCTTCGAGAATCTCCTACAGCCGCCTAGCACATTCTATTTTCAAATGCGGTCTCTCTAACTTCCCGTTCAATGTTACCTCCCCCAAGCCACAGCAAAATTTCTTTCGTCGGCTTTTGGCTCATAGCCCGAAACGGTATCCCAGGACTTGCGTTAAGCCGACATCCTCCGTCATCCCAGCCGAGCCGAATTTCTCCCGCCAATTAGTAATGTTTTTCATCATCCTTCTATAGGCCTTCCATTGACCTTCCATTGGCTTGGCACATGGAAGCCAGCTTTGGCTAAGAGATCGGCAAGCATTTTTACCTCCGCGGGCCGAACGACTGACTCTCCTTTCAGGTTTTCACCAACGTATTGATGCAAGAATAACCGGTTTGGATGTGTAAAGACTATGCTACGTATGTGCTGAGATGTGATACTTCGGCTCGTACGAGCGGCTGTTGGGTCTTTGGATGGAAACAATGCTGATCGCTGTGTTTGGGGTGAGGGGGTCTGATGTCATTGAGGGCCCTGAAAATCTATTCGGTATCGTACTCGACATATTTTATTTGCCTGACGAGACATGGTTATATGCTTTGTTGCAGCAAAGGGGCCGGGAAGAATTCATGATGTGCTCATGGGCTGAGACAAGTATTAAATTATTGAATGTTCTATTCATAGTATAATATGACTGAGTGAGAGAGTGTAGTAGGTGCTGGTAATACATTTCTTTCCATGGAAATGGAGATGAGCGACGAGTGATGTGTTGCACAGTAGAACTGAGGATGTCCGAAATCGGATAGGGATTGCTGGTTATTGGGCTGCACATTGATGAGCAATAACCTCTAAAAATACTGACATGAAATGTGCGCAAGATCAAGTCGAAATTAGACCGTTAACTTTCCTATTCGGACCAGTCACCTGATCGCGCGTAGCTATTTGCCACTCGCTTAAGGTACTGAGCATTTTCTCCAGCTCACGACATTGAAGTCTCGGGCTACCTCCAAGCAAGATCAACAGCCAATATGGCGTCCCCCAAACCTCCCAGCGCATTCCGGAAATCCTGGTACAAATGGAAGTCGCTACATCTTCCCTGGCGAAAGCGTTTCCTAGTGGGTATGCGTCTGCCGCCACCCTTGTCCTCGCATCCCTCTTAACACATCTCATAGGACTGGATCTTCATGGCAACACTTTCTGGGAGTTCCGCGACCAGCTGAACTCGCATAGACATCGAATGCGACGCATAGCTGAATATCCATCCGGCACACACTACAGTGAAGTGAACATTAGCCCGCAATGGCATCAATGGCTCAAGCATGTGCGGCAGGAACCCCCTAGCATACAGGAGCAGACTATGGACGTGATAAGGCAGCGCAACTTGAAAGTACTGGCCGCGCAAGCAGATGCAAGATGGGAGGCGAAAGGCAGCTTCTTGGAGAAGCCTAAGCAAGCGAGGGTGTCGCTTCCCGGGGATCTGGAGAGAGGGGAGATTGGCGAACAAGATGTGGCTGTGTCGAACAAGATGGGAGGTGTGGCAGCAAAGAACTCAAACGCGACACGTCAGCAGGTCGGCGAGGCATCAGGAGCAAAAAGACCAGAGGTGGTGAAGCAAGCTGATGATCCTTGGAAACAAGCAAGAAGAGGGCCAAGTGAGGAGTGGCAACCGCAAAGCTGGGATGGGAATCTTACTGCAGTCAAGAGATGACACATGCATATGCTTGGATCCAAGAAACAATCTGCCGGAAATCTTGAGCTCGTTTACTGCTGAATTAGGCCAGTTGAGATAACATGATTACTGAGCCAACCACTATCAACATGATGACAGAAGAAACAATCACGGGAGCGCTTCAAAAGCCCGCCTCCGAATTCCGGAACAGCACTATCAAAGCGAAGAAACAAAGATGGTGTATCCGGTGTCGCAATTACCGGGATTGAGTATCACCAAGTTTAGAAACTTTGAGTGGACGTTTCACAATGCGTGAAAGACAAGACTAGAACTATGTAAATATATTGTAGTATATCACCATCTTTAAGTTTCACGCCATATTTGTCATCTTGGACTGTGATCATTCATGAGAACGTAAGCTTTATCGTACAATGCTGCCTAGTCAGTCACGTTCACGAACTGTGAATCTGCACATACAGGGTAAGTCGGGCGTTGTTCGAAATCAGCATTTGTCTCCGCTTCTGCTCCCCTTTTTGTTATACCCGATTAGCCCTCTAGAAGTTGACTTATTGGGCATATGACCAGGTGGCCCTAAGCTCTTTCTGCATCACTAGTTCCCCCCACCCCCCAGCTGGCGTATCTCGTCAACATGCTTTTGAGCATAGACATTGGATAGAAGGAGGTACATCAAGTGGCCAGGGGAAAACCACTGCTATGGAATTTAAATGTTTGAAGTGAAGCAGCATGCTGAAGGCGATAAGTGACAATCTTTAACAAATTTTGAGGGTCCAGAGACCCAAATGAAATGAATTCTTGTTTACTGCGCATCGACGGCTACGATGATGACCTGCGTATTAGACGCAAGACTCTCACGTAATCTACCCGCGCCTGCACGTAAAATTCCATCTGCATGTATGCCCGGCCTGTGAAAGCCTCCTACTTCCTATCCATCCTTCTCAATCATGGTCTAAGTGACATTCGAGATCATCCCTCTATATCCGCTGCGTAGTATACTTGTGTCTTCTAAGAGTATTGCGGGTAGCACATAGATATTTTGCCTTAGCATAGAAGGACATGATAAATAAACTTGGAGTTGCTCTGTATCTTTGCTTCGACTATTCGCGCATCGCTGTGAGTGCTTCGGAGATTCGATTCCCGAGTGCTCTGCTCAGTAATCAACTTTCACCGTTAGAATATGAGCGCGGGTAGATAAGCAATGAATGGTGTGTTGGCATCGTGCATGCCGAGAGGTGGCCATGGTCATGAAAGGGAAGAAGGAGAGCGAGAGGCAGTTTGGGCATAACTGCAACGAACATAGTAAGTGAATGGATGATAAGTAGGAATGAACATAATCATTGAGAGGCTACGTGAGGTTATCTGGTGAAAGCTTGGGCACACCTGCGCTGACCTTACTTTACTGAACTTTGAATAACTCACGGCGGATCCGCGAGCTATTTGAGGATCGGCTTTAAAGACTACCACAAATCCAATAACATAGGGAATAGAATAAGAAGGACAGTATATCAATTCCATATTTTCACTCTCCTGTTCGTTTGCAGAACTCAATGGAGAATTGCCACGTCTTCCTTACCCAGAGAAATATCCATGACACAAATCTTCGCCATCTTAGTCGTATGTTGATGTCAAAGTTTCGTTTTCGCATATTCCACCTGTGCATAACCGTCAGTCCTGATCGCTTCTTCACAACGGTTGGATTTATACACTAATTTCAGGCTAGATCTTATTCCGGATAAGGCTCACTAACTATTTTCAGTTCGGTGCATAATTGTAGTAAAATTTACTAATATCTAATACCTGAAATACCAAAAAAAAGGTGAATTTAGGCTTAGGTTTATGTCTTACAAGTTTCACCATTTTCTGTTTCATTGTTCTACCGTAATAAGAATAATAACAACTCAAAGTTGGTATCCGTTGCTTGCCCGGCAATTCCATAAATCGCCAATAGGTATGAACAAAAGGGTATACTCCCTACATCGTAAGCACTCTTATGGATGGAATATCAAGCTACCAGAATACACAAATATATTAAAGGTTCTTGTATGCAATGTTGAGGCTAGCGAGCTGTTTTTATATCTCCAACAGTGATCAACTAGACCTCAGGAATGAAGCATTATCAGGCGAGAGCATCTGCCGCGTTCAGGGCAGCTCCTCGCTTAAAATAGGGGCTCCGGCTGCCCCTCTTTGAAAGAGTTTAACCGGCATCCACTGAGAGCTTACGTCGAGTATGCGGGGCTCATAAGGTGATGACCCCGCCGCATTTTTCAAGAGCTTTCGTCCCTCTCCCACTCTCATATCTTAAACTTATCAGTTAACTTGGATTAAATATTATCAATTGAAAGTTCTGTAAACATGACGCATGTTCATTCTAGACCACCTTTTAGGGCCGAGCATCTGGGCTCGTTGCTGCGGCCCAAGGACTTCCTGCAGAAGCGCGCAGCGTTCGAGAACAAGCAACTGAGCCAGGAGGAGCTTACCAAGGCAGAGGACGAGTCTATCTCGAAGGTCGTAAAGGTGCAAACCGATGCTGGGTTCCGTGCTATCACAGATGGAGAATATCGGTAAGCATTCTTGTCATTCTGGATATTGGGACTAAGCACTGTGATATATCAGACGTGCCGTGTTCTGGGGTACATTCTTCGAAGAGCTTGAAGGAATGACTGAGATTCGTAACCCATCCATGGACCTTTTCCGTCCATATGTACCAGATATCGCAGGATTTATCGAGAAGGGACATAAGCCTGGCCAATCCTGTATCTGCACGGGCAAGATAAAGCACACAGGGAAAAGCACCTTGATAGGCCAATTCGAATACCTGAAGACGTTGATCCCAGAGGAGCGGTGGGGAGAGGTTAAGGTGACTATGATTGCGCCACCGTGGTATCATTTGCGATACAAAGATGGTATTGCATTCCCAAAGGAGGTTTATGCAAGTGACGCGGAATACTTTGCGGATATCTCAAAAGCCGTTAGTCAGGAGCTGGATATTTTATATGCAGCGGGTGTTAGAAATGTTCAATTTGACGACCCTAATTTTGCCTGTAAGCTCTCATATCACATACCCATTATTAGAAGCTAATGACACAGATTTCTGTTCTGAAAAGATGCTCAAAGGGTGGGCGGAGGACAAATCCAATACCAAAACCCCAGATGAGCTACTAGATGCATATATTAAGTGCTATAATGACAGCATCGAGAAGCATGCTGAGAAGATCCACTTTGGTCTTCATATATGTCGCGGAAACTTCATGGGCTCGCGGCACTTCTCCGAGGGCGGGTATGACCGCATCGCGACAAAGCTCTTCCAAGACCTCAATGTCGCAACCTACTATCTTGAGTACGATACAGCTCGCGCCGGTGGGTTTGAGCCCTTGAATTTCTTGCCAGCGCATAAAAATGTAATTGTGGGGGTCATCACAAGCAAGTTCCCGGAGCTGGAGGATGAGAAGGAGATGAGGGAGAGAATTTTAGCTGCCGCAGATGTGGTAGCCAAGGGAGCGGGACAGACTAGAGAAGAGGCTCTGAAGAGAATGGGTGTCAGCCCACAGTGCGGGTTTGCTAGTCATGAGGAGGGAAATCTCCTGGGATGGGAGGATATGGAGAATAAGCTAAAGCTGGTAAGGAGAATTGCAGATGATGTATGGCCTGGTGAGCCATGAAGGGAGAGTGACAAAATCAACAATATCACGACTACGCCTAATTCCCAGTCCAAAATGAATTTGAATTAAAAGGCATATTTTCTCTTCTGCTTGACTCAGTGCCTGTACTCGAGTCTTCTTCCTACTGTCCTTCATCTTGATCTTGTTTTCACCAAACACTCGCCCGCTGCTCGCCTAGTTTTGCAGTCCAACAACAGCCCTCCAAGTTCTTGAATCTCTTACTCAGCAGTATAAAGGGCTTAGATTACTAGCCAAAGACCCCTTTTCGCCTTTACCAATACTTGAATACTTTCTCATGGACAAGTCTCCCAACAGATCTGCGCCATACTTTTTGAAAGTCCATATCTGAGTGAAATAGCTGTTCTATGACCTATTAGCAACAGGAGTATCGATTCAGGGATGGATTGCGGGAAAGAACAGATCATTACTCAAAGTAGTAAACCATCAAATTATGCAGAAGAATAAGCTATGGAGAGACCTTTTTCAACAACCCAGGGAGCTCTTCGCTTACTAATAGGTCTGTTATAGCTCGCAACACATTTTCACATATTTGGAAAGATATGTGTTTCAAATAGTAGGTGTCGTGAATATAGACTATTTTTTAATATATATATGAGTTTGTGCTTGCAACTGAGGGGCAACCTCAAGTGTTAGACTGAAAAACAGTGGCAGTGCGAAATAAACAAGGTAGCTGTGCTGAGACAGCATCAGGGTTAGGCACACTGGCAGGCTACTTGCGCTCGAATAAACTGGACACGAAGTGCTAGGCCTGAAAGTTTTAAGAAACAGAATTTCGAGAACTCTACCTTCGCTGAGGCAATACCAGCATCAGGAACCATGAGAATGGGAAGCTTGCTCAGTCCTCCTGAGCAATGCCAGTTCAATGGTGCCAAAAGGCTCCCAGCCTTGTCTGATATTGGCCCCGAAGCCAAGAGGTTCTGCACCCAGCCCGGCCAAATTTCTCCTGAAAACTTGCAAGTAGAGTTCAGCAACGGATATAACTCCTGGGGAGGGATCGATATCCCCTCAAGTCTCGAGTCTGGTAACACCGCATTACTATATCAAGATGTCGGGGCCACAGACAGGAGTACTGCTGTGCCGCCAGATCATTTTGGTGGGCTGCGTTCGTTTAATAATACTCCAGCAGCTAGATCTGATACCTTTCTTGTTGATTTCATGCCTGCTTGGATGTGTGACACGAAGATCCAAAGCAGCGCGGAAGCAAACGGTCTATACCCTTATTCTGAATTCCAAGACAGCACGAATAATTTTGGCTTTCATCATCCTTTCCATGCGAACAAAACAACTACGCCAAACCTTCATCTGGGTTATGAACCCAATTTTAGCTATAATGGCGACTTGTTGGAGAACAGAATACCTCCAAATCCGTGTTATCCACCATTTACAGAGTCATTGAGCGATGACACATCAACGTGGATCGATTTCAACATAAAGCCTGAAAATGGCAGTGGATATCAGCAAATGGAACCGTTTGAGTCCCTTGGATATAAAGCTATTGGTGTAGCGCCAAATGGTGAAGGATTTCCAGTTCTAAGTCTTGATTGTGTGCAACCGGTGGGTACTGATGATACCCCTGAGACTTTAAGCACAGTGCTAGAACCTAACATAGACTCCTCAAGTAAGTTAACAAGAAAAGAGCTTCAAATCTAAAATCCTAATATGTTGTACTTGTGCAGGACATTATGATCGCTTCCAATCCGTACCTCCAGAATCGGCCCCAACAAGTGTTCTCCGTAATCCTATTCCGATCGACACCTGTTTTGGAGTAGTGCGTTTATCTACACTCCCACATTACAGCAAATAATATGCTGACAATGTGCAGATCATAACGCACACTACCTCTTGTAGTAGCAGCCAAGGAATGAAGTTGACTCCAGTAACACTAAATTCGTTCGGAGATATCATGACGTTGTCTTTTCAAGATTCTAGGAAGTATGCTGGTATCCTAGCACTACCTGTCTTGTGCAAGTTCTAAGCAGAGTTCAATATTGATTATACCGCCAATATGGTGTCATTGGGATCCCGAAAAGGTGAACGTACTGGGTCGGGGAAAGCAACAATGCCCAACTCAGCTTATGAATATTCTGTTCGAATTACTGTGTACGGAGTTAAATCAGAGGGTGATTGCGTGGGTCAGTTGCTCTCGGATGCTGGCTTGTATCTTCAGCATCCATCGGCTGCGGAACTCTACAGACATCTTGAGTATCGGAATCCGCATTATTTACTTTGTCCAGGTTCTCAAATTCCAAAATTGGAAGCCCTATCAATATCTCCCGAAGCAAGCAGTGTTGCAGCAACTGACTCAATGGATGAGGCACATAAGACCCGTTTTATGCAGATATTTAACTCTGCAAAAGAACCTAATGCTCCACTAAAGTCAACGCCTAGTCCTCGACTCAAGTCGAGATTGAAGGAGTAAGTCATTATCCTAATATGAACGTAGAGTCACTGCTGATATATTAAGTCACCAACTAGCAGCACTCGCAATGATGACAGAGAAAGAATGAGAAATTGTGGAGTATGCCCAATTTCCATCCCTTTGGATTCCTTCGAATAGCACAGAGTCAATAGTACAGTTAGTAATGACAAACCTCCACCCAGAACAATTTTTTATACACTTGTTCTAACAATTCTCCAACAGATACCGCCACAAAGTTACGGGGACATGTCAGAGCAGCCCAATACCTGTCTACGGTGGAATCCTTGCTGACGTTAGTTTTCCGAACGTTGATAGAGCAAGCCACTAACACAGTTTGAAGGAAATGGGCCTCGGGAAATCCTTAAGCCTTCTAGCTCTGGTGTGTTCATCCCTTGACTCACTAGCCAACCAGGAGCGGTCGCCCAACGACGGAATATCTCGAGCGACTCTGATAGTTACACCGAAGTCCAGTAAGTCCTAGATATCCGCATTCTGTATCAAAGTATTTCTAAGTATCTCTAGCAATCCCCGGGTGGAAGCAGCAAGTTCAAAGGTATCAGGTCATAGTAGATTAATACACGTAGCACGACTCTAACTGGAACTCGTAGGCATATCCATGCAGATCAACTACGTCTGGCTGTTTATCATGGTTCGAATCGAAACCTGCTGCCATCAATGTTCTGGGAGAATGACATAATACTCACCACCTATGAGACTCTGAGGTTAGAGTGGGCGGCAAATGGGCCACTTTATTCAGGGATATGGCGCCGCGTTGTCCTCGACGAAGGTAAGTAACAAGGTACAGCGTATTGTCTCGATTCTAGCTCACTGTGGCTCTAGCACATCATATTCGTAACAGGTCATCAAAACTATTCAAAGCGGCGTTGGCAGTCGCCTCGAAAAGCCGGTGGTGCTTAACCGGCACTCCAATCCACAATTCCCTTGACGATTATGGGGCATTGCTGACCTTCATTGGCGTTCCCCTATTAATGGAGAAGTCTCAGTTCGACTTCTGGATAATGTCACCTATCAAGAAGAAGCAGCCGAACTGCTTCAACATACTTGGAGACCTTATTAGAGCAACCTGTCTTCGACGGACAAAGGACATAATGCAAAACCTCTTAATGCTTCCCGAACGAACTGAGAAAATTGAGGAAATTGAGTTGCATCAAGCAGACCAAAATTTATAACACTTCTTTAGAGAAAAGACTGCAAAGATTGCAGCTGGTCTTGCAAGTCAGGATGGAGGCACATCTGGAGGTAAAAGTGCAAATATTCTGACCCTGCTAAACTTCTTGAGGCGTATCTGTAACAACGGAGAGGATTTGTTACCGCAATCTGCTTTGGAAGCTTGGAGGTCTAAGAATAGCGCATCGATGGACTGGGAGATGATGCGAAACTGTAACAAAAAATGTGATTCTTGTGGATCCATCACCAAAGAAGCCGATGTACTGTCTGATGATAGCCCGGAACTCCCCTGCTACCACTCAATCTGTTCGGCCTTTCTACCCAGAGAGATGAAACGCCAACAGATGAGGTACAAAAGTGCCCAAAATGTGCAGTGACTCAGGCTACATCTGGGAATTCCCTGAGTCTGAACAGATCATCCATCCGCCTTTCTGCCAAGGTTGAAGCACTAATACGAAATATTAATGCGGAACAGACAGTGGAGCAACTTGAAGAGAAGGAGCTCCCTGTAAAAAGGTACCAAACCAACAGATCCAGACACTGTCGTAGCTATTCAGAGATCTTGGAAGCTGATGTTTACAGTGTAATCTTCAGTCAGTGGACGAAAATGCTTGACTTGATTGCAGATGCACTGGTGCAGCATCGCCATTTGGATACCTTCCATCAATGTGATGGCGGGAAGTTGTTTATGATTAGGAAAAAGAGGATCAGGTGGATGAACTTGACCAATTGTTTCTCTCTACAATGGGAAGGTATGAACTGGTATCCGAGGAGCAAGTACAAGCACCTCAAGAAGCTGGTACTAAATTATAGTCAAAGCAGGTAATCCGTTTCCTTCGTATAGGGGTCATGTTAACTTTAGGGTACTTTTTGGATCTAAGGTGGACCGCAATTGCGTAAACTGGTAGCAATTCTGGCACCTTCCTGGTTGACATGCGTTAGTAAGGCAGTCAAGAGAGGAGGCTTGTACATTCTTCACAACAATATCCTTCCTGAGGAAAGATATCATAACGATGGCCTCACTATGATAAATCAAAATAATCAGATAGGTTTGTCTCAATAGGTTACGATACATCCTGGAAGAGATATGGACCTGGCGGTGGTGTCAGAGAAGGTGAAACAGGGGATGCGGACGCTGGCAGCATGGCTTGAAGAGACAGAGGGGAACTATAAGATACCTCATACAAGCTTGAACAAGCAGTATAATCTTAGTATTGCAGGCATCGAAAGAATGCATATGGAGTTGCTTAACGCCTGCCATCAGGTGGAAATGTCCAAGGCGGAATATATGGTAAAGAACAACCAAGTTGAAAGCAAGGTAAGCTTGTCGTTACGATATTTACAAGCACTAACGTGAAAGCAGTTACAACAACTGGGCTCAATAAATGAGCAAGTTCCAGCTATGCATCAATCGATATCTCAATTGAGAACCGAAATCAAGGACAAGGTCACTAAGGCGGTTCAAGATTCCGATCAAGCTGAAATGGAATGCAAGAGAGTAAAATTGGACCTGGCAAAGATGGTGGCAAATAAGAGCAAGTTTTCTGATAAGCTCACGATGTCCGAGAAGATGAATCTCGACCTGGTAAAGCGCAATTCCGAGCTTGTCGGCAGAGCGAAACAACTTGAAAGCGATAATGCTCGACTTATCAAAGATACAGCTGGATATGTCAGTAGTCTAGAGGCTTCCGGCATTGAAAACGCTCGACTTTCCACGCGTCTTGAAGAGTCCAAATTGAGAATATCCCAGTTCGGACAGTCAAATACAGCCTTAGAAACACGTCTCCAGTCATACATTCAAGCCAACGCAAGACTAGAGACCCAGATGTCTCAACTTAAGGACGAGAATGTAGCACTCACCACTCGGCTACAGGCTCTATTGACTGAGAAGACTAATTTGACTACACGTCTAGGTGAATTAGAGACCCAATTTTCTCAACTCAACGAACAGAACACTCAGGTGAAGTCTCGACTAGAAAATGCCTTGTCAGAAAATGCACAGCTCACTACTCAACTTGAGGAAGTTGGGGAACAGAAGGCTCAAATATCAGAGGAAAATACCATTCTTGATAACCGTATTGAAAAATATGTATGTCATAATACCGAGCTGATCAAGTGCTCAGAGGGAGCATACGAAGATAACAAGAAGCTTCAAAATCGCATTCAGGAATTTGAGAAAGGGATGTCAGATCTGACAAATGTGAATGAAGAGCGAGATAGGACAATCGCACTTTTACAGGACAAGCTCCAGGCTGCTGATAATGTGACCAGCCTCAAGGAGGTGACCATGGGAAAACTGGCAGAGATGGATGCCTTGCTGCGTACTGTAATCAAGGAAGCATTGATAGGATTTGAGGCGCAGAAGGAAACCCGGCAATCTTTGTCAATGGAACTATCTCAATGCAGAAAGAGCATCGATGAGATATCGAGGCGCGAAGGACCTGTGCCAAATCTTACACAAATCCAGGCCGTGATTCCAACACCAACGATGATCGGCACAAGCGTATGGGCACAAAGTGAGTTACCTGGACAGCTTTCAGATCTTAAGCGGGAAATCGTGCCGATGATCAATAGATTGGCATCACTAGCTACGATTGAAGATGTGAACAGCGTGGGAAATAGGATATCCGATATCGGGGAGCAGGTTGTTGCGTTGCAGAGCACCTTTGGGGCAAACCTGACAATAGACAAGTTCATTACACTCACAACCTCAATCCAGCGCCTTGCAAGCAAGGTGTCCTCCATGGAACAGAGTCTTGGGAAATGCTCGCCCGGCCAAGATATTAATCAAAAGCTGTCCGATTTGTCCGCGACCGTGGCTGATCTATCTTCTTGTTTCAAGGATCAGAGGTCATATACTATGGAGATGGCAATGCAAGCACTAAAGCGAGTGCACCTTCAACATGAGGTTGTCGCCAGTGAAGATGGACGCGAGCATGAGTCAAGCACACCAACCTTTACGCCAACACAGCAGCGCCTTTCCCCTTTCCCAAACGAACACGGTTCATTCATACCAGACGAGAAATTGTATACCAAAGTTTCTAGGAATCCCCGCAAACGACTCCAGGAGCTATCTCCCAACACCCCCAAAACGGATTGGGATGTAACAAGAGATAGGGTTGTTCTTGCTTTCAGTGTCCTTACACCGGAGCGTGGTGCCAACTCTGATTCCATATTAAAGTGCCTGTGCAAATGCCTCATGATCGACGTTAACATTAAATGGCTTCAAGAATTGGAGGAAAGTAGGCAATGGAAATGCCTTTTGACCACAACTACGAAAGGACGTGCTGCTCGTGGTCATCTGGTAGACGATACTGGAGACATTCGAGTTCAATGCAGCGCATGTCAAGGAAAAGAAAGGTGGTGCGTCCTAGTCAGAAAGAATAGTATAGGCGAGGTATTGGTGAGAACAGTCACAGCCAAGCTTCCTCAGCCCGTTACCAAGCAGGGATATGAGGGACATGTCCATCTGGTCCCGAAATGATCTCATATATGAATAACTTGCCGCTATTTGGCTTTCAGCTGTATTTTACATCGCTGCCAGATCCATATGTAGCTTGTAAATCAACCCAAAAAAGCATAATTAAAAATGTACACGGAATCCAGGTTGATCTCCCTGATCCAACCCCATATTATTTCTCTAGTCACGAAAATAATGGCCATGGCCGTAACGCAATCCCAAGTTTAAGCCTAGTAAAGCAAACTGTCGGAATGCATGTAAATAGAATGACGACTGAACACCGGATCATGTCAGTCGTGGGCCCTTTCAGGACCTACAACCTCACGATCCTGTAGCTTAAGAATCAAGAACAATCAAGACTTATCCATCAACCTCAACGAGCATAATAGCACTGCGCAGAGATCGCGGTGCTACGTGCCCTCAGGTTAAAGTATAAGTAATTGCTGCAACCCGGGTATTCCCACACAAACTCAAGGCGTGAAATCACGAATAATATCCCTTTTGCCACAAAATCCAGATCAGTCTTATAAAGATCTTCTTGAAACAGATCCAAACTTGGCATTCCTAATATATAACGGTTAATATCTCAAATACCATCAAAAAGTGCCGATATTTCTCAAATACCATCTTTTTTTTGGCCTCTATCTGGCTATACTACTTTTATGGTATATGAAATATCCTCCAAAAAAACAATAGTATTTGAGATATCCTCCAAAAAAATTATGGTATATAAGATATGTCCTAACATACGCTGTAAATAGAACTTTTGAAAGCTTGGCCTTTAATACTACAAAGCTTGGCCTTAACACTACAAAGCTCGGCCTTTGTTACTACAAAGCTCGGCCTTTAACACTACAGAGCTCGGCTTTTGTTACTACAAAGCACTACAAAGCTCGTTTATACTAGCCGTTAGCCAGTTTCTTGTATAACAATTGACAGCGTTTACACTTTTGAGTTTTTTTTCTTAAAATCCACGGATCGAGATTTTTGTTCGCTTTAAGTTGTTACAGTAGTATAAGTTTTTGTATTTGACTTTATTTTATTTCAATTTCTATTGCAACTAATTAACTCCGTACACTTTTTCACGTTTCAAGCGCTAGTTACATAATTATAACTATATACAAATAGCTACTAACAGTTATTGTCGCTGTCGCTATTACAAAGTTCTTTCAGTTTAACAACTACATTTGCTTTTTTTATTACTTGTATACTTAATTCTTAATCAAAACGTTGTGCTTCTTCTTTTTGTTTTTTATCATTCAGTTCCAATTGTTCGTTTTCGTCGTCGACTTTCTCGTTGTTGATTTTCTCGTCGTCGACTTCTTAAAGCTAATCAAAAGCTCGTTGTCGACGTTTATTTGAAACTAGCTAACTTGTACAACTACGTCGATTATAACTTTAATCGAAACAATTACTGCAACGCGTTTGCTTTTTGTTCTAGTTGCTTTTGCGTATACGTTTAGTTCGAAGCCGACTTGCTTCTTTGCGTAAAACAAGTAACTTAATTAAATTATCAAAAAAAAGTTTTCGATCGATACTAACAGTAATATATAGCGGTAAGTCTTTTTGTATTTTCTTGTAATATACAAATTCTCAAAATATTGAATTGAGTCGATTTGCAGCACTTTTGCAGCTGCAATAGCGTAAAAACAGAGCGATTAATACTTTTAGAAGTCTTGACAGTCGTACGACTTTTGATTTAAAACAACTACTCATTTTCGACTTGTATTAAAATCTTCGATTTAAGCAATATTTTCATTTGTAAAATATACTCGATATCGACAAAAAGCTTGAAAACGACTTCTAAATTTAGCTATAAGCACGTTAGCGAGTTAATCGGATTTACTAGTTGTTGATCGCTTTTCGAACTATATTTTAGTTACTAAAAAGTATATACTATTTAGCATTTGAAAAAAAAGCATACGCCGATAATCGTTTTAGCTAGAATTCAAAGATTCAACAATATTAAAAGTATTATAGCTAAATCGAAAATATTCTAAATAAGTTTTAGTCTACAGTTTGTTGTCGATATTGCAAAAATAATCGAAAACGTTAGTACTAACTTTTTTCAATTTCGCTATTTCATTTTTGTACAATTGCAGCGTTTTAGCTTTATACACTTTCCAAAACAAAAGCTTTACTTTATTGCTATATTTTTGCTGTAAATTGTCCGCAATATGCTAACAACAGTAAAAATAAATTGCTTGAAAATACTTTTTTTCGACTGCTTTTGCTATTTTTTTTTTACGATCAGAAATAAAAGTATACTGCGCTAACAAAGTAATAAAAAAAGCAAGCTTTAAGTAGCGCAAAAACCAGTTTTACTAGTAATATTCTTCAATAAGTACTAATGCCCAGGCTAAAAGCGTTACTTTGTCGTTTGCATCGATTTTACAACAAATCAATAATATTATACAATACCGAGACTTTGTATAAATACCGTCGATAGTATAAAACTGGCGAAAGCGCTTTGTAGCCGATCGACAAAAAGCTGAAGCAAAAAACGCAGCTTGAAATACACTATTTGCTTAAGTTTCTATAACAGCGTAATTATTTGAATTTACAACTTTGAACTTTTCGATATACGCCGAAAATAAAGCAAACAATTAAGTTTCGTTACTATACACTTTTTCGAGAATAGCTTGTTTTGCGCAGTAAGTCTGAAAATAAGAAATTTTGTTATAGTACTAAAAGCGCTTAATTGATTAGATTTGCTTTAAAGTGATTTTAAGATTATTAACAACCGCAGCACGATAGTAAAGTATTATATACTCCAAACTATTTATGTTCGATGCTCCGAAATAACTTGCAGAAAAGCAAGTATAAAGCTTTAAGTAAGTTATATAAACTCTTTTCTTTTTAGAATTACTAGCTCTAATTCTGAACTTGCAAAATCGAAGCGTACGGCATACAATATCGAAGCGCGTTTTATTTGAATAAGCTGTTTTCTATGATTCAAAAGCGTTTAAAACGTAAAATTTAATAGCTTCTTTTGCTAAAGATATATTAAGAAAAGTAGTGCTTATTTAGAAAGTTATATTAATCGAAACAACAAAGAACTAACGGCTGAAAAATCAAATATACAAAAAGATTAAAAATACGTAGGATTATTTGAATTTAAAGCTTTGTGAGTCAGGTGCGTTGGTTAGTCTTAGCATGAAATAATAGTATTTCAGAAATATCTCAAATACCATCATTTTTTTAGTGTCTATCTGAAATACCATCATTTTTTTGGCCTTTATCTGAAATACCATTGTTTTAAAAAGGTGGTATGGCCAGATAGAGGTCAAAAAAAAAGATGGTATTTCAGAAATATCGGCACTTTTTGATGGTATTTGAGATATTAACCGAATATATAAATGGCAACCCTGGTGTGATACAAGATTTAGGTCGTTGGAACCCGAGCTAGAAACAAACCATGAATTCAAGGATGTTTTGTCGCAAATCCAAGCTCCGAGTTGTTATGAGTACGGAATTTCTTTCATCCACCTTTTTCTTCTATGATAAGTCAAATTCACCGATTGATTTTTCTAGCGACATACCAACACTGTCAAATATTCCAGCCCCTCCACATACCACAAACCCATCATTAAGAGTACGGCCGGCACCCAACGATCCAGGTCGATGCCGCAATGGAGGATCATCAGATATCAATTATCGACGTAGATCGATATGTTAAGCGAAGACTGCCTTGCAGCGTATTTCAAGCCATCTTGACCCAGGCAATGATAGGAGCACGTGTACTTCAAATCCTACTTAATGCTGGATTGCCCTCAGACAAATGTACTGTCTTTTACCTTCTTACTCGTGTCAGTTGGGAGATATTCCGTAAGTGTTGACGTTCAAAATGACAACACCTTACCGTATCTAACCCTCCCAGTACCATCAATGGCCTGGCCATTGACTGACACAAACATGGATCGTTACTTCCAAGCAGTAGCCCCTGCTCTGACGTTTTTCCCTATCAAAATCGACGAGGATGAGAGGAGTGTACTGCCATCTGTGGAAGCCAACGTTACCGAGCATGACTCTGTAACCGCCGAGAACATCACCATCAAAACCGATCTCGCCACAGTAAGCCACGAACTGGCAAACGAGAGGAAGACTTACCTTTATTCGATGTAACACCCCTGAAACAAGTTCGAATGACGAAAGACTGACAGTGTCTATGTAGGGATAAACCGAAACAAAAGCCGAAGGAAAAGGCACAGGGTTACTACAAAAGCCAGAAGTATGCTCTGCAAATCATATCGGAACCTCCACCATATGATCCCGGGGTTGATATTGGTATAGACGTTGATGGCAATCCTATACAAATCGTTCGCAAGCCTATCATTGTCTGGAATGGAGATGGATACTTCGATAGCCCAACTTCTAATCATCAGAATGCACAAGACCTCACTAAGACTGCTAAGGAGGAAAAATAACGATGAGCAATAAGGATTAATATTTGGGGAAATGATACAATCGGCCGGGGCATTTGCTGCCAATTACGTATAACAGTCGTGCAAGACAGGTGCTACAAATAGCACAAGGAATAGCACAAGTGCAATATAGATGGGCTTATCCACATCAAAGCACTGCTGTTTGTTAATACAACACAATTTCATAAAAATCATCTACCGTGACTACACTTGATAAAGCTCAATTTTGAAGATCCAGCTATAATGGCGATGTCAGACCAGAAGCACTCACCATTGGGATGACGTATGGC
Source organism: Bisporella sp. PMI_857 (assembly GCA_021307315.1). NCBI lineage: Eukaryota > Fungi > Ascomycota > Leotiomycetes > Helotiales > Helotiaceae > Bisporella > Bisporella sp. PMI_857. The sequence continues at coordinate 686,703 of JAJSPD010000013.1, read as the reverse complement.
AAATCCTGATATGCAAAATAGCGTCCTAGAAAGTCTTTCGATCATACAAGATGCAAAGAAGTTTAGTATAGAAATTCCGTTGCGTTATTTTCAGAGTTTATTGTCCTGTAGTCTGAATTACAAGCCGCAGATTCTGCATCCACTAGGTGATCGCCCACAAATGCATTTCTGACAATGAAAATTCCTCGAGAAATGGGCAAACACTGATTATGTGAGATTTATTACAACGGGTGCAAGAAGGGGTTTGCAATCTACAGGTCAATTTCTACGACTTTTATGTTATTATTTGCGATACATTCCCACGTGCCAAGAGCTTCTATCAGCCTTGCACTCTTTCACCTTTGCACTCTTTTCACCTTTGTGCTCTTTCACCTTTGCATTTTTTCACATTTGCTTCACCCATAGCATCAGCGCAAAAAGGTCTTCTCATATTTGCAACAATTCTAATTTCATTTTCCCAGCTGCCTATCCTTCATACAACTTTCAGAATAAATGAGATTCAATATCGGTCCGATATCTGATCGCTGATCAGCAATCGCTACTGGCTCTAAATTCGAGCTGATTACGAGAAGTACACACAAATACCAATTAATACTCTAAAGTACAATATACGTCATTTCTGGAGCGTTCGTACGCTGGATTAATTTCAGGCGTACTCAATCTGTATGAAACCTTTCTCCTATGATATGGAATATAGACTCACTTCTATAGCATAAACTCGCCGTTACTCGTCCCTTGAAGGTATTCATAGATCATTCTAATATAGAAAAGGACACAAAATCAATGCTGACGATTGTCAGTCCCAACGACCGAAAAATGGAGCCCAAAAAGAAGCACGGAGTCCACCAGACAAAAGGGGAGCTGTGTGAAATACTTGGCTACGATAGAAGAGACAAACAGCGCCTGAACGACTTCTTATGGCAACGGCAGATAGTCAACCATTGGAAGAATTTTATGGAGTATATGCAGGAATTCGATCAACGCGGCCCCACTAGCCAGACAATCATCGATAGAGTGGAGACTGCGAGACGTACAAATGATGACAAGTATACAGTGTATCATGCTCGAGCTTATGACGAGGAATCTAAGCAAGTTTTGAGGACTTGGGACGAGACAGAATGGTTTTCCTATTTTGTTTTTAACGTCGGGGCATTTCGCCACGCGACTATCATATGACATACAATATCGCACTGGCCATATTAGTGAGTTTTTGTGTATACTATTGTATATTAATTTAGCTAATTAAGGCAGCGCTTTCTCCGGCGAGGACATAAGATCAATGAAGGTAGAGAAGCAGTCATACCTGACAACACGGAATATATACCACTAGCATCTAGATTTCCGAGCTTGAAATTACTTGGGTTGCCACGGTATAAGATTGTGCAGCTCCAAAACGGGGCCTGCTTTATGGAGGACCGAGATGGCCGGATGTGGGGAAGACCAAGCAGACAGGATATGGCTGCCCAAGACCGTATGTTTACGGAGTACAATATATTCGAGATGCAGTTGCTAATGACTCGCAGAAAAGGAGATGGAACAAGTGTTCATGCCAACAGATCCAAATCGGCAAAGACTTTACCTTATACGTTGCTGGCGAAGCTTGAAAGATGACGGGCGTAGCAAGGAAAGATTTATGAGAATGGTCAACGTCGCATGCTGTGTAGAGGAAATCGGATCGAATTTACGACGCAAAAAAAATCTGACACACAAGAAAGAGGAAGAAGCGCGTATTGCTTCCTTGGATCCTATTATAGACGATTTGCTGCCGCAAACTGTTGAAGAGAGTGAGGATCCTACAGAAGACCGATTACAACGGGTCATGGCTACCCTAGACCAAATGGCTGCGCCAAGCTCAGAGGAGACGGAATTCGCGAAAATGGCTAAGGCGTTTATGGATGGTCTCGCAGAGGGGGGAATCGGTTTAGACAAGGCTCTCAAATTGTTCGGACTGGAGCGAAATATCAACCCCGAAAATCGTGTGTATAGACTTCCAGGCCTAAAGTCGGGAGTCGATATTTTCGATTATCAAGTGGCAGGGGCAGGCTGGGTGGTCCAGACTCTGGAATCTGTATACAGAGGATGCGTTTTGGCAGACAAAATGGGCCTTGGGAAGACCCATCAGTCAATATGCGTCATAGGATACATACAGCAGTACTGGAGAGACAGAAAATCGAGGCGGTCCACAACCAACGACCCTAAATACCTGAACAAGCTAACGCTGATCACTTGCCCTCAATCCTGTATTGGCGAGTGGAAAAAGCACGTCATAGAGCTCTTGCCAGAAGATAATGTTCTGAAGATATATACCTCTTCAACATGCAAATCTTGGTCAGTTACATCCGACTGGCTAAACAGCCGAGACTCGAAGACGATACTCCTAACTACACCTACGCTTCTCAACGCGAGAAATGGGAGAAAACAAGCCCCTTACGCGGGATTGAAGATTGCCCCAAGAACCTAAAGGGCTGCTTTGGTTTATACATTAATGACGAAGCACATGAGACTAAAAGCTCCGAAGCAAAGTCATTTCAGTGCCTAAAAGAAATCGTACCGTATCAGCAACTCTTCCTCAGTGGCGCAATAATAAAAAACAGAATAGAGGATCTGACGGGCATCTCCCACTTATTATAGGGTTCTATATGGTCAAAGTATCCGGATATATCAGTGCAGAGCGAACGAGTCGCGGCTAAAGATCAAGCATACACTTGCAGAAACAAAATGTGATAGAATGCCAGAAATTTTCACAACTGGAATGCCTACTTACAGAGGTATCTTCTCGCCAAAAGAGACAAATGTGACTAATTACATGTTCCTTCGGTTTGGCTTTATTTGTGTTGTATATAACGAACATTCATGTCCATTATTGGACTACAATAGATATAGAATCTAGAAGACAAACAAAAGCATCATGAATTTTCTTTGTAGATTGTTGAGCCACAAGCCCAAGATCTACCAAGTTAAGCAAGCTGCTAAAATTAAACCAGGGAATACACTAAGCCATTGTCACGGGTTAAATGGCGCCGATAAAAATATTCCGAATAATTTAATCATTTAACTCATGTTTTAAATTTTGATCTCAAATATTTATGGTTGAAAAGAACCTATGCACAATCCCTCATAATCACATCAAACATGCTCCACCATTTAGCATACTTCGTAGTTACTGCTTAAAGCTGGCCACTGATCCAGGTGACATAGTTGCCCAATCGAGTGTACACTCCTGGGTATCCAGCTTCAGCGCAGCCTTGTCCCCAAGACACGAGTCCGATCAAAACTCCGGTGCTAGCATCGATGATTGGTCCACCGGAGTCACCAGAGCAGGAGTCCTTTCCACCGGCGGTCAAACCAGCGCAGAACATGTTGGTGGTTATGGCAGATGTGCCGTAGCTGGATTGGCAGGAGGAGCGGGAAACGACAGGGACGGAAACCTTGTACAAATTCGCTGGAAGGGTGCTGGCGTTCTCGTTCTGAGTTCCCCATCCAGCAGTGGTGGTGGTGCTGCCGGCAACGGGGTCAGAGCCTTGAGCAGGGAGGGTGGCGTAGCCGATAGTGCTGCTAGCTGGGAGGGAGGTGGACAGCTTCCAGACGGCAACGTCATTGTTGATGGTGGACGAGCTGTAGGATGGGTGGACGGTGATGGATGAGACACCGACCTGAGTTCCGCCAGATGCCCATTGCTAGAGGATAATTAGCATGTGGTTTTGCTGGAATATTTAGAGAGTGATAACTTACAAGGGATCCTGCCCGGACTCTGACCTGGGAAGCAGTGTAGATCGTAGAGCAGTGACCCGCGGTGACAACGGTGTTGGCGTTGACCAAAACACCACCGCAGAAGTGGGAGCCACTTCTCGACAGAGAGACAATGTAGGGGAATTCTCCAGATGCAGCCACAGTTCCTCCAACGATTTGCTCAGCCCGACCTTCGAGCATGGAAAGAGCGCTAAGCGCTTGAGTTGCGAGTTGAAGTGCGGGTGCCATTTTGAGTGGTGAAGAGCAGGTTTGGTGAAAGAGTATTCGATGGGCAACTACTGATTCATCTCAAGAAAGGTGGACATCTGTTAAACTTATATACAAATGCAGTACATGGGTGAGTAGATGGTGGTTGTCCCGTATAGATGCTGCAGTTGATTTTTACATAATTCTAACGCGTACCAGGGTTTCATCTTGTTCGTTATCACTTGCTTCCCTGATATTAACTCGACTCACTCATTCTCCTTCCTAAAGAGAATTATAGAGACCGCGATAACGGTGGTTGGAAAGGTGCCAGGCCCAACAGGGGCCAAAAAAAGAAGGCGAAAGATCGTCAAGCATGCCGCTTAGGTGCAGACATACTCGAGCGTCGGTTTGTCCGGCAGCAACCCAAAGATGCCGATCTGAATGGTGATCGATCTGCATTCATCTTATGGGCAGGTTGCGGTAACCCATACAAGGCATTATATTGCCTGTATAGTCTCTCGCTTAGCGGTCACTTGGCTTGAATAGGCAAGTGAGTGTCTTGCACGTACCACACCCGTGAGCTTATTTTGACGTTTCAAAACATGACTCCCTGGATTCTGCCTACAGTAAGTAACCCTCCGGGCAATTCGGGCACGCCATAGGCGCCGCATAGAGATGCAGTGGCCACTCTTGGACCTGATTTCAGCGGACCCTCGGTAAATTCTCTTCTTTAGGCGAATAGACCCCACTCGGGCTGTGAGATTTCAGGGCAAAGTCTGGAGAATCTCGGGCCCTATCAGGGGCTGGTCGAGTCATTGCGACGGTGCAGGATAATGGACCCCGGTGACTTCTTGCAGTAGTGGTTGACGGCCGGCAGTTAATACGATGATACCGCCAATGGCACGCTGATAGCTTCTCGGTGGACAACCTCTTATTTGGTGGTGCACAACGTTGTATGCAGCAGCTATATATGAAAGGACCTGCCCAGATATTGAACTCAGTCGGCCTTGGCTGCCTAAATGCAGAAGGTTGAGAGGATGGGTGAAATACCAAGAGATCTAGCCTGATCAACTGACTGGAACCGCCCGAGCATACCATTATCCAGTATAGAGGTAGGTAGGTACGAGTTGTAGGCTGAACTTGCTCACAATATGCCTCCTCGAAAGGTCTGTTTTGCCTATGTCAAGATGTGTGAAACGGAAGATAAGGAAGAGCAGGCCACTCAAGCCGAACACTAGCGAGAGCGCGAGCGCGAGCACATTCAAAACCTTCTCGCGCCGAGCACAACCACAGAAAATGGCATATTATTTGGCTCCTCACATGGAATATGGATGGGAGGACACAATTTAGTCAAAACGATCTCCATTTTTGGCTGAGCCTACCTCTAATCTGCATTATCCTTCCTGGTCGGTCTTTCAGCTAGGCTGCCCAGGCTGACCGACTTGGCAAATCATGCGCTCGAACAGACATACTGCGGTATCAATTTGACACAACGAGTACGTTATACGACCACGGAATGAGGCGAACCCATAATTCATATCCAAATCTGTGATAGATTGGTGCAGGCGCTGATTACGAGAGCCTACATATTCTTCAATGCCCAACAAAGTCCATGCACTGTTGGACACTCGCGATATGCACCGTATGAGCTGTGCCTTCCAATACATAGAGATAAGTGATGGAATTTGTTTCAAGCAACCAAGACAGCCCATATCTAGCCATCTTAATATCCATTTTTAAGACTATTGCCGATTACACAGGTAGGGCATAGGTATATCCATGATCTTCTTTGCAGCCCCTCCTTACCTGGTAACACAATTCCCTGTTCCTACCTCCACCCTCAGAATTCTCTCCAAACAGTTTTTCACAGCATCTTGGTTCGGCCGTTGAATTCACCCCCAAGCACCCTGACAGGGTCCTTTACCATTCCCATAACACCAAAATACAGTGGTACCGCCTCGCCGTCTTTCGGCGTGGAACTGAAATAATCCACGTCCAATATTTTGTCTCTGACCAAGGGACAATTTTTAGAGAAGCTGATTGCTGGTTTAATGTTCTCGGAGACCTGGCCGAAATAACCCCAGCCCTGCAGACCAGCGATCCTGACCTGAAACGCGAACATCTGGCCGTAAGAGCTCTCAACCATGCAGCTAAATCTCAGTCGCGGCGTTCGTGAAGATTGGTGTCCTGGGCCTGGGGTAGGTACGCTCGTAGGTAATGAAGTTCCTCGCGTCTCTCGAACAGGAAGATGGGTTGTGCGGTTAGCGAAGACACTTGCCATAAAAAAAGAGAGGAATTCTAAGGAAATACATGCTTGCCGCGCTGTATTGAAGAGACTCTGAACTAGGAAGACGATGAAATGCAGTGCCTGGGCAGAGCTGAATCTTTGATTCTGAAAGATAAACAAGGGTATGCTAAGCCTTCAAGGCCTTGGTCGTGAAACCTCTTTAACTTATAGAACGTAATCTCGACCGAGTCTCTGCTAAATGACACAGCAAAATCGAGGCTCAATCCTGTAGGAAGGCAGGCCAACTCTGGATTCTGCCTCTAGGAAGCGAATTTCGACTTGATAAAAGAAGCAAGGAGGAGAAGAGATAAAACAAAACCAACAGTCCTGAAGGAGACATCCTGATGTTGGTATTGTACATTTCCAGGAAGACCAACGGATCCTTCAACATGTCGTTGCATCAGGAGCGGACAATGCGGGCTAAGCTAGGCCCCTATTTTAAGCGATAAACCCCGAAGTCCCAAGACCCGTTGGTCGTCTGATGTGTGCCCAGTATTCCCTCCCATACACACGACAGCCTCAAAAATGTCTTGGGTTACCTATACACTTTTCTTCCCTTGTCTTTTCAAATCTCTAAAGTTTGTCAATGCACCTTTTCTGTATTCTTTCATATTGACACCCATGATGATACCCCATCTTGGGCCTAGAGCCTCACGAACCCTTTCTGGATTCAGACCAACTCCAGGTTCTCTCCCACACATGATGCGGCCAGTATGCGCACTCGAGTGAATTATTTTCTGACTTCTTGAACGACGTACTTCATCAAATACCTTAAAGGCAGTGAGTAAGTCTTGTGTGTCTTCGACCTCTCCAAATAACGCGTCAAGGATCATTGCATCTTCAATTGCCTGTCCAGCACCTGCGCCTGTCAAAGTGTTAAAGCTTGTAGAGCCTCTAACAATTGGACGCCTTGCTCCAGAGAATCAATGGAACTTGACTTACCTTGCCAAGGGGCCATTGCATGGGCCGCATCGCCCATCATACACACATGGCCTCGAGTAAATGTTTGTGCGTCAATTTCGTGGTGCCACTGAGAATATGCGCGGAGGTCCGGGTTTCCAGACAGTAGCTGACGATGCCTTAGTTCCTGCGCATTTAAATACATTCAGAATCCGTGGTTCACTCACTTTAATCATATCACTTGCAATAGGAGAATTCGTCCAGCCCGAGAAAGCCTGTTCCAACGTCTCCTGATCGAGAGCTCGACTCCAGTGATCAGAATCCCAGGTACTGACCATCACTGAAGAAACGCACTGCACCGACTCTCCTCCATCAAGTACGTCGTGCATGAAAAATCCGCCCTCTCCACACCATCCATATTGTCTATCTTCCTTGAAATACTCATCACCTAAAGCTTCCCTGGCCTTTTCAATAGAAACCAAGAAGCGGCAATCCCAAAATCCAGCAAAATATGGTAGCGAAGCTGGATGATCTCCAAGAATATATTGCCGTATAATGCTGTGGATGCCGTCAGCTCCGATGACCCCGTCGAATACCTCATGGCTACCATCTTCAAATCTGATCGTCACCTTGCCATCTTCATTCTCCGAAAGTTCTGTAAGTCTTTTATTGGCATGCAGGGTCCCAGCTGGGACAGGCCTAAGCAGCCCATCCAGAAAAGCGGCACGGTGGACAACCAGAGATTGCTTCTCCTTCGCCATTTCGAGTAGTGTCTCGCCTGCATGAGGACCAGAGCCCTAATAGTTATGATCAGTATGAAAAAATTTCGCGCCACAGACTACTCACGATGATTACACGTGTAGAGTTCATGCGTACGGCTCCAGCGCTGTATAGAAGGTCTATTAGGCTTGGATCCATTTCAGTGAGTGCTGCCTGAGCGTTACTGGAGAGGCCAACTGCAGCACCACGCTCAGAGAACTGGGCACCAGCTTCGTAGACATGAAGATCGAGATGGGAATATTTCATGAGGGCATGGAAAAGAGTGGCACCGGCGAGTCCGCCACCAATAATGGCGACACGGAGCCGTGGAGATTCGTCCATGGTTGTGTTAATATGCCAAGTTATCGCAGCAAAATCCTCAGTCTGCAATTTTTTCATGATTTACGAGACCTTGAACAGTTAGACCCTTGTCCAAAAGGTGATACCGCGTAAAAGGAAGGAGCGACCCAGCAAGCAGTACAACCAGACCAACGAGGCTCAGCTTGGCCCAACATGACTTCTGTAACCTGTGTATCACGTTGGAGATTTCAAATTTATCCAAGCTTATATTAACCATCGATAGAACATCAACCACCAGAGGGAGAAGCTGTGAAACGTTACAATGTCGTTGTCAATCGAAAACTATCATTGCATTCTATGTTTGCTCAGCTTCTAGATACAAAAGGCAACGGTAGCGAAAAACACACTTCAGTGAGTTTCTACTTGAAGTTTCTACTTGGAATTACAGAAAGTTGATATCTGAGACACCGGGCTGGCCGAGACCCGTTTGTATTGTTGCTAGAGTGGCTCCTGCTTCCATATTACTGGAAGGTTCGTCATACGCTTCAACTAACTAAAATTTTCGGATCCCCTCAAGTTTGAATCTCTCACACACTCTCAATATATCGTAGTTCATATGCTGAACATGAGTCTGCATCATGCTCAGATGATTTCTTGGCAAACCGAAAGCCTGAGCCTGCGGAAGCGTTTTCCTCAATATGAGAAAACTCCTTTGAGCGGTTATATATCCGAGAGCTTCTCCCAGATGTAGAGTGCAGAGAGAAGACGCTTTTAATACTATTCAATATTGATGTTGCAGATAGCCCTTTGAAAAGAGCACTCGTCGCTGGCAGGCAGCAGGCGAGAAGTCCCATGCCAAGTTCGACAAGTAGCCAAGATGTTGCGCCAGTAATCATCACTGAAAGTACGTAAGCTTGTATATTGAATCTCAAGGTGCTTTGAAGGACTTGCAGTTTTGGTCCGCTCTTCGGTCGAAGCCCACTGTTCACATATTAGAAAGTTCCAAGTATATTGACAGTTATCGAGTTCCGCTTACTGTTCACAATTTCCCAAATAATGACAAAACGGCCTATTGAAGCTCCGATTGCTCTGGTAAAGTAAGCTATCATTCTCCGTAGCTGTTGGGCAATACAAACACGCTTCCTAGAAGGAATACCAAGCTGACGGCAATTTTCTTGGCAGTCCGAAGTTGGAGATTCCACAACTACATCTCTAATATCAGCTTCGGTAATACAATGAGTTCTGGCTGAACTTCACCAGTGGTAATGGGATCAGAAGAATGATCGCATCCGTGAGAAAGTCGCTGAGCGTGAAACCATATTCTGTTCTCAGTGAATTTTGGCAGTACTTCATGGTGTTCTCTGCTGTTCCCCACCAAGCACTGAAATGAGTACCACACATGAACAAATATGCGAGCTCGAATGCGGCACCCCATACAGCAACAGCACATATCATTGTGATTATGAAGAGTCGTGGAAATCCCGTGCCGTGGGTACAGAAAATCCGGTGGTAGAAAAACAGGAAGCTCAACTTCGCACATGCTAGTCCTGGGATAGTCATGAGGTCTACCGCAAGTTCAATCTGTACGATAATGTAAGCATAAGGCTTTATATATTGGGAGAAAGGCACACCTTTGTAACAATGACAGTAGCCGAATTGACTATGTTTAACTCTGATCTGGAGGTCAAGCTCCTCTGCTCTGTCATCGAAGGAGTAGGGTATCCGCTGGCATGTTTCGCAACACCTGTCCCACATATCGGCCATTGATATTTCCCATCGAGTTTTGAGCCACTCACCTGCGATCATTGAAGCACAGGACCCCATCAGTAAGATCTATTCAATTTCATCAGTGTTCAATATACTGCTTCGGGAGCGTCTAGTACTGACGAGAGCTGGTATCGTGAGCCAGTCATCCGCTTGGAGTGACATCTTCTGTCTCTTTCTTGCATAAAACCTTGCAGAGACTACTAGAGTATTCAGCATAGGAAAGATAATCGAGATCGCAAGATTATATCCTGCATTCTGATAGTAACGAGCACCTAATGGCTCCATTGGCTCATTCTCCATCATATGCCCGTATTAGAGATCACCGGTGCCAAAGTCCAGAAGTCAGTTTTGACTGCAGATTGAATATTTGCCAGCTCAGCATCCAAAACCCAAATTTTCAGAGGAGTCAAGACAACATAAATATGAGATATATGGACTTGATGCACCATGTCGGAGATCTTTGAAAGTTCAAGTTCAAGATCTTAAAATGCAGATTCAGCTCTTAAGCTCATGTAGGATCAACAAGCCTTCGAAGGAGGTGCCATGCCTTGCCTCTCCCAGAGCCTTCGGCCGTTTGCTGGAGTATAGTTCTATTTTGGTATTTTACTCTGCCCTTCTGCTATTAGTAGATTGAGAACTAACAATGCTTCTGCATACGAAGAAACATTGCTTGGCTACTCGATTAGTGCGAGTTATTCCCCTCATGTAGCACGATGGCTGTATCGTAGCAGGTGATATAGGCTGCTTCAAAATAGTAGATTGATTTGATGCATAATGTCGTGGATCGCACACACACATAGGTTCGCATCCTCGCAATCTAACTGGAGAGTTGTAAGCTCGGTGGAACATGATATGGTTCAGTATTACCACAGGGCTAACCAAAATTTCCTCTTGTCCCCCGAAACCGTTGGACAATGTGCCATTGGCGTTTCTCAGCTTCGAGACACAACACTTATTCGTATCGTATTCCATTCTTGCTCAATGAGAAAAAAATAGATTTCTTGGTCAAAATGAAGAATCTACTCGTTCATCTTCTGCCAGCTACCAGCGAGTATTGGCTACTTGCATCAGTTGTATTACCAGTCTGCTGATTCGAGTATGTTTTTGGGCACATACAACAGCTCAGCTTCTCATGGCACATGTAAGACTCGGTCCGATTATCAAGAACACATGTCTAAAGCTTGATATGACGCCAGAGAGCAAGATTACTTAGTTTATGGATACTTACCTTGCTTTTTCGAAAGCTAACTTGACAATTGTTTTTTAAATTTCTCAATGTAGATTGTCTTCATACTTGCCATTCTTGAAGAATCCCAGACATGACCTTTCTGGACTAAGACCTATGCAGAATGGTACACAGAAAGAGATACTAAGTTTCAAAACATATATGCTCTACTGAAATTATCTGTCACTTGCACCTTTCTGGACTTCCTGCTCTAAAACAACACAAATCCATTATTTCTCGTGCCACTGAAGGAACTGTTTTCTACCTAAGTCTGTAGGACTGGTCGTTTGTATTTGAAGACTCAAATCTACCAAATACACTGATCACTGTCTGTCGCCATCTTTTCATCTAGATGGTATCAATAATGCTTGAACTTTCGCTTTCGCTCGAACTGGTAGACTGACCTTTGTCCCTTTCTTTGCAAACTCGAATCAAACCAGTGCCACTGACCTCGTCAATCTTGACCACCTTAATCTTGGGTTCCTCAATTGGTAGAGCCACCGAAAGTCCCAGAAAGAAGCCCGTAATCACAGAAAAGACGATGTAGCCTTTCATAGCGGAGGTTTCTGCTGTATTCTAGCCTGGACAGATAGAATGGTAGTTTGTAGGTCTTGCTAAGTTGGGAGGTTCCGAAGGTTTTCGAACGATTAATCAATTGCGAAACCCTTCTTTGATATCCATGAACCCTCAATCAGTGCATATCGCAGCGAAGTGCCCTCTTCTTCCATGTGTTGTTACGACCATATTCGTTGGCGACTGTTTAGCTCACTAATGCTGAGAACCTACCTGTCGTGGAACTCGCCCCCGTTCTCGATGCCTCATGTAAGACAAAGAGCCATGTCAAAAGACCTATTTGTACAGAGGATTTCCCACATATAATGCATAATAATGTAGTATTGAGCACAAAATGGTACACATGCACCGTTGTCGATGATTCTGCAATGGCACCGGTCATAAGTACGGGTTGAAGTGCGGCACAGATCTCAGCCAAAGGATTCGGTCAAGTGAAAATGCTAGAATGTAACAAATAGCGTGATACACAGCATGGCGATAATAGATAGAGCAGCTGAACAAAACTGGCTGAGTTGTCATTGCCCAGCTTATGCAATACTTTTGCCCAAGACCAGCTATGCCCAACATATGACAGCAGAATGAAACAACATGTACGTCCACCCCGGCTTTGAGCAACTATCCGCGTAAACCACTTCAGCCTTTAGAAATCAGTTTTGAGGCCGGTGAAAAGGCAGATGAACGGATATTGGCCACATGTAATTCGGGTTGAAGCTTTCGCAAGCTCCAATTCTCTTGGTTGTTGCGGCTTCTTGTCTAAGTATACCTTATTCAGGCAGAGTAAACCCACGGAGAAGGAAATGAATCTCATTACTTCTAAAAGCGGATATGCGTTTCTAACAGAAAATGGACTGAACAGCTTCTGTGATAAGGCCAATAGCATCAATAAAGCATCACAAAAGGGACCCGCCTTGAGCCGCCTAAAGCTCTGGATCTACGCATATATTACCATACTCCATGTAATCGTATTAGCTTTGGTATGCCTGTTGATCCCCCCTCAAGCGCAAAAGAGAGAGGTTTCTCGATCGTTCTGTAAATAAAACTACCAATCCGTTGGAGAGACCAAAACTGACAGATACCAGCTCCAGCAACAACCTCGCTGAAGTTTGAGACCAGGAAAAGCTACCCAACAGATGGGGAGCATAGTGCTTTTGCCGGGCCGCCCAGTCCCGAAAATGACTTCGCATGGAACCGGTTACTGAGGCGTAAGTGACGCTGCCATCAAAATTCTTGCCCTGGATGTTCAAACAAGAAACTGATAATCCTTGAGCATCTTTCTACAACGCTTCTGTAGAAGATTTGATAACTGCGGGAGAATCAATCGAAGACTCGATTGAACTGGTTGATGGAGGCTATGTGGCATCAACTTCTGTCTTTCACGACCTGCATTGCCTGGTGAGTTTTCCATGCTGTTAATTCCTATTTCCAGAACAAGCTTATCAGGGACCAAGAGAAAAATCAAGCTATATGTTTATAACACACACCGTGATAATTTTTCTGAGCTGCAATTACAGAATCAGCAAGCACATTTAGGTAATCTGATTTCGAGTGCTCAGGAAGAAATGTTTCTGATATAATTTCATCCAGATCATTGCATTGAAGCCCTGCGCTTGTCTACGATGTGTGTGGGTGATGTAGGCATGTATACCTTTCGTTGGCACAAAACCCGTCAAGCGCGACAGGATATCAAGACCAACTCGATGCGGAAGTGTCTGGTGTGGGATACATTGGACCAGTGGGCAAAGCCGAGAATGGTTACTGAAGATAATAAGGTGAAAGATACAAGGTCTTGAAGAAGACACTCTTTAGGCTCATCATTCCAGCATGAGCATTCATATTAAACCACGTCGTAATTTCAGTCCATCCCACACGTGACCTGAAGGCCTGGAGAGAAAGTAGTCAAAGAAATCCTTGAGAACTACTCATGGTATACGACAGCCTGACAATCTCCAATGATTTATCGAGAGCGGGAACAGAAATGACGCATAACACTTAGTACGACTTGGAATCTTCATCCATTCTACGGTCATTTCTTCTGAGTAGCCTTCCTCGAAGAGAGATCAAAGTAGAATCTATTCCACGCAGCAAAAGTTCCAATCCATGGAGTCTTGGCACGCATTGTCAGTAAACAGATCTTCCATCGCGCAATATAGGTATCATTTATGCTTCGTATGCCACCCCATCTCTAATCTTAGTCCAGTCCTTGCCCCTTTTTCTATGTATGCAGGAGAGAATCTCAGCATATTGGAATCCACGACGACGGGTGCCCACCGCTGTTCTCTGGCACCGACAACATTTTCCGGCTTAACGCTCTGATCGGCTTCGAGATTCGGAGTTTCATCTTTGAGGACTTCCACGACGTAAATTTTGGCTGAACTAGGTGCAGCCGGTTAGTTCATCGATGGAGAAGAATGCAAGATAATCACAAAGTTGAAGTACCTCGTGTCAGGGACATTGCCAATAAGCAGATGCAAGTCAGTAAACTGGTCAAACATCCTTCCTAGTGCAGGCTTGACTGAATTATCAGTGAAAAGCGAATTGAGATGTGCCATACTTGTTTTGTCTGTAGATGTCATAAGTTAGCAATGATATCGGAACCTTGGCTATGTATCAGACCACAAGGGCAAAGAACTAGAAACTTCGAAATTAGGGTTTAACTCACCTGGCTGCACTGTATTAGGCGAGGCAACGGTTCTCAAAATAATCAGAATGTTGAAATCATGAGATAATCTGACCAGTGTTCTGGCTAAAGTCATCAATGTCAACCCATGAGACTATGGTTGATGAAACATCAATCGATGATTAAATACATACCGAGTGTAGCTAGAAGATCATATGCTGCCATCTGTTAGCTGCTGGTGCCAAAGCACCATGCAAGGAATGACTTACCTTCACTCTTCCCACTGGAGAGTAATGAAGTGATCAAGACACCCATGTTGTCGACAAAAAGGATTTCGGTGTTACTTTCAAAGAGTGTTCTTTCACTCCCTCCACCTCCCAAGACTTCCCATAGGCCCATGATATCGAAGACAGTGTCGATATCCACCATTTGAAGGCATTGCATAACTTTCGCTTCAAGATCGTCATCTATTTTGGAACCCGGGACAATGAAATTAGGCCTCTTCACGCCCTTGAGTGCGGTTGCGTGTCGGAGACGATATCTGATAATATCAGAAAGCAGCTGAACAGAGAAATTTCCTGAGACATCTATGACAAGTGCTTTCCTGCTGGTAGTGCCTTCCTGTTCTAAATGAGACATGACCACAGAAGCAATGGCATGATATGCAATCTATGATTATGTTAGAAGGAGACTGAGTGATATTCTCCCTTCGTTATGAGAATACATAATGAAACATAAGAATAAAAAATAAATTAGCGACAATATAACTTACCAATCGTCCTGCAGTATCCTCACCATTAACACCAACAACAATACCTCTCTCGAATCCTCCTCCACCAAGAACATGATCATCAATCTCGCCACAACCGGTACTAATTCTTGCGCCTTGAGATGCGAATCTTCTCCTTGCCTTCAATTCGTTTTGAAGAAGCACGGAACCCAGGATTGGCAGGGCTGGCTGAGATGCTGAACGGTCTATTTCAGGCATGATGGAAAGGCGTGGGCTTGGATATAGATATCAGCGAACTCAAAGGTACTCATCGCTAGCGCGTTGACGTACATAGCTTCTGAATTAGGGCATCTAGAGCATGCCTGACTGAATGATCCCAATATCACATATTGTTTTATTATGCTCTTGAGGCCTCCTTCAGTTGACGAGGTTCAGCGCTAAGAAGCGAGGTCCCAAATTCCAAATCAGGGTCCATCTTAATCACCAGCACTCACAGAGAACTGTTCTACAGACAACTCAGTCCCTGAATAGCTTCACTTTCCTCTCTGCTTCATCTGGCCGAAGATTAGGAGATCTTTCTTACACTTTCCCGATCTCAGAAACCACATTCCGCAGAGCGCCAAGCCACGTGCCTTGATTTAATCCCTGTCTTGGTCCAGACCGACCCAAAAAACCTCCTCGTGGCTCGGCCGAGCGCCGCCCATTTCAGAAAAGGAAACCAGAAGTTGATCTCCAAATCGCAGATGCGCAACAGAAGCTGAAAAGCTCTCTGCATTGCTGGATTTTACCCTATCAGAACTGTCTTAAAGTTTATATTACTTTAGGAATCGAAATCGCGGGCAAACGGCTCGCTTTGACATGTCTGGAAAGCTGCATCTAGGCTGAGAAGTTGGAAAGCCACGATCCGTTAGTTTCGCTAGGAAAAGGCCATGGAGAGCTGATCTCAGATGCGATGTGCAACAAAAAAATTAAACCAGCTAGAGCTTTCATGTTTGGATGCATTGCGACTGGTTTATCAACAACTGGTATCTGTTGTTAGAGCAGGGGACTGGTTAGTTTGCCCGTTCATATATTGGTACACTAAAAATACATCATTCCGGCTCTGAACATCCAGAGTCCATCTCCCTGCGGCTATGTCCTTGTGCATTCGTTCTCACCGAGACCAGCATGTTTGCAGACATGCAACAAAACTCTCCCTTTTCGTTTTAATGATACAAGACATACATTAGCCGGTGTTCCGCATAGCTTCTTTTGGGCATGGAACATGAATAGATCAAATGATCTACCAATATACCGGGAAGCGAGCCAACTCTGTCCCTTGATCAAATTTCCTTTCGGCCTCCGAACACAGTTACAGAAAAGCAGGAAAGATCATCATTTGAAGATATGCAACAAAGAATTCTTGTTCCTGTTCAAACAAAGGATTCCATCTAGATTGGTTCGACATCGGTGTGGTACAGCCAAGGCTGGCTAGTATATGGTACTCTTCTCTGTAGGACGAAACTTTGTGCTGCATTCGAACTGATAATTCATCAATCTCGCAGATGAGCAGACTGGAGCAGTGTCATTACAGAGTAATTCCGAAAAAATAGAAGTTATATCTAGAACAAATTCTTGACCAGTAGCTCTGCTTTTAAACTAACTCTTCCATCAGCACTCTCTGGTTACCAAGTCTCTACCAACAACCATCCCTTCTCAGCTTCTTCCTGCACATATGGCAAGATCGGCGACTACGACGTGCAACAATAATTCTCCCCTTTTCCTCTTTCGTTCGTATATTGGTCACATTTTGGCTAGGGCTACCGGGCTGATATCTTCACAAGCCTTCGTCTGCATTCTTGGAAGAATTAGACTCTTGGCACGCGAGGACTTTACTTAATTTTGCGATCAGCGCTCTGCAGACTTGCAACGGAAGCTGATTCTTAAACTATTCAGGGACATCCACGCAAAGAGCCGCGCGATCAACCATAAATTGTCCAAATGCGGGTTGTTTTGGGAGTTGCTTCAGCCACTGAGCCGCCCTCTCGGTTCCGTCGGACCACCTTCATCTCCGCCGACTGACCGGTCACACTTTCAACGATATGCGACATAATTTCGTATCTGGCTTCTTTTCGGACCTCTAAAAGCATCATTGGCGCGCAGGATTCTGTTCCCCGCCTTCGTCGGGTTCCCTCGTATCTGAGCTCCCAAATATTGAAGCTTGGCAATAATTTACGACCTCCTCTTTTCTCTCCAGCGCGAAAATGCAACGTTTTCAAGAAAGATCAGCCCTTTTGCAGACTTGCAACAAAATCTCTTTTACTCTTTAAATGCATCTTCTCTTTTGGGGTACGCGGAGATTATTTTCGATAGAAAGAATATTCCAACAGGCTTCCAAACCTGCTCTAAACCCTACGAACGATGTGCGGATGCAGCAAAATCGATGATCTACGCTACCCGGGCTCGTCGGCTCTTCGTGTTGTCCGTTTTGGGCGATGTCAATGGATGATCTCAAAAAATTCGACATGCAACAAAGCAAAGCTTTGAAAGAACTGTATTGCTCTAGTTTGGTTTGCCTCGATTCCGTTCATTAAAGTTGGCACGGGGTTCTCAAAACCCGTAGCGTAGAAAAGCCATAAATTCAATATATTTGTTTCGGCAGTCTTCTCCCGCGCCTACAGCCGCTCTTCCATTTCCGGTATGAATAGAATGTTGATCATTTGCGACATGCAACAAACTTCACATCTCTCTGTTTCTAGTGAACAATGACCCTCTTCATTTCCTCATATCCAAGATTTGATGGAGGTGATGGGCTGTGAGCTGGAGTTGAAACCCGAAACAGCGGCACAAACAACCACGCCATAATTGCATTGCCAAAGCCTTTTCCTTGGCAGACCATTTACCCCTCTGCTCTTAATATTTAAGCGAATGGCCTAGGCCCTCTTATATTCGCGCTACGCAAGCACAACTTCAAGAACTGACAGCGCCTGCGGCAGGGACAGCACAAATTGCTTTTCTCTTCCATGTCCAATATCACCAACGTCTGACGCAGCCAGAGAATTCTCCTATTCGTTCTTCTGGAATTCCACAGAAGAAGCATAGCTTCCACGTTCTCCCACGTGTTACCACGTTTTGATGATTGGTTTCACCAACTTCAGCCACAATCATATATATCACAGTGATCTCCATGCTCTGGACGCTATTTATCGTCTCTCGTTTGCCCAGAACAATGTTGATCTACATGCGATGTGCAACAGAGCCTCACCTCTATCATGATCTCGCATTCCTCTTGCAATCGGGTCGTTCAAGGCGAGTTGCCTTGCCATCGGGACGTTTCAGATCCTATGAGGTGGTAGTGCATCCCCAATCGGCGGAATCTAGACCTGCGCGTCGCCCATGTTAACGGCCTCGATCGGCGCTCTGACTTGCAACAAAACTCTCTCGTCTTCTCAATTCCCGGAACCCCCAGCCTTTTATTCGTTGAAAATATTAGCTTATTTATATCGGTGTCTTTTATATATTGATTTCGAGGCGTATGCTTATGCCTCGTTAGAGCAGACAGACCACAGGGCTTCCTCGCAACTACGGAGGCATCAAGGACTTGGTTTTGTCGATACACAAATCGCCCGGATGATTTTGCACGAAGGTAGGCAATAATTTTGGAGCTCTATACCTTTAAAAGGCGGGCAAATTTCAATATCGTTTGTCGATAGATCTTGGGTAGCCGCTGGATATAGCCCAGGCTTCTTCAATTATCTTCCAAGGCGATTCGAAGTGCAACAAAAACCATCGTTCAGCCAATTGCGATCAACTAAATATGTTTACCCTCTCCTACCGTATTTTACCTTTTCTGGCGCAAAGTTGTGCTACATTCGGCTTCTTGCTTCTGACCGAGCATGCAGCTTGGGAAGATTCCAAAATTCACATGGTTCCTCGGCGCGGCCCTATTCAGCAATCGCTCTCAAAACTACATTTCAAAACCGTCATAGACTTTCGTGCTTTTGTTCGGTCATTATGTTCTGTAACCTGTACTTCCATCTGAACTCCCTGACACACCCGGGTCCAAGGAGGTGTCACAGGGCCCAGGTCTGGGGATTTGGGTAACTTAGGGCCCGTTATTGAAAGCTTATAATAGCCCTTAAAATGGTATAGCGTGCGGATCTGGGTTCTAGAGCAAGATGATCTACAATGCGGCATGCGACAAATCCTGCTCTTTCTTACATTCACTGAAGAGGTTGCCCTCTATTGGCTTCTGTCCCAACGTTCATCATGACTGCTAGGAGAGAGCCCATTCTTTTTCTGAAATGTCAATAAATAAAACATATTATTACAAGGCCAGAAATGCTTCCCAAGGATCAGAACGCCAAAAACACTAAAACTACTACACGTGATTGCTGGTAGTCTTATCAACTAAAAATTCCCAGTCATCCAGTATTCAGAACTGCAAGAAAACAAACAATACAAAATGGAATGTAATCAAGAATACCCGCATGCAGCAATACAAACAAACATTTTGAAAGTTTTGTTGCATGTCTGATTTCAGTTGATCGTCGCCCATCTCGCCGATCCTGCGTCTAGACCCGTCACGCGGCATCCACGTTCGAGAACCTGAGACAGCCGTGGAAGCCACCTCGTGGCTTGGCCTTCACATGCACCTCGCATATTTCTCCTGTTAGGATTGCCAGCTGGTTCAAAGTTCCTGGGGTTTGATTTGTTTTTCTCTGATTCTATTTGGTGGTGGTGGTGGTGGTGGTGGTGGTGGGTGGTAGAGTTTGTAATTTGGACTGTTTGATTAGTGTACCTCTGCCGTGGGGCTTTCGGAGTGCCGGGCGTGTGGCCACAAGGCTGAATTGAAACATTCAGGTCCTTTCTAGACGCCTTTGTCTCATTGAATGAGGAGATCCTATTCGTTGCAGGGATAGGAAGAGCGAGAAGCACGATACTATCTGCCACCGTGACAGCCCTGCGCTGAGTTGTGGACGCATAGCTTCCCGAATCTCATGTTGCTAACTACGTGCTAGAACGATAAGAGAGCAATTTGTACTGACGTCATTTAGAGATTGAAGTACTGTAGATTTTAGCACATGTCAGAGGTGGTTGGTTACCAGCAAAGCATTTGCCAAAGCCTTTGTTTCCGTATCCCTTTATCACCATGCTTTGGACTTGGATCTTGAGAAAATGCTAATTAAAGAGAGAAGTTCTAGCATACTTACTACACAATTGTGCACTAAACGCCCAATTATGTAGCACTCATTCAATATACTACTCCCATCAACCGTAGAGATTCTTAACGCATTTGTATCCCCGGCTTACGCATACAGTAAACTTGCTATAGATATAAACACAACTCCTCGCTTTTTAAGTGCACCTGCTCAGTAGTTGATGTTGTTGGCAAATCTATCAGCAAAGAAATAGGTGATTTGAAGTACGAATCCCTAAGTTTACCCGCTTGTCTCTGATGATGGTAGACCAATGATTGCCCATCTTAGAAAGGCCACCGCTATTGAAGGTTGCGAAGGAGACAGCGATGATGATGATAATTAATCAGCAGCCTTAGAACGTATTTAATATTTAACTAAATTCAGGATGTAGAAAGGCGGGACGTAATGAAAATCTTTACTTCTATACAACCATCGTCCATAACCTCATTTCGAGCACATTTGTTCTCGGCGCTCTCAATAATCGAATAACCCGAAGCTCGATTAGCAGTCCTCTCAGCTGAGAAATGCTCGGTGACAAATTTCCCGTAGATGCGATGCCAGCAGCTAGATATAAAATATGGGTTTCTTCCGACTCATGTGCTGCAGCACAAATATCTAGTTGCGTTCTTACCTAACTTACTGACGTCGAGAAGTGGGGCAGCCCAAGAAATACGGAAGAAAGACTCAGAATGCGTGAGGGGCTATCCATCGCCATCCTTCTTGATTACGCTGTGTAATTGAGAAGCCGTCGCCCAAAAACCTGGAAATTCCACCACTTGATTGTGTGGAAAGCTGCATTTGGCATTCACAAACGGCAGATTACAAGCAAAGCAAACAAGCCCAAACCCAAATATCAATCTCTACAAAAGATCTTTGCTGCCCAGATTGTAGACGAGCTGCGAAGGATCTTGGGAGAGATAAGGAAATAAACATTCTCTACAGAAAGCGGAACAGGAAAGGAAAATGAGCGAAAGGACAACGCCCTCCCCGCGGCCAATCCAAGCCCCACCAAGAGATGTGAGTTTTCTTCGGCCGCATCCCAACACATTGACGACAAACATCTAACACCCCGCCGCAGCTCGAAGCCATAGCCCGCAGCGACGCCTCCCTGACCTTCGAGCGCTTCACCGTCCAGGAGGCCTGGGACTTGGGCTCCGCGCTGCGCGAGCGGCTGATCCAGTTCCCGCAGTCTGTAGTGATCAACATCGCGCTCGCCAACCAGAACCAGACGCTCTTCCACGCGTGCACGCACTCGGGCATCATGCCGGATAACGATATATGGGTGGCGCGCAAGCGCAAGACGGTGCTGCGGTGGGGCGTCAGTACGTGGTATATGAGTTGCAAGTTTAACGGCGATGAGCTGGCGTTCCGCGATAAGTACGGGCTTGGGGAGAGCGCTGGCGAATATGCGATTCACGGCGGTGGCATCCCCATCCGAGTTACGGGCGTTGAGGGTGTCGTGGCCGTGGTGGTTGTGAGTGGCCTGAAGCAGGATGAGGATCATGCTGTGATTGTTGAGACTATCCGGGAGCTGTACTATTGAGAAGTCTCTCGGTCTGCTCTGGGACATGGTGTATGGGTACAAGTTGTAGCATACCGAATGATCATAAGGTGTGGTGCTAGATTATATCACCGGGAAGAAGCATTTGCGCTGGCAAAGAGATCCTAGATGGCGAATATTTCTAGCCCATTCTACATTAGAGGGGAAGTTTATAGCCAAAACTACTATATGCCTCAAATTTCTGAGACGTAGGATTGGTTTAACTTCGTCTTGAGAATAATTCTTAATTTTGATGAGTATTGGCAAAGTACGACTTGTGAAGGCTTTCGAACGGGACCTAAGGGACATTAAAGCAGGGTGCCAGATCAATTGAAGAGATGACCTTTTGGCAGATGAGAAGAGGAACACTGAAGTGGTGCAATATCTTTCCTCAGTTTCGGACGTCAAGGCACCAGAAAGTGACTGCAGCCGTGCCACAAGCAATGTATAGTGCTTGATCTACCTTACCTATAGGCAAAGTAATGCGATCAACAGGAAGCGGACTAAATCCGTCTCCTATACCCGAGCCCGAATGCGTCGGCTGCCTAAGTTAGTAGTGCTTTTCAACCCTTCATCCAACGCAGATATATGTTTGTTTCTTTGTTTGCTCTTTGGGATGTCGCTCCTTTCCGCGTGGTATTTCTTTCGTCTGTTTAACAAATTCCTCTAGGCCCCTGGGTTAATCCAGTCCATGATTGTCTGTTAGCTCTTTGAAATCCGGTCTATGAATTGTTTACTCGAAGCAACCTCATTTTACATAGCTGCTTAGTTTCTTGACTATTAGTAACTTCCGAAGCCCAAGGCTATCTATTATATGTATACATAAGACATGGTCAATACGCACTGGGATCTGCTCCTACTCCATGTGCTAAAATGCCATCTCTAGTGACGGTCTCAGATCTACGCAATACCTATCTTTGCCCTCAACTTCCCGACCCACATCATCCTTCCCTCTTCCACCCTGACTGACCGTCCCTCCTCTCTTGCCCGCTGTGTCTCCTCTAAGCCCTTTTTACTGAAGCCTCCTGGTAACAAACACCACAACCCGACCAATGCCACCAACAATGCGAGCGCAAACGGCTGCAACACCTGCACACCTTTCGCCTCCGCAATCGCTCCCACCGCAAAGGGAAACAAAGCCGCTCCGCCTCCGCCAAAGGCACACGCGAAGCCTATGGCAGAGACATGGATGTGTTTGGGAAGCAGTTTCGTGGCTACGACGATGACCGCTGGAAAGAGAGGCCCCAGGAAGAAGCCGAGCCAGGCAGCAAAAACTGCGGAGGAGATGAAGGAGGGGATCAGCCAGAAGCAGAGCTCGAACGCGATGCTGATGAGAAGATAGGCGGTTATGGCGAGTTTTTCACCGATGCGGCCGGTAACGAAACCGAGAATCACACGGCCTATTGTTAAGCCTAGCCAGAATCCTGTCACGACCATGCCGGAAGGGAAGAGGCCACCGTCTCGTACATTTATCATGAAGGTTACGAGCCAGCCACCCAGCTAATTAAGAATTAGATTAGCGGTTGCTGAGATTAGGATTTGAATATTAAATATTGATAGATAGTCAGATCAGGATAAATTTTGAGAGCACTTACAGCGACCTCAACCCCCACATAACAGAGCAGGAAAATAGCACATATCCATGTTATGGGATTCAGTAATGACTCCTTGGTCCGAGAGTGTCCCGCGGGGGAATCCGTCTGAATGTTTGCAGCTCGATACTTGGCTCCTGATGCATCTTTGAACGTGGCAACACATATTATGAGCTCTACTACGGCTAGACCCAGCTATAGACGTGTCAGAGTTATGCGCAAGTTGGTGATTCATCGATGGGGAAGACAAGTGATCATACCATGACGTAGTAGAATGTGTACCACTGCAAATTGCCTTTGGCAACCATGCTTGTCGCGATCAGGGGAGAAATGGTCGCTCCCAAACCGTATGCACCATGTATGAAACCTAGCAGTTCGTTCGCGTTTTGCATATTGCCTACCCATGCATTCCACCCTGCATCCTACATAGAGTGTCAGTCAAGATTTAGGTCCAGGGAAGTTGGCAGTTTCCATAGGAGCCTTATGTTGAAATCTACCTAGAGATTGTTTTCAGAGATAGCAAGGATTAGTAGCACATACCAAAAGACCATTTCCAAAGCCGGTGATGACGAAGACGATTGGTAACACTGGATAAGGCGGGTGGACGCAAGTCACGGTATAGGATAGTATTTTACAGAGCGGTGTGATGACCTAAATGACCAAGTTAGCGCTTGTCCAAGATAGAGAGTCTTCCCAATGCTTTGGTCTATAAGTATTATCTCGTAGAGAAAAGGGAATCAGAAGAAACATTAGATTTTAGATGGATATGCTTGCTTACAGCAACACCTCTCTGTCCAAAACGGACATGTATCTTATTATTCAGGAAAGCCGCGCCTGTATAACCCAAAAAAGGGGAAAGAAATAAGAGAGAGACGACAGTATAGCTGATACCATAATATGTCTCCAAGTATCTGATAGTGGGTCAGAGAGGCTTAAGAATTTCCTGCGTCATAGAGAACCTACGGAATCAGAGCACCATAAGCTGCATCATTCATTCCCAACACAAGCATACTGAAGTTCACCGATAAATATCGGTAGATATTGATTCTGGGGTTATTCCATCGTTCAAGGCCTGCTTCCAAAGGCTTTGGGCTCTCAATTTTCTCTTGGGTGTCCATCCCACTTTCCACAGAAATTTTCTGTCCTACAATTGGGGAAGAATTGATATTGTCTTCAGGTGTTTGCTCTTGGAAGACATCTTCTAACTTCAGATTCTTTTCGGATGTCATCGCGGTATATGATGGTTGTTATCAAGACAGTATGAAATTGAACACCCGCAGATGGAAGGTCGATATAATGCCAGTTTAATCTTCCAAAGCTGGAGGAATCGGACAATATATGACCGACTTTTTGAAGACGAGTACACTACTCTGATATGTCAGATTTATAAGTACTGTAACACCAAACCCAGCATATGCTGAGTTTAGTCACATACCTCGCATTGAATCCGATGTTGTGTCCATCCTGAGGCTATATTGATAGCGATTGAAGAGAAACGAACGAATGAAAATGCCCCGGGCATATCAATACCAATTTGAGCTGGATCGGGGTGAAAAGTGGAGACCCGGAAGGGAGCCAGCCAACTATGGAGTCTAAGTGCTTCACCGCGAAGATCAAGCGAGGAGACGTCATTCACACATTCAGCGAAAAAAGGGCCGTTGCCGAATTTTAACCGGCAATGAGGGTCATATTGCCCTAGCTGTGACTGTTTAAATCTGTCCGTATGATGAGCCAAGATAATCTGTGCATTCAGCTCACGAGGCTCACATGACAAAAAAGGCTTCTCTGAGAAATTGTGCATCCCCAGAAAGGTTCAGCCGAAGTTCTCCCAGCACAGGGCAGGAATGGCGGGCCGTGGGCCGGCTACATCTAGGGTGATAGTAGAATTATTCTTTACATTTTTAAACGTTTTCGAAGGTCTCTGCAGCAAATTGACTACTTAGTCAGAGGGACTTAGAATGATCCGTGAGGCTCAGGGCATATGCCGCATGTCAACCAACCATCAGTTGCGGGACTGGCCAATAAGTGGGCGTCTTTACATGCTCTGTCCTACAGGACACGGCCGTCCTGATCAATATCACAACATCTATACTTCTGGCTGTTCTATAATTTCACATTTCGAGATTTGTCGGTCCCGCTCTCCCGTCCGACGTGCAACAAATTTCATGAACATTTCTGTCTAGGGGGCTAAGTTGAGCTCTTGAGCCAATCGAGTGAGGTAGAACTGACGGACTTCAGGAGGCAGACCTTCAAATGACTTAATAACCTTGCTAATATCCTGTCTCCCTTTCTCATATGCCTGAAGGTCCCGGTTACCGTAGACATCCTTTCCTGCTGCGTAACGGGATGGCTGTAAACCACGAAAGAACACGTTGATAGCAATACTAATGCCCGAGATGGGGGAAGCGGTGTGAACCCATAGTTGAGGCAGGAAGAGAACATCGCTGGATGATAAAATGGCTTCGTGAGGGTGAGTGCCAGACAGGCCACCATCCCGAAGCTTCTCGAAAGCATTAATATCTGAGCTTGAAGCTCCAGGTTCAAAATTGAATGCCTCGACGTCATAGGGTGGAAACAGAAGAAGCCTTTTAGTTCCTTGTATCTGACATAGAACATTGGACATTACATCATAATGAAGCCACATATTGACTGGCCCAGATATGCGGAGAACTGAGCTGTGAAACCCCTGATTGATAACATTCAACTCAGGTGGCAGTTGGAAGTCTGGTGCGATTGTAGGAAAGTCGGTTGCAACATTGGCAGGACTTTCCGAGGGATTGTTTGATGACAATGAACGAAGGTAGAGTTTTGCCCCATCCTCAGTCTGATCAATAAAGTCTCCAAACGACTTTGTGGAATACTGGAAGTTCTTTGCTGTGAAGCTCATGTGCTCTTCTGAAGCTTGATGCACCACGACCTAAGCCCGTTAGTCACAAGGTAGACGATATCCCTGTCGCATAACTAACCTCACGAGTTGATCCGATCTTTTCTTTGAGATAGCTTGGTTTCCATTTTTCTATACAAGAACCGAGCTTCAGTCCCTCAAGAATGACAGGTTTGTTGGATGCCAGGATTCGACTAAAGTCTTCTGTAGATTGCACAGTTACTCGCGGCACAGGAGCTACTGCATGCCCCGATAATTTCTGAGATGAGGAGTCATTAGCGATCCGAGAGACCTTATCAAGATTTGATGTTCCTTTATATCGCCACACTGGTTTAGTGGGTTTGTCACCATTGAAGACTTCTGTATCTGCCCTGAATATCGTGTAGCAACCTTTATTCCAGAATGTCCCAAAGGAAAAGCATACTGCTGAGCCTCCCATAATCAGCAAAGAGTGCCCATCCGAGTAGACGGAAGTTCCGATCTAACAATTTTCATTAGCAGTGTCAGTCGAGCAAAAGGACAGAGCAAAATACCAAGAGGGGCCGCGGCGCCACAGCCGCAGCTCCCACAGAAATGGAAAATCCCGTACTGGAATCAGATGTATCAAGCTCGAACACGCAGATCTCATGGGCTTCATTGAGTATATCATTCTTGACAATTCCACCAATAACATAGTTTTCGCCACTATGATTGATTGCGGTTGCACCGAAGCGAGCTATGCTTGTGTGTATCTGGTTACCTTTAGGCTTCTCTTGTAATCTTGCGAACCTTAGAAAAGGTTTCTATACTCGTTTAGCAAAATGCAACAATACGAAATGGAAGCCTCATCCGGTCAAGTCTAGTGGGAACTACATACCGTCCCTTGTGAATTGTACAACTCCCATAGCCAAACACTAGTTTTCAAAATGGCTTCATGGGAAATTCCTCCAGCCAAGATGCCACGTGCTGAGCAATCTGAAGTATCAGACAGTTTGAAGAATGTGGAACCATATGCAGCAGAAGGCCTATGTCCCTCAACGGTACACATGTTCCAACCACGGCTACGACTCCACAACCAGAACTCGCTTTCGATAGTATTTGAGTTGCTTCGACCAGGAGAGACTAAAACACAACCATGGCCGACACATACTGTGGAATGGCGATATCGGGGTTGAGGGAGGTCATCCACGCGTTCCCAGGTATTTAGGTACTTATGATGAACCCAACTATCCGCCAAAGCATTGTCTGGAGATGTTCGACCACCAACGAGCAGTTCCCCAGCATCTCCAAGGTCTGTGATTGTATGACACATTCGTGGAGGTGGGACATTGCAATGGCTGCTTTGAGTTATTGGCAAGTCTTCAAGATTTGTAGAATACAAATCATAAGAATTGACTCTGGTAGTTGACCCCGTTCCACCGAAAATACCAATTGCATCGATCGTCCGCCTCGATATACTGATCGGCAGTGCAGCCCCAAACCTTCGAAGCCCGTGTCCTTTGGGATTTTCTGAATGCACCACTCTTACCCGTGAAGAACAGAAAACTGAATGAGGGTACCCATTTGTATCCAAAGTAGGAATTATTGCTGGTTGAGGTGCATCGTAAGTGTTATTTGCAGTTAGTAGAAAATAATGGCTCCCAAAAATTGCAAATTCTTCCCACTCATCAAATGGTTCAACATTTAATGACAGACGATCTTCTGAGGTAACGAAATCTGACGAGTTCCACAAGTTCCATAAGTTTCTTGCTGAAACGTTAACCCACCCCAAAGTTTTGAATCGATTTTCTTGTGAAGCTGTGGTAGGATACCTCTCAACAGCTCCTAAAGGCGTTTGCAATTTTCGAAAATGTGCCATCATGGTCTGAGCAAACCTGTGTACAAATATCGTATTAGTTTTTTTCTACGGAGAGCAAGCTCCGAAGCAGCCATGCTCCCGATTAAAGGGGCAGTAAGCATGGCTTCTATCTAAAGCCTCTAAGTCCAAGCTCTTGGAATACGTACGGATGATCTATACCGTCCGGGAGGATCTGCTCCAAAAGGCAAAAGCGGGCTAGGTTGGAGTTAGTCAAGAACCCTTGTTGCAACCCGAAAACAAACCTTGTGGCAGCGTGCTTGCCCATTTGATCAATGCATCAGACTCTTCAAGTTTCACTGGGTCACAGGTCAGTTAAGATCACCTGAGGAGGGAAAATTTAGGATATCCAGGGCTCAGCTTGAGGAGAATGTAATCGGCGTCTCAGATGGATTGAAGCAGATCGAGCTTGAATACGAGATCACCTACCCGCCGGGAATCACTTACTATATGTAATTGACACTTCTGCAGTGAGAAGAATCAGAGAGTTTTCGAGATCAATCACTGATGCCAATGCTTGGTTAAGCTCTGGAATGTTTCTTAGGTCACAGCCCAATTGTACATACTGATCACTTGTAAACAGTATATCGCCTTCTTGTAAGCTTTCGGCATTGCTGAAGAATGAATGAAGCCTGTGTGGGAAATCAGCTTTAAGGCACTTTAGTTGGAAGACCTCTTGCGACATATTGCGCTGCTGGGGGATCAAGAGAGGCAAGGTAGCTGTACATACTCAGCTGTGTTCTGAACTACATCTCGTTTCTTGATCATCAATTCTCGGTAGTCAATATCGATAAATTTAACGCTCTTACTGGCTGGATATCTAGTAAGGCATTGCCACGGCAGAGGATCGCTTGCTGCTGTGAGTAGGTGGATTCAAAATCTTGATATTCAGACTTACTATCCACAACCTAAATTAATCACAATTTTCTGCTTTGGTGAAGGACTTTCTATGAACTCGCGAATAACAACATCCACAGCCTTCATTCTAAGCCAATAGCCACGGTTGATAAGAGGAGATCTCCTCTGTGGCTTTTTCACAAAATAACGGAAGAAGTGCGGTTCATCCGGGAAGTATAAACGCTCCACGCTTCTTTTAGATACAATACTACTACTATTGGTCTTATTTCTAAGTTAGAAATTATATACTACGAATACAAAGCAACATCTGCTTACCCCCATAATTGAATCATCCTGTAACTGGGACTTTCCTTTGGGAAGAGCTCGCTTGAGTGGTTGAGGCTGTCTCATTCTGAAAGAATATAGCCAGGCAGAATTTATTTATTGGTATGAATTCTATCACGACGTGGACCACAATATGCAGGAAATGACGTTCGCTCTTTATTTGAATGTATGGATTCCAATAATATTTAGTTTGTGGTCTTTGATTTTTGAAGACCCACTACCAAATATTTCAATGTCCCAAATTAAGGTTGGGTCCGAGCGTTTTTGCCAAGACATGAGATGAAGATAAACAACACCTCCATTCCTCCCCACACTCTCTTCGTTCAACCAAAGCTATTGCTCTGTATTTGGTCACCAGCACTCCACTGTAGTGCCAAAAGATAATTTGAATCTTGGTGCAGCTTCTCATGAAATACCACCTCAGACGCGACTGCTCGGTTTCTTGGTGACACTCAAGATCGGCCCCAGCAGGCTTCTCTCAAAGAGGCTTTACCCTCCTTCGCAGCATATGTGAATCAGGAAAGCTGACCTGCAAAATGGCCATGAACTTTGTAACATTTAATCAGGACTATAGCTGCTTAGCTGTCGGTAAGATAATCTTGCATTAGTGTGGCGTCTAATAGCTAAGAATGAAAGGAACCTCTAAAGGATTTCGAATATACCACACTGAACCCTACTCGAAAATATTTAGCAGTGACGATGGAAACGTGGCGCTTATAGAAATGCTCTTCTCCACATCCTTGGTCGCACTTATACTGTCGCCACGACACCTAGTAATACAAAACACAAAGGTATGGATTGCTCAGGATATGGAGGGGTTTCGCCGCTGATTCTAGTGGCAGCGATCTTCCATTATATGTGAGCTCACCTTTCCTTCGGCCGTTCTTGCTGTCAGGCTCAACCGCAAAAGACTTGCTGTGGTGCTTGAGGAGGAAATCTATCTCTATGACATTGCGAACATGACGCTCTTGTACACGATTGCGACCTCACCCAATCCCAATGCCATTTGTGCTCTAGCTGCAAATGCTTCCCCAGACTCTTCTCCAGAGAAATGCTTTCTTGCCTATCCAATGCCCAAACCTCGGGAGGACGCGGGAGACAAGCGCCCAGCACACGCACCGCCGCTCTCAACATATGTCGCACCAACGTCTGGCGAGGTACTTCTTTTTGATACCTTGACTTGCTCAGCCCAAAATGTGATTGAGGCTCATCGTTCTCCCCTGTCTTGTATTGCTTTGAACAACGATGGCACACTACTAGCTACAGCTTCGGAAACAGGAACTATCATTAGAGTATTCGCTATTCCCAGTGGAAGCAAACTGTATCAATTCCGAAGAGGATCGTACCCTACCACCATTTACAGCATGTCCTTCAATCTCAACTCGACTTTGCTATGTGTCTCCTCTACCACCGATACAGTGCATATATTCCGGCTCGCCCCTCCAACTGTAGCCACCTTAGAACAGAATAGGCCGCCAAATAATAGGAGAGGTCGTTCTATGAGTTACGATAGCAATGCTGAGTCTCCCACCAGTGGGACTTCTCCAGGAAGCGAGATCGTAGAACCACCAGCTCCTACATCGCGTAAATCTAGTGGCACACTCGGAAGCATGCTCAGAAGATCATCACAGATGATGGGCAATCGTGTTGCAGGAGTTGTTGGTGGCTATCTACCACAATCTGTGACAGAAATATGGGAACCTATGAGAGACTTTGCATATATCAAACTGCCTAAAGGCGGTACAGGTCTCAATTCCATGGGAGGTTCTCTTCGAAGTGTGGTAGCGATGAGCAGCAGCAGTCCCCAAGTCATGGTAGTGACTAATGATGGAGGTTTCTACATATACAACATCGATATGGAAAACGGCGGCGAAGGGGTGTTGGTGAAGCGTTATTCGTAAGCATTGGACCTGCCCTCCTCTACTGATTTTCCTGACTTTGATATAGAGTTCTTGAGGGCGACGGGCTTGACCAGTCAACCATTGAATAACGAGTCAGAGAAATGGGACGCACATTTTATCGGATTCATTCTCCAATCGCCCCTAGCTACCTTGATTTTTTCTCCGGCTGTCTCCTAGACATCCTAAAGATATCAGAGGGCTTGCTTGATTCTGCTCGAAAGCAAGCAAAGGTGGTGAGTGGGCCACCATGTGATAGTGAGTGAAGAGTAGCATTCCTTACTTTACTCGGCAGGCTATTAATTCCTTCAACAATACGTTTTCTCGATACCAAATATCGTTGGCATGGCTTCTCCAGACATGAACTTTCTCCACCAGGATATTCAAAGGATTACCAGTGTAGCCTAGTTCCCTACGATCAGGGGCACAGCCGTAGGTCTTTTTAATGTCTAATAATAGGCTGTCCACCCATAATGTTCCGATGCAGGTGGAATTCTATGTCACACGTGCGCTCCACTGAGAAGGCTATGCTACGAAACATACCTTGTTCTATCTTCTCGTTACTACAGCAAATGCTTATTGAGAAAGGTATTTTCGCTCGATAGCGCGATTGGCATTGAATACCCGCCACGGCTGAGATAGCCTCGATGAACGAGCTTCATGATAAACACGTAATGACACTGATTCCCATTGATACCTCAGACCCCCAAGAATTTCAAGTCATATATAAGAGGTGGAGAGTGTGATCTCTCAGCCGAGCCATAGCGTTCATGGCATATCGTTATCTGTGGTGCTTGGTGGCTGCATCTCAAATCCTTCGCGAACCATGAAATATGGTGCCTTGCATAGTTGCTTAGAGCCTGCATATACCACGTTGTTACCTTGCTGCGGAAACCGCTTGTTTGAACGTTCTGCATATGTTTCATGTGTTACGGGGGGACCTTTACTACGAGCCTCGTCGTTAGAGTTTTGAACAACCTATGAATTGACTTCGCGAGACGTGCAGAGACCACCATGGCCCAGCCCTGATATCCTTTACGGTATCTTCTTATCGGATGCAACCTCATCTATATTGATTGGAGACAATGTTTTACATGTCTTCGACAGTTGGCCCTTATGGGATGTAGCATTGAGAGCGAATGTACACCCCCTTCGGACTTCAGAGATTAAATCATGTGCAGACAAGGAACATTTCAAGAATGCCCGCCTTCGAATGCTCGTTCAAAAATATCATAAGACTAATTGCATGCACGTTTCAGGAGATGACTGACGTAAGAATTCACGTCTGAGATTTGCAATAGGTTGGACTCTGTATCACCACGACAATTGTTTTATGGTGTGGCAACGAACCTTGAATAGATCAGCAATCATGAAGATGCGTCAATAATGGTTTTGGTGTAACTCCGGAAGTGTATGAGGAGTCGCGGCCGCTCACTCTTCCATAGTACAGCGCGGAGACCAAAGTCCGGAGTAAAGGCTCTGGCTGAAATCTAGATATGATGGTTTGAGCAGGGTTGCCACGAGCTTCATAACGACAGATGGTGAAAATACATGGAGATGTATCCGGAGTACATCGGAGAGAGCTACATCGGGCAACGCCGGCTGATCTTTCAGATTGTTACTGCAGATTACTTACTTCAAATGGTGTACGATGCGACTGGATCGCTTCGGGAGCACGGCTCCAAGTCCTTGATGGCTGCAGGGCTTTCCCGAAAGTCAAAACTCTACTGTACTGGTATGGGAGCACGATCCACGAAGTGTCGCTCATGACACAGTATCTGAGACAAGATCAATGACTAAAGCAACACAGAAAGACTGACAATTTACGATGTAAATTGGTTCATCCAAAGGGCATTCCTCTTCAGGGAAGGGTGAAGTCACAATTCATGAGCTTTTATAACCCTTGACTCCACTATTTATTATTAATAACACTGAAAATAATATGACTACTAAGGAAAAGATACCTTTTGTTATTCCGGCAAAACACAAATAACACTGCCACAGGAACAGCGTGTGCCCTTGCGAAATTATTTCAGACCAATATTGACCGATCAAGCCAACAAATGTTGGGTTTTGTTTGGAAGCTCGCATGGTGACCTCGATATGCTTTGGTGTGAATTTACAATACCTATTTAAAGACGCCAGTATGCGGGTCGCAATTGTGCCAGCACAATTCGCGCTGCTTGCATAAGTTTGCGACAGAGGACTTGGGGCTGTGCGTTGATCCCCCTCCCAAGGTTCAATCCCATCACATTACGCCAAGAGACGGTCACCGTATGGGTTAGTGTGCACCCAACCATCAGCGTTTAGCCAGTAGTTCGGCCCTGAATTACACGCCGACCGCGGTCTCGGGAGCGCATAATCTAGCCGTTTGGATGATCTGGCGGCGGAGTTAGGCTTCGAAAATGGCCTCTTCAGTAGGTTTAATGTTGATCCAATGTTGTTACGCACGCTTAATTGGCTAGTGTATAACTCCTACAATATGTACAGGAGGGAATATTAACCAAAACCATTTACCAAATTCCGCTGAAATTTGCTTCTTCTAAATCGTATACACTAAATCTTCTTGATAGGAACTCACATTACGCCAGCTGTCATCTTGTTAAGTTGGTGGAAGGAAACGACGGCTACCGGCACCATGTCATTCATCACTCCATGGCGGGCTCTAGAGTTCTAGAGCAGATGCTCCAAATTCAGTGCAGCCCCGCCTATTAACAATCTTCATGGTCCTGCTATAATGACAAACGTTATCATAATACTGTCAAGCATGCTGGTGTTCCCATTAGGTGGAGACCTTGCCCACGGCTCCAATATTAATCATCATCATCCATCCCCAGTGTGAGAGACAGGCTCGTAACGGAGGTAAATGATGCACAAAATTACAGTGATATGCCCATGTTTTATGTGGGTACTAATGCTCGTGTATGATGTCCATTAATGGTAATTGGGAAATGCCTTCAGCCTGGATACAAGCGATTAGTTTGGTACCTCATCGAAGTTACGATTGGCAGCCACGCATATGGCGCGCTTAGAAAGCTAGACCTAAGGTGCGGCCCCCGTCAGCACTACTATTCACGACACGTTGGCCAGCACAGAATTAGTAGGGCTCGGTTGTAATAATGGTTTTGATTGCATGCTCTTAATCTGACCATGAGCATAAGGCGGTTTCGGCTACATGTTGACTCTATAATCGAGTCTTACTCGGGGGTTGCATTGCCGCGTATAATCTGTTACGCATGAGCTAATAATTGTATAATAGGTAGTGGAGTGTTTTGGTAAACTGTCAGTCAGGAATCAACCCAGGATTCGTGCCTGGCTCCCATGCTTCATCTTTCTCCTCCTTCATCTGCTTGCCCATGCTCGCCCAGGAGGCTGATGGTCCATGCCAACCATGCTCCAAATAAACGTTTCCACCGCCACTATTAACGATCGTCCCCCCCTACAACCCATGGAATCAACCCTGCTCGCGAGCAGAAAGGTACCTTTGTGTCGGTTTTTCCCACTAAGATTGGGTGAGCTGCACTTCTGCAGCCTGAAGCGGCCATCAGCACACTGCTAGGATCATAGCTTATCCCTGCTCCTCCATCCCAGGGTCCTAGAGCAAGTACCCCCTACCTCTCTACCTTCTCCTGCTCTGACTTTCCCTGTCACTTTCTATTTCTCTCCAGCACTCCAGCACTGCCGGATATCCTTGAATAAAATATAGATTAGCATTAGACCAACCCCATTTGTGTTGACATGTCTATTCCATGCAATCAAGTATAGTCTGCCTTGAGAAGATACATTTAGACTCCTTCCTCGCCTCCTTCTTCAACCCTACAAGCCTTCTATTCAGAATCCAATCTACAACTTGTTGGTTGTTCAACTGTTAGATACAGCAAAAGGATCTTACGTTGCGATCCTCGATAACTCCGGTCTGCCTATGTGCCTGATCCTGTTTTACATAAACTCACCAATCAGACTTCAGCTGAGAGCAACTTAAACAGCCCTCACCGCACCACTCAATCAAGCCGTTGGCTTCCTCTCCCGGACTGGCTGCTGACCCGCACCGTCTGTGTCACGGTCATCATCTGCTTTATATACTCCGTACTGTGATCTTCCTCATCCTCTATCAAGATGGATTTGACCCCACAATCCGCTCGATCACCCACCCCATTATCATATTCTTCGAATCCTGAGCCTCTGTATGAGTATCCATCACCTGCTCAAAGTGACTCACGGTACAGATCAACAGAATCCCATCCAGGCATAGGGCTATATCCGTGTCCAATGACAGGATCACCAGTGGAAGAAGCCGTGGGCTCGAATTCAAGCGTACAGGCATCCATCGCAACCAACGAGTGGGCAAATACCATTTTGCAACAGCATAATACTCCCAGGTCATCAC
The DNA here is from genome assembly GCA_021307315.1 of Bisporella sp. PMI_857. NCBI lineage: Eukaryota > Fungi > Ascomycota > Leotiomycetes > Helotiales > Helotiaceae > Bisporella > Bisporella sp. PMI_857. Next base: position 651,112 of record JAJSPD010000013.1, on the reverse strand, counting down.
AGGCTCTCTCATGTGTGCTTTCAGCAGAGTATGATCCTTTCGCTCCATACCATTCTACAGTTTCAGCTTCGTACACACATGATATATATTCTGCCCAAACTGCAGAAGTCGCAATACTACCCGCATCTCCAGCACTTTCCGGAAATACATCACAACGCTCTTCATTCTCGTCTGCTCCAGCTTCAGAAATATTTACACAGGCTGGATCTATTGACTCGTACACTCCTCGTATCAAAATGGAAGACCACCACTCAGGCTACGCAACAAGTAATGATTCCATCATGATGAGCTCACCTCAGATGAGCCATCCTCTACTTTCAACAGCAAATCCATATCCAGGAACCCTCGATGGTAATTTCTACAACGACCAGAATAATCTCGGTTGGTCTAAGGTAGAATACACCACGTCCCAGGACCTCCCTTCAATATCCAGCCTGCCCATCCCACCTTATGATCGGCGCTCAGAGAGTCAAGAAAGATCACCGGCCAGGTCTCTAGACCGCCGGCATGGCCCAAGTACTATAGCTCGGACACGTGGAATACGGAAGCTCACGACCAAGGAGGACGCGAACTTCCAATGCACGGTCAAGGGTTGCGGGAAACTTTTCGGTCGTAGCTACAACTATAAGGCTCACATGGAAACCCACGACGCAAGTAGAGAGTATCCATTCCCTTGTCCACTCAAGGACTGCAATAAGAAGTTTGTCAGAAAGACCGATTTGCAACGACATCACCAGAGCGTACACATGAAGCAACGAAATCATCGATGCGACTACTGCAGCCGCTACTTTGCCCGGAAAGACACTCTCAGAAGGTATGCGACATTAACAATCCCTAGCTCAAAAGCAGAATGATTAATTAGCTTTTACAGACACATGGAGGATGGTTGCTCCAAACGGTTCGATATTGAGACGGTGGACTTCCGGCCACAAGCCTTCACCACTGCGGACCCAAATTCATTACGAGGTCTCATCGCACGACCTGGTACAGAATTGTCCAGACAGCCTTCTTACAGCTCTTCAGCCCACTTCACCCCGCCTCCAGGAACAGCTTCCACCCATGGCCCACATGAGTTATCTCTCACGTCAGCCTCGGCAGGTGAATACCTTCAGCGACAGAACTACTTGACACCGGTAGATCCGCAAGGGGAACCTGTGTGGTCGAACTGAGAAGATATCACTCAGCCGAACCAGGCGCGTTATGTTTTGTTACAATATCGTTACATTATAAGAATTTTGGCAGAGAGGAGCAGAATCCGACCAACACATGCAACAATCAACGCAAGGCAGCACCTCACACATGGAACACCAGATGGTGTGACGTATAATGTACAGCGAAGAAGCCAGAGCAGCATCAGGGTTTAGCGCAACAGGCTCTCCAATCATGCAGTCAGCAAGGCATCTTCCAGTACTCGTTATTTCGCATATCGGAAAATATATTTTGAAATCTCACCCACATGCTTTTGTATTTTCAAGGGTTGTTAATTTGGGGGCGGCTGAGATAAGGTCTAGGTTACTTGTCATGCAAGATGTCAGCACAACGAGATTAGCAGTTGAACGATTCGATGTCAACGATCAGGAGGACAAAGGGGTTTTTTTTCGCATTTATCGCATACCGCATTTACTTCTGGAGACGATTATGTCTCACTATCTTTGTCGTTTTACGATTATACGATATTTAGGGTTTGGGAAGGGAAACATTTTGTTGGATGGCATTTATGGAGTTCAAAGGGTGGAACAGATGGAGGACACTTTTAGAATACCCTCTTTGGTTTGGATTGGGATTGGACATACTGTACGATTATATGTATTTGGAGGACACATGGCACGAGAAGAGAAGGAGAGGGAAGGGGCATTTTGCGAGCAAGCACATGGAGAAACTCATTATTTGGCAGTTTGATCTTCTTTCTATAGCTTATGTCCGCTTGGATTTCATGTACTCTACGCAAGATACAAGCAAAGAACGTACTCAGTTTGCCTACTGTGCGCACGCTCGCTCACGTTACCTTCTCGCATACCTTCTCGCATACCTTTTCGCATACCTCGTCAGAGGTATGCAAGTCCCAGAAAACGTGGTCTGGCATGGAAGATGGCACCGTACCATTCAAGGCTCCAATATGACATTGGTATCCTCCGACCTATCCAATCATCATATTCATCCATGATGATGGCAGCGAGGCTTGGGAAACGAAGGCGTCCATCGTTATGGACTGCTTCAGCCTACACCATTCTTCAGCACCCAGCCAACCGCAATAGCGAGTGGAGACCCGTTGTAAATGCGGCCCCCAAACGGCCACCCACATCGAGAAAAGCCATGTATGCATGGCACCTTTCCCTTGTACCTTGACCCCTGCGTCCCATGGAAGCGCCAACAGCGTCTAAATTCCCCTATGGAAGAAAGAAAGTTTGGGCCGCGCTCCCAGACTGCGGTGAATGGCACGAAAGGAGTATGATTGCCCCGTTCATCCATCAGCCTTATTGAGTCATTGACAGAGTTGACGCATCGGTACGTGACAGACTGAAATCTTACATATTGACTTACATATGGATCATATGCGAGGGTACTTTCAGCCCGGCTCTCTTTGCTCACCTTTCGTATAGACAAGCTAAACCCCCCAAACACATGAAAGAAAGTCAGAAACCGCACCATCCCTTATCTAGGGTGCCATTCTGTTTTGCCAGGGTACTGCTCTGTTTGTTGTACACTGCATACACCTTTGATTTCCTGTGTGCAACTTTTACGTGAAAACTGACACGGGAATTATGGGGCGTACGATAACAGGTGGGCTTTGCTATACATGGGCTTCTAAAATCCTGGTCTTTCATTTGTCTTGACGAGGACCATCCATGCCAGGGGTTGGTCCCAAACAGGATATCGTGCTGGACTTGGTGTGCACCATAGCCTTGGTTGGCTGGGCTCGTGGGCATCAGATGGTCTGATGGTGCCTGGCAGAGCCGGCCCACCTTATTTCCCGCACAGACAGCGACAGGCTCGCGAGTGGCCGAGTAGCTTTAGCAGGCATGCTTAATTGGTGTGTGTACGCTTCAGCCATTAGGATTCGAATCCTTACGGCAAGAGCATGGACGGGTCTCTGGTTGGCCCGTAGACGTTCGTCTTTGCGTAAAGAGTTAGCCAGACGAGGCTGGTCAGAGACAAAACGTTACAGGGTTGGCCATTAAGCGCGCGCGTTTCATGCCTAGTTTTGATGGTCGCAAGGGCAACAAGAGCCGCGGCTGCTTCAAGGCCTGAGAGGGGTCGATAAGTTGATGTTGGGAAGATGCAGGGGCCAGCGGGTGGTAGTGGATGAGGAGACTGTGCTGGGGTGAGTTGAAAGAAAAACTCAGGTGTATGCCAAGGGTTGCTTTGTTCCCCTCCCCCAAATCGAATCCTCGACGCCTCGTGGTCAATGAACGTGGTGGGGTAGTATCTGCATCCTTTCCAAGTTTCTAGAATTGGTTCGACGGTAACTCCATATGGCTTTATCCATAGTAGAGCTGAATCCATGGAGATAAAGCTGCTCTGCTCATGAATGTTTGGTTTGGAGACAGTACAGCTTGGCTATGATGAAGACTTGTAGTAAGTTCAAAAACTTGGTTTTATTTGTATGGTACTAGGGTGCACATAAGATGAACAAACTGAACAGACGAGATGATGAATGAACAGATAAGCTTCGCACAGGCGCTAGCAAAATGGAACGCTAAATCTCCTTTAAAAGACGAAAAAGATGGATCAAGCCTCGTTGCCGTCGGCACCGACGATGCCAGATTATTTCACCACAATTTCTTGCGGAGATCGGAATCTGATTTGCTCCGAGAACGAATCGAGTACCGGCAGCCAACGGCGTGATTACTGCGCCGTCGAGGTACAAGTTGCGCCATCGATGTGTTGCACGAATCCTTCAAAGAGAGGAACTGCAGTCGCACGCCGTCGATCTTTCATCAGTGAATTATTGATCTTTAAAAGTTTCCAAACATGTACCCATAATCAAATGTAAAAAACAATAACAGCGCATTATGATCACCTGACGCTCTTCTCTCCACCAGGCAGGTGGACTCGGGGGAAAGTCCGGATGAACTAAGTCTTATCCGAAATGGTTTAAGTAGACTTAGCAGTGGGGAAAGAATGACCAGCAAGACCTTGTCCCAAATTCCTGTGCAGGATGTCAAGAATTTCAAAAAACGGCTGATAAATTGTGGCAAGTTCTTCTAGAACAAATTCCAATTTCTGATCAAGACGTTGTCAGCACTCAATCTTTACTACGGCGGTCGGGTATAGATTACCCGTTCTACTAAGCTCAGGGTATACAAGGTAAGGCTCGGTAAGTAATATTACCCAAATTACGAGCCATCCAAATAGGTGTCATCGACCTGTCAGGGTGGAGATCCAGCCCAGTGGTGTGATAGGGGTGCGGACACTTCTGTACTTCTTTGGTAAACTTTGCGGTGACACGAGCATCTCATGCACCTCCCTTCACGTTTCTATTCTCGACATTCTGAATCATGGTTTTGGTTCAGGCCCATGTGATTCATGACGAGTATCATAGGCTAGTACCGTCTGACGCATCCTTAGAATGGGAAATTTTACGAACATGCCAATCAGAAACTAATGCACCGCTTTACTCATGGAACAAAAAGTATTTGAGATCTTGCTGGAAAAGAGGCTTGGGAAAGCCATCATGGCTGACCACGAAAGAATATGGGAACCAGAACTTTCCTTCATTATTCGGCGAGATAAGATCTCAGAGGTGGCGGCGCCACTTTTGGTGCAAGAACGTTTCGGCTCATGCAGAAAAGATCGTTGAAGGATTTGGGGTGTGGCAGCCAGTCGTTTCACCTACGACTCAGCCGCTACCACACTCTGGCTGCCGGTTTGATATCAAAGGGAATGAATACAAGAGAACTTGTTCCAAGACAATATTTTCTTAGACTTAAATATTTGCATTAGGCTGGAGTTGCTTGAAATTATTAGTGTATGAAAGATTGATTGGAACGATTCTCAAGCCTAAAGGCAGCCCGAAGTCTCAACTTCTACCTCGGAGAAATCAGAAATGCAGAAGAAGCACTCAACAGCCTTAGGATGGTTTCGAGCGTCCCGTGCCGGAGGCACAGTCTTATCGTAGTTTGCTCCATGTTGCCATGTGGTTTGCATATAATACAGTCAGCGCGGCAATGCCAGCCTATCATTTGTAACACATCCAACACACGCGACATTAAGCGCTTATTCCCACCCTTTAGTTTGTGGTACGAAAGCCAGACCGTTTTTACTATTGGGGCGATAAACTAACTTCAATAGTTAATTGTAATCAACCCTCCGGTAATTACCCAGCCAATAAGAGACACCAAAAAGTTTCTTCGCAGATCTAAAAGCGCTGCCTTGAAATATTTAGCGAGGCTTTTTTTGGTGCTTTTGTGGAGACCTTGCCCACTAAGTACTGTACATGGAACATCTTCTTTGCATCACTCATCAATTTTGTTGAAGTCTTCCTCACAGTATGGCAGATAACGCAATGAATATTTAATGCATGTGATGAGAATGCAGGGCCCCAGTCCCCACGCGACGACCGTAAGCTGATAGCTCTTCAAGGGTTCAGAATAAGATACTCCGTAAGCTCTAGTACAACCTTGTTGTTGCATAACCAACTTTGTGTCTCTAGCCTTCGACGAACTGAGGTGGGTACAGATTGGTGGGTGTTATTGTTCCGCACCAATACTGGAAAGTGTTCATGTAGTACCCCCACAATCTGAGACATCGATTAGAACATGCGAGCAGATACCGGTCTCCCAGATATGGAAACCGAAAGATCTTTTGAACGGCTACTCGACGCCACCAACATATCATCCTGCGCAACCTCATTTTCTAAAGCTGGTACGTAGCCTAAATTACGTTCCTTGATGGCCACACAGAGCCTGAACTCCTGGAGGTTACCTTATATATTTCCTAAATAGGTTGCTTTCAAGCTGATGTCTTGTTGGCCAGCTCGGATCTACTTAACCAATCAACTATTTGAAAAATCGACAATAAAATGGCAGTGCAGGTTCTCAACACTAGGAACGGGGAAGATGAGGTGGTTCCCGGTGAAGTCATCTTGGTAACGATGTTGGTCACCCTCTCTTTACGTGCATGAAATGAGTACAGCACCTGTGTCTTGTTATTGGGTAAATATCATTGCGCAGATAATTCAGCTGCAAAACTAACTTCCAAGTTCTCATGCTGGACGATTTCTTTTTTGAGTAGCGATCAAGGAAGCCGAGAGCAACTGCGCCAAAAAACTGCACCCCTCTCCTTCCTTCCATGTCTACCTTTCTCTCCTTTTCAGAAGCCATGTTGTGAAAGGCTGAGCAAAGTCAAGCAAGCAGAAATAAGCATTAGAAAGAGTAATAGTGAGAGCGACAGGAACTCTGTGGGAAAGCTACGCCGCTTGGCAGAGCCTATATGATCACATCACCAACATTTTGACTCGTGGTATGCCGTTGCAGGTGTTACATAGTGGCTGAAGACGTTGCAAAAATAAAAAACCACAATTTTATTCTTGTGCCTGTTGCACTTGATATCCTGGAAGAGGCCTCCTCGCAATCCTCGCCATTTCCAGAATTCATGAATCATTCCCGTCCACAACTCCAATCATGCATATGCGCCAGAAAATAATCATAAAAGAAAATCAGGAGCAAGTGCTCTCAAATCGTCAACTCTACGGCTTTGCTAGAGTCAATGTGCTTCTTGTACGGCAGTAGAGTCTTTTGGATCTCTCCATCCTTACCACAATATCGTTCAACTTGAAGTGCCGATCTGCCAACATAGAGCTCAGGATCAAGGATTGAATCGAGGTCGCCCCAGATTGGGCGGAAATACTCAGTCTTCTTGATACGCTCAATCAGATCATTTTTGCCGCCTTCCTTCTTGACGACTTGAGACGCCTGGTGACTTAAGACGCGGATCTCCTCGTGTGCCTCCTGTCGAGATCCACCAAGTGAGACGAGCTTCATGATGATGTTTTCGGTAGCCATGAATGGGAGCTCCCTAAACGTGGGTTAGTCACCGCTTTTAAGTTTAGATCTCTAGGCTGGTTCTTTCTCGAAGTACTCGCAGATGCTAAGAACAGAAATCATCTAAACAACCAGGCAGGGCTCTTAGGGGCCACAGCATCACTTACTCCATCAGACGAGAACGAATACGAGCTTCGTAAACAACCAAGCCAGATACAACGTTGTCGAGTGTCATGGAAACAGCATCAGCACTTAAGAACGACTCTGGGATAGTGATGCGGCGAATGGCCTAGGCGGGTTCAATGTCAGTGTTCATTGGATGTTGTCTCATAGATCACATAACTTCAGTGGAACAAAATACTGGCGAGGGAACTACTTACACTATCATCAAGGGTACGCTCGAACCATTGGGCAGCGTATGTATCACTGGCGCTCTTGTTCAAATTGGCAAGGTGACGACCAAGACCAGCGATACGCTCACATCTCATTGGATTTCTCTTATATGCCCTACATGAGAAATACGTTAACTAAGATCACAAGGGAATCCAACCTCATAACAAGCTTTGCGGACCTATACATTAAGAACACTCAATACAAGTGTGATGCAGAAGGATAATTCCAGAAAAGGCACGTCGGATACGATTTCGAAAAGGGACACTTACATGGCACTTGAACCGATCTGATCCTTCTCGAATGGCTCCTCCATTTCCTTTTGGGCGGCCAAGTGACGGATATCCGATGTGATTCGTTGAACAGTGGCACCGTAGGCAGAAAGAGCGTTTGCGATTTGTAAGTCAACCTTGCGGGAATAAGTTTGGGTGGAGATGAAGTAGCAACCTGGGAAGCCAAATTTCTCGCAGAGGATCTTGTTGAGATCGTCAATCTTGTCGCCGTTATTGTCGAAAATAGCCATAAAAGAAGCTTGAGTACCAGTTGTGCCTTGCGCACCCCGGAATTTCAATCCATCGCGAACATATTGAATATCCTTCAAGTCCATCTCCAAGTCTTGAACCCACTGCGCTGCGCGGCGACCGACAGTGATGCATTGGGCTGGTTGGTAATGGGTATAGCCCAAGGTAGGCAGTCCTATATCAGAATCTCAGGTTAGTTTTGCCTATTCGAGCACGCTTCTAGAGTGTGGAGCTGTTTCAGGGGTGTATTACTCTCAAGACATACATGTCTTGAGAGCAAAACAGGCCATGGAAACTCCAATGCCGACGGCTTTACTCGGAGAAGCTGACCCTTGTACTGGACCGCGAACTCTGATAACTTAGAGATAATGGTAGCAATCTTGGGGAGGAGCACATCGAGAGCTCTCTTCTGGAAAATAAGGTCGGCATTGTCGGTTACATAACAGCTGCTCTGTATATTAGCATCGTGGCTCATATTTTAATGTAAAGTATTTAAGAATTTGATAACTATTCAAAGAGACAAGACCGTAAGATGAACGAGGTGCCAGCTCCTGAGCTAGCTTGAACGACCCAGACAAAATAATATGCCAATCAGCGAAAGAATATGCTTACCTAGTAGCACCAAGATGAATGATGCCTGCAGCTGCTGGCCTATGAATTCAATTCGTTAGCTTGAATCAGTTCGTGTAGTGGTGGCATGTGAAGGCTGTTGTTCTTGATCGACTTTGGCAACGAGAAACAGAACAAAGCCGGAATAAATTGCTACGTCTTCTGATGCACATAGAGATTCAAACCTACGCGACCTGTCCAAATGCGTGAACATGAGCCATTACATCATGACGGCCTAGACGGTGGTTTGTTAGCAATAATAGCTGACGATGAAATCGATACCTTGTATAGCACATTGAATTGGTAACATATAACAGGACGGAGAGCGGGTTGGATATCCCAATTTGGAATACAACGTACGCTTCTTCTCTTCTTCCGCAGCAACAGCAAAGCACTTATCGGTCATCTTGACATTTGCCTTCATCTGAATAATAGCCTCGTCAGAGATGTCAATGCCCAAGGCTTTCTCACCCTCCGCCAATGCAATCCAGAGTTCGCGCCATGTGGTAGCACGAGTACGAGCTGAGAAAATTGTCTTCATCTCAGGGCCTGTAAAGAATGGTTAGTAAAGCTGCGTTGCACAGTGCGATACCAAAAGGGAATAGATGGACTTGCTCGCATAGCGTGTAGCTAATGGAGTTTGGTAGTTGTCGAGCTCAGCCATGGTGCTGATGATATCGCAGATACGCCTGAGCGAGGAAAGTGTGAGCTTTTGATTCTTCTAGATCGAAGAGACGTGGTTGCGAGAATCGGAGTCAGACAGATTGGAACTAAGCAGACTGCCCCTCGATCTCGACTTTTTTTTCTGCCGAGTTAACTGCGGCCGCCGCGGGGTTGTGAGGCAGATCCTCTATTCACCGCCCACTTCACTTGTAAGTGGCAACAATAGCCGACATCCATTTTACCTTTTATATTCAATCTCCAGCTATAGCATAAGACAGCTGGGTATCTTAATTTATCACTTTGTGAAAGAATGGAGAAGAGAGTTAGGGCACTGCAGCTCTTTACACAAAGTATCCCTGCTACAAAAGCTTCGTGAAATCAGAAGAACCACAGCCTATTTGATATAGTAAGAGTTTTATAGCAATTAAGGTAATAACCTTATACCCTAGACTATACAGTGTCGATAACAGCTTTATCACTTCGACAGAATATTTCCTTGCTTCTCGAACCAGTCTTACACCAAGCTGATATGAAAGGGCATCAGCCAAGAAATGGCTCACGGTCCTGGATAGGGTGGTCTCCCAGTGTCAATGTGAGAAATTTCGGATATGAAAACCCGTGCTTTCTCATAGGGGACTGTCTGTAGTGCGAAATACTTATAGACAAAGCTTTTGTCATATAATGGTTGAACTCTCGCCCGCATTTCAAGGCTGTGTCGTAGTGCTAAATTTAAGCAAAGGATATCAAGAGTCAATTAACCAGGGGGATTCCAAGATTGACGTGTTATCTGGACGTCGTAAGCTCTTTTGGATATATAGATATGTCAACATAATAACTGTTCAGCTAACAATATAACCTCCTTCAGTTACAAAAACTCGCTCTAGCATAGGCTGTTTCTCCGCTGCACGTAATATCAAGTCTGATTTGCTCGCAGCATATTGTATACTAGGGGTATGAAATAATGAAACTTCAGCCACTTCTTACATGAGAAGGGATTCATTTATGACGGGGCATTTTGGGACAATTACTAATTTCAATGCTGTGACACAGAATAATGCAGTTTTCTCAAAATGTGAAATAACCTAGGTTCCAATATACTTGGCTGGGGTGATGAAAGCATGCGGGAATGTCACTTCAGCATTATCAAAACAAGCATGGCTGTCTCGTTTTTCTCTTTCTCGATGACAAATTTCAAGCTTCTATCCATGAATTATTGGTTTGGGGCAAGTTAGCAGGGAGACACCAACCAACAAGCCAATTCATATGTGCAGCTAAGGACAATTGGGCCGAAGCACAGAGATAGCGTTATATGTAGTATTTCGGGGTACGAGCGGTGGAGAAACTCTCTGTCGACTTTTTGCCTCCCCTCTAGGGGTTATGCGGACATTCGATGTCCTCACCGTGGTGCTGTCAGGACGAAAGGGTAGAAGCCTTGACCAATTGCTTTGGTACTCTGCAACGTGCTTATTGGGTAGGCCAGTAAGGCTGCACCGAGAAAATATTAGGGCAGGGTTCTAGCTTAAATTTTTGGCATAAATGGTGCCAACAAATGTCGGTGTATTTCCAGACAGGGCATCTCCGTTGCCTGTTGCTTACTGTTGTATCATTTAGTTCTTAAGATAGTAGGCAAGGGAGGCAAGGAAATTTTAACCTATAATATAGCCAAGGCTATGGAAGATGAAGCATCTGGCCGATCATGGTTTGTGGTCACCAACGCGAAAGGGGATCGACAGACATTTTGGTAAGCCATCTTTTGAATAAATGTTTCTGAAAGGCGTAAAATTTCAACCGCAGTCGCCAGGACCTTGTTTATTTAATCAGACAGCTAATGGAAGTTAGGGGAGTTGATCACTTGGCTCAAGTCGTCGACTATCTGGGATTTGAGAGCCCTATCATTGGAGTATGGAAGCCCTATTATGATTGTCACATGGTGCCTGAAGAGTCTGATCCGAAAGTCACGCAATCAAGCCATCTTATATTTGAGTTCGCATGTCTGCCCAAAAAGTGTTGAGATAACCGTCTCATCTTGAAGTATAAAAATCTGCTTTCCAGGGATCTAGGCGATTCTTAAGCGGTGAGCATGGTGTATTTTGTTCCGGCGCCGTCTCTGATTAGTCTCTGCTCTATACCGAACTCACTTTAGATGCATGGGGTATATATGTCTTGATTTTATGGTCACTTTCAAATTTACATTTAGAAAGTCATGGAAAAACTTTTTGGTGCTTTTGATGATGTGTTTCCTTGAATATTAGCCTTCAGCCTACTTGACTGGAGAGCAATACGGTGCTTAAAGCAAGAACATCGAGGACCATAGTCGTAAAAAATCATCTAATGATCGTATAATCGAAGATAGATTTCCGCTCGTTTACTAGTCAACGACGGTGTATTAGCTATTGACCGCAAGTAAAATTTTCTCGAAGCTTCAATTCAATGCCGCGTCATCAACTACACATATCCTTTAATGGGTGAAATCTCCAAATCTTCAACACTGCATCGAGTGCCACCGAGCAACAGGAAATTCCTCCAAGCATAGTTATCCACTCATTTCGGAATTATTTTTCTAGTTTTTATGCATCCCTGGCTAGTATCCTTACCTATCTTGATATTGCTATAAAATCTAATCCCGGGTACAGAACTGTTGTACTAAGCCTTAATATTTAAGGCAATAAGCTAGCTAAAATGGACGATATACATCAGGAGAAACTCATACGCGAATTTCCAAAGGACCATGCGGATGAGCCTTCAGGAATACCAGTCGAAAACACCGTGGACGACTCTGTGGAGCATGAAACCGCCTTAAATCCTATATCTGATGGAGTCAATCATTCCCTTACGAACTTGAAAAACGACAGCACCAAAGAATATCCCAGTGACAGACCCAGAGAAAGCAGAGGCACAAGGGGTTCAGGCTTTGGATCTGGATACAGCCCATCAGAGGACTTCCCAGAGGATGAGAGCGAGGAGAACTCAGATGAGACATACAGATCTCCAGCATCGGACTCGGCATATTGGGGGTCAGAAGAAGAATCAGACTCGGCGGAATCCGCATTAGACTTTGAAATTCTCTTGGAATATTACAGAAGACAGATTGCGGTCAAGAATGCGGAAATCAGGCGATTACACACAGTGTACGTTGCTGAGGTGAGCAGCCAGTGTGAGGATCGAATTTTTATAGCCGATAGATTTCGAGATCTTCAAAGGGTGCTCTCCCAAAGGAAATTCGAACTCATGACAAGTCTACCAGAACATCAACATGGTGGTTTTCAGCGTGGCAGCTTCTACAGGAAGTAGCCGAAGAATGGAATGCGATGCCCAAAAATTGCGGTAGTAGGGACATACCGGCGTCCACCTCTGGTTATTGGTAGAAATATTGCTGTCTTATTGCTATTGGGGGGCTTTACGCTTCTTATTTGTAGTACCCCTGTGTTTTTTTATTGGTTTTCACGGAGCTGTGGGTGTTGCAAAGGTGCCTAGAACTGTAGTAGATATTTATCATTCAACTGTAGTTATGGATCATACCAACCTGGTTAGCTAGCCGCAAGAGCTTCCATAATGCTTTAGTGATTTAGAGACAATCAGTTCCATCAAATTCCACGATTCGACATCTAGGTATCGCGAAAAATCTTGTATAGTCCGTTCGCCCTCTTGCTAAGCTTTCAGTCAGAGTTGCGGCGTTCTTATATGATCCACTTATTCTAAAAGTAGTATGCTTTTGGCCTGTGAAACCGGTCAGTAGTAGTAGCAGCTCATCGACGAACATCATTTAGAGTAGTATAAGTCTCCATATGTACACACGCCTAAATTTCCTTACATATTTCAACATTCTGCCTAAATCAGCAGCATCCATCAGGTTCAAGTTCATTGTCATTGGTAACAATAACGTCTCAGTGAGTCGCCACTTACTATAATCGTTAGTATCGCAAGCCAACCTCTAACTACTGATTCTTAAAGCGATTGTCAAAGACTTGTGAAATCGCTACAAAATGTCGCATAATATTTCACATGACTCTGGTAATACATCACGGGACGGCTGCCTCGATGTTGAGTCCTGTTCTGACTTTGACTCCAGCTTTGATGCCATCAGTCAGCGATCAATTTCTATGTCAGATACGGTATATAAAATGAACGGACCCAATCAAGCAGGTGATGAACTAGAAGGAGGCCTTGATGAATTTGGCATCATCTCGCGCTCTAGCACGAATTCAAGGTCATCAACTGACTTCGAAGACGTCGACTACGACGCTGTCGTTCAAAGAAACAAACTGATTGATGAATTCAATTCACAGGTCAAGAACATCAAGGAATTTCTTGACGGCTCCAAGGTTTGTGACGGATCGGAGAATCAAATAATCATGAACGTTTTTCGGGAGATGGGCAGGAAACTTGGGCTCCTCTGCGGAGATGATTGCCAGAAGCTGGAGGAAAAATACGAACTTCTGGAGATAGTCAACGAACAGGAGAGGGGAAAATCTCGCGTACTAGAACAGAGAGTCTGGAAGGCCGAACGACAGAATGAAGAGACGTTGGCCTGTCTAGAAATCCAGAGAACAAGCTCAAAACAGCTACAAGAGGAACACGATATCCAGCGCGCAGACAGCGAGAAGTGGCGACACATCTCTTCCGAATTTGAGGAAAGGACCAGAAAGGCAGAGAAGCAGAATGAGGAAGCATTGAGCAAGTTAGAGGCTCAGATAATAAAGTCTGAAAACTTGCAAGAGGAATGCGAGTCTCTGGGGAAAGCCAACAAGCAACATCAAGATTTGTCATTTCTACTGAAACAGAGTGTACAAGAAGCTCAGAAAAGGAACGATAGAGTGGTGGGCCAACTGGAAATCCAGAAAAGAAGCTTCGAAAGGGATCTTGCCTCTAATTTCAGTATATGTGATAACTACCAGTCTCAAATTAGGGCAGACCTTGAAAGCATAAAGAAAAAGAACAAGGCCTTAGAATATGACAAGGAGAAGGGTGAAGAGCAGATCAAAAATCTAGTCGATAAGCTCGAGAAGAGCCGTTCACTTTTTACAGGATCGTCAAGAGTCTGGGTTGAGCAAAGGGAAAATCTGACTGATGAGCTTCACTACTCTCGCGATTATTGGACGATCTTACAGAAGAGGCCCTGTGAGCCATGGGAACAGCAACAAGATGATGACATCAATACAATTGCCCGACTGGTTAAATATTTGGAAGATGAGAAGCAAGATATGAAAGAATTTGTAAACAAATACAAAGAATTGGGGAAATTGGCAGCGGAAATTGTGGACAGAGTCGAATTTGCTCGCGAAAAGCTCCGGGAGGAGGTCGGCAGCGGCAACGCCAGTCTGAGGGAACAAAATGCTGCTTGGGAGGCCCGTCTCAAGAATGTTAAGGAGGAACATGATGCGTATGTAAAAAAGCTAACCTATGAACACTATCAGAGTAGTCTCGATTACCAAAGACAGCTGCACAGTGTCTTTGAATGGATAGAGAATGAGCTCGAGAGCTGCCGAGATATGGTTACGAAGGATTTGAAAAAATATCACCAATTCGATGGCCCAAAGGGCAAGGACGGAGATCCATTCGAAGTGACATTTAAAAGCTACCTCCAACGGTCAGAAAACAATCCTTCTGAACGTAGCGAGTCAGGCAAGTAGGGAAATCGTCTCATCCTTCCTAGGCGATGACCTTGTACCTGTCTCTAAGCACAATTTGAGGTGAAAGTTTCTTAACGAGTTCATCAATAGTATCCTACACTTTTGGAGACTGTACTCGATCATCTCCACTCTCTATTTGATTGATTGTTTGTTCAATATGCTCGATGACAGGAGTGGTTTTGGTGCAAGGGAAGGCGTATTGGTGGAGGAAAGGATTTCTTGGTAGAAGAAAGATTTTTTTTTGCAAAATAAGGGAAAGCTATCAATTCAATAAAGATATTGGTTAAACCAGAGGAATCTGAAATTCGGCTTGTGGCTTGGTATGTACCTGATATTTACAGTGACATCACGTTGCACGCCGCCGAAAAGTGGGGCGATAGCTTAGTCCACAACCGCAGCCTATATCACCGGCCAGCCTTTCAAGCCTGAACTACCTAAATCTATCGTGATATCCTCTTTTAATCAGGATGAGAACCGAAGACTAAGGCATGGCACCCATTTACAAGATTGCTGTTATACAGCTTTACCCGAAAGTGAGTGGATAGTTGCGTAGATTGCTTACGTTAACGATGTTCTTAGCGTTATTTGTGCTGTATGCGGGAAAGTATTCTATGTTAAAAATTTACAAGCCGATGAAGTATTCTAACTCCCTGCTTATATATGATATCTTGTCTCTTGGGTTGGCTTGCTCAAGACGATGACCAGTGTTGTCGCAGTTGTGTAGACGGCATGAACTTAAAACATGCTGCCACACCTTGAGATAAAACGGCTATTTCTCAGCTCGAACGAATAGTACCGAGTAGGTAGAGGTACAAGCAACCCAAAGACTTGCTAGAGATAGCCACACACGTTAAAATTTTCTGTCTTTACCACAAATCGCTGAACATATATAGCCTCTAGCAGCGGAAGCCAACCATGCCAAAGCCATCTCTTTCATCCGGGATGCAGCATCTCAAGGCTGCTCTCTCGCTGTCCTTCCCGAATACCATCTCAGCAATTGGCTACCCTCAGATCCTGGCTTCCTACCTATCTGCGCTGACTATCAAAAATATCTTGACGCCTATTGTTCTCTGGCTAAAGAGCTGAACATCTGCATCGTGCCTGGTACCATCGTTGAGAAGCATGAGTCCTCACTTTTAAACGTTGCATACTTTATATCCGATGATGGGTCTATCGTCGGGAGATATCAGAAAAAGAACCTCTGGCATCCAGAACGCCCTCATTTAACATCCTCGGAACACGAACCTCATGTAGCCTTCGACACGCCGCTGGGCAAGGCAGGTATGCTAATATGCTGGGACCTCGCGTTTCCGGAGGCGTTCAGAGAGCTGATTGCACAGGGGGCGAAACTCATCATCATTCCTACGTTTTGGAATCTGAGCGATTGTAGCGAGGATGGCTTGCGGTGGAACCAGCGTGGCGAGGCGCTCTTTCTGGAAAGCACGCTGGTGTCGCGGTGCTTCGAGAACACGTGTATGATTGTTTTTGCAAATGCTGGTGGACCGGTAGGGAAGAATACCACGGGAGCCTATGCTGGATTGAGTCAGGTGGCTGTTCCTTTCAAGGTCTGTCACACGTGAGCAGCTGTTCAGATACAAGCTAATATGAGATACAGGGAGCTTTAGGAAAGTTGGGTCCAGAGGAAGGCATGAGTATTGTTGAGGTCGATATGCAGATCCTTGAGGATGCAGAAGACAATTACAAAGTCCGAGCGGATATGGGTAAGGAGGACTGGCATTACGGATATTCACTGAAAAGATCCTGACAGAGGGGCGTACAAGGAGAGGGCAGATTAAATTGTGAATCAGAATCTCGGCGTTGAAGCAACCTTGAAATTCATACACATGATGTAGGCTGTATGGGTTTGCAAGACTGTCAATACCTCACTAGGCAGTAATAAAGTCTAAGCGTACTACAGCGACATGAACAAGAAACGCACAAGCCACTCATATATCTGTGTTATAGCTTCGGATATCTTGATGTGCGACCTTATAGGAAGGGAGAATATTCTAACATTTCATAAACATTCTTCTTTAGCCCAAATTAAGCGGCTCCGTTTACCAGAGTCAACATTAATGACTTGGCCAGTAATATTTCCACTCCAATTATCGCTAATAAGGAATAGTATCGCTTTGGCAACGCTTTCTGGAGGCACTGGTTTCCTCAGCGGTGTTCTTCAATATGTTAGCAAAGACTATAAACTCTGAGCTCGCCAGAAAGACTTGCGTAGCCTGAGCATCCATCCAATACTGTTCCGGGTTCTCTTTGCACTCTTTCTTAAATTGTTCCGTATCAACAGGACCAGGCGCTACCGCATTCACGCTAGTCAAATCAGTCTGAGATGGGTATCTCAAGCACAACATAACACTCACCGTGCCCCGGGCCAGATCCTAACCACATCATCAACTAATGATGAGACTAGACCACCTTGTACGGCACTCTTCCCAGCAGAATAGTCTGCATTACCCCGTATACCAAACCGTCCGGCTTCAGATCCCACAATCACCAGACTCACATTCTGCAGCCTCTCGTCACTATTCCCCAAAGCCGCAGCATGATCTCTCAGGTGCCTCAACCATTGTCTCGCGGTCAAAAATGTGCCTTCGACATTGACCCGGTGCGTCTTCCTCCATTGCTCAACGCTCATATCTGCCAAACTGTCGTGGTGCGGTATGAAGGAGTAGTCGAGCGAAGCTAGGGCGATCAAGGTCGCGACTGGCCCGAAGCCGGTCGCTGCGAGTGAAAAGGCATCGGCGACAGAGGATTCGGAGGAGATATCGCACGGAAAGTACTGATATTTGACGCTATCTGGGAGGGGATCTGGAGCTCGGAGATCGAGGCAGGTTACTCTGGCGCCAGCGGAAAGGAGGGCAGTTACTGTGGTACTGCCGATGAAACCCGCCCCACCTGTGATTAGCACGTGAGTTTCATTTAGATTCAGTGACAGATCCATATTGAGCTAGACATTGCGGCTCCAACTGCTGCAGTCATATTGTATAGTTCCCTTGCTGAGCAAGCTCGACGTTGTCATTGCCAAGGATACTAGGATCAGCAGATCAAGTCAGCCTTGAGTGTCCCTAAGCTTAGGTAATTGTCTTATGAGACCAGAAAAACATAGAATAATGGTCCGGTGAGAAGCATAGGCGTGGGGGAGAAGAGACTGTAGCAATATATCTTACTTACTCCAGGTAACTCTTCAAAACCTTGGGGTATGATACGGTGAGGCTGACTATGAGTATATCCTATCACAAATGTCTTGCTGATGTAATACTCAAGTCCGTCTCTTTCCTCCTTCTTTTTAATTATGGGCAGCTGAGTATTCAGTGTAGCATAGGGACGCCTTTGTTTACTCAATCTGTGAAAACTTGAGTTAATACGGGCTCTAGATACATTGACTATAGCCTATCCACACTGTAACAGCCCCTATCCCACTATAACCCCCCACCCGGCCTCAAAGCACGCAAGACCCTGCCAAAATGACATAGCCGACCTATATGCAAGACATGATGGTGACACTAACCGCCATCCACTCAGATCCCAGGCCCTGTCTCATCCAAAACCTTACACAGGAACTCGCATCCCTAGTCTCAGGAGTGATCAAAACGCCATACCAGCTACTCACCTCGCAATCACTCACCTGGCATGTCTGGCTCTGACATCCCTCTTTGTATATTAAGGCATCGCGCCCATGCCAGCACCCTTTTCTGCCCAGCATGCCGGCGAACACGAAGAACTCGAGATGCGCCGCTATCCAACAACGCGGTATTCGCGTCTCTCACCCGGCACCTCCTCTACCGACGATAACAGCAAGCTAGATGAAGCCAACAACGACTACCCCTCCTTCACAGAGTATGAATCCTTAGAGCACGACAAAGATGCCTCCGAAGACGCCACACTTCTCTCCCCGAAACTCGGCCTCGCCCTCGCAGCGCCCAGCTCCGAGAAGCGTTTCTGGTTCCAACGCTCTCGTACCGTCTACGATCCTGATGCCGTAGCTACGCAGCCATCAGTGTTTGACGATCCAGATTTATTGGAAGAATATAGACCTAGTGATTCTTGGGAGAATGCCCATCGTTTCAAACCGTCATTCAGATGGACTTGGGGCGAGGAACATCGACTGATTAGGAAGATCGATGGGAAGATCATGGTGTTTGCGGCTGTGATGTTCATGGCGCTCGAACTTGACCGGAGCAATATCTCGCAAGCACTCACGGATAATATGCTAGAGGAATTAGGCATGACTACTAATGGTACACTTTTTTCGAATTTGTGATATGCTGGAATAAAAGGGCTATGCTGATTTACAGTAGATTATAACCTGGGTTTGAGTGCTTTCAAGCTTGCTTTTCTATGCGCTGAGTTACCATCGCAGCTAGTTGCGAAGTGGGTAGGTATGTTCGATTTTCACTTCCTTGGTTTTGAGTTGAAGTATTCTTATATGCATCTACCTAAGAGCTTGGAGAAGCAAAGTGCTTCGGGGAAAACAAATTTCAAGAACTATTGCTGATTCAACAAGGCCCGGATATATGGATACCTTTTCAGATGGTAGTATGGAGCATTGTAGGAGCTGCTCAATTCTGGATGAGGGGCAGGACATCATTTTTAATATGTCGAATATTGCTCGGAGCGCTTCAAGGTGGATTTATCCCTGAGGTGAGCTTCCGACGGAAATCTATTCAGCAAAACAATATCCTGACCCGAATTTAATCGCAGATGATCCTCTACCTATCCTATTTCTACAAGCATCACGAACTATCACTGCGCCTGAGCTTCTTCTGGACAGCTTCAGCACTTGCTGATGTTCTTGGCGCGTTCCTAGCATTTGGATTACTCCATTTGCGTGGACTAAATGGACAAGCAGGCTGGAGATGGCTGTTTCTCATAGAGGTAAGGAAAGGAAAGCGTGGATAAAAACTTCAACTAACAAAGAAACAAGGGCTTACTCACCCTCATTGTGGGTTTGTTCGCCACGGTTCTCATGCCTTCAAGTCCAACATCGACAGCTAGCTGGTTCCGTGGAACAGAGGGCTGGTTCACTAAACACGAAGAACTTATTATGATAAATCGAGTCATCCGCGAAGACCCCAGCAAAAGCTCCATGCACAATCGTGAGCCTTTGACGCCTAGATTGCTCTGGCAGAGTATCAAGGATTTCGATCTCTGGCCTATCTATATCCTTGGTCTGACATTCCAAACCCCAATGTCGGCGCCAGCAAATTACTTGACTTTATCTCTAAAAGAACTCGGCTTCGACACTTTCAAGACGAACCTACTTGTTATTCCTAGCAAAATATTTCATGTTGTTAATATGCTAGTTCTCACTTACGCTGCGGAGGTTTTTGGGGAGCTGACTCTGACGTCTCTGGTTGGACAGCTCTGGGCGCTTCCATTTTTGATATTGATCAATGTGCTGGATATTGGTCAAGGCAGTAAGTGGACTGGATACGCAATTATGACGGCCTTACTTTGCTACCCTTCTGCACATCCTATACAAGTAGGGTGGAACTCGCGGAACAGTAACACAGTACGCTCGAGAACTGTCTCAGCAGCACTTTATAACATGTGCGTCCAAACATCAGGAATAATTGCAGCGAACCTCTACCGTGAGGATGATAAGCCTCGCTACAAACGAGGTAATCGTACTCTTCTGGTTCTTCTCGTTCTGAACATATTCCTGTATCTGGGAACAAAAGTGTACTATGTGAAGAGGAACGCTTATCGCGATCGAAAATGGGCGAGTATGACTGAGGATGAAAGGCTGGATTACATAGCCAACACAACAGACGAGGGCAACAAAAGGCTGGACTTCAAATTTGCTCATTAAGCTTCATTAGAGCGATACCCATAGAGTGTGTATGTCCGCAGCAACCATAGAGAAGTTAATTGTTGAACTCTGAGAGTCTTGCTATGTTCGCGTGATAGTGCGCATGCATCAGAGGTGTGTGTGGCTGTGTGCTAGATGGCATAACAATCTTCCAGTTCTTAGCTGCATTTACATTCGTCATTGCCAATAAAGACTGCTCCTTCAATTCCTAAAAGTGCACATCTGAGCAAATATTGATGGTAGGAGGCATGGATAGACTGGTTGTGAATTGTTCCGAAAATCACTTGAGGTCCAATGGTAGTTCAAAGTTTCATATTTTGCTGAATAGCACGCAGTCGATCCCTTGAATGGAGTGTAAGGAATCGCTCCTCCGCAGTGGGCGAAGAAGTATTATGGAAGTCCCCGAGTTTCCCACTCAAGTAATAACCCATCTGAAATCGCCAAGTGGAAAATCGAAATCGCAAGCAGTAATACAGTCGCAATAGCTCAATTTGTCGAAAAAGGAAATGGTGTTGTACCCGCGAAATGACGTCCTCGACTGTGTAAGTACCATCGATCAGTGATCTAAGTCCCTGCAAAATATGTTTACTGTAGAGGCAATTAGCATGTTACACAGCTCCGCTTACACTTTTAGAACTTACCATAATCTCATCGTCCATAGGAGCATCGCCGTTTGGCTGAGCGGCGCCACTGGCATCTCCGCTGTTGGCAGTAAAATAGTCGGCCATCTCAGAATCAAGTTCTTCTGCAGTCTTCTTGACTGGACGGGCACGACCGGCTTTGCCTCCACGACCGCGGGCACCCTTACCACGAGCGGCAGTAGCACTAGGCTTCTCCTTCGCTGCAGACTTTGGCTGAGCCTTTTGCTGAATACGCTCACCAAGCGGCTTTGGGCCCGGGATGCTTGCAGCCCGACTGGCATCAACAACAACTTCAATCTGTAATATCGTAAGCAAATGTATTATGTGAGTAGAGATATCACAATACCTTTAATGCCTTTCCATCAACAAGAACGCCGTTTACCTTACTGACAGCTTGGGTCGCAGCCTGGCTGTCTGCGAAGGTCACTGTAGCGACTCCACGGCTGACTCCATTAGGTCCATAGGCAATCTCCACTCTCTTGGTCTTTTGAATGGATTTAGCAAAATATTCCTGTTGTCCCAGGTCTTGTTAGTGAACTGATAATCGTTTTGGAATTATGATTCTCGACGTCGTGGCTGGTGACAAAAAGAAAACGAGTATCCCCTCTCTATTGAACAGGCCAAAACTGAGCGAGCAAGCAGTAAGCATTAGTGAAGGTGATCAGCAGACATCGCGTTCATCTCCAACTTGTAGCCCCGTGGAGCACCAAAAGAAACCCGTAATTGCCAATCTAATCGCATCAAGCATGACCGACGTTTTCTTGAATGCCATAAACCTCTCTCTGCTCCTTTCCCGCCGACGTAGAAAGCATGAAACCAAATACTGTGATGGGAAAAAAAATCGATGTCATTTGCCCCTCAAAATATCGCTTCAAAACTGCGTCTGCTTCATGCTGCGCTGTCTGCTATACTGCTGTGCTCGCTAAACAATTCGCTCGTAGCCATGGTTGCTGCTGACTTGTTACGGGTCTTGAGACCCAGTAGACATATTGATATGCCGCCATCACTGTCTGATCTATGTTCTGATAGAAGGGCTTGCCAGGCTCCCTCGAGAATCAATAGATGTGCAACAGACTTGACACGCTCAAACCCGACTATTAATGCTTTAGGGTAAGACTGAGCAAGAATAGAAGGATGAGTCGGCCATTGTGAGGCTCCTCAAAATGCATAACAATATTATAGCGCATGCACCACGCAGTCCAAGTCTTTGTGTTCGGTGCGATGTGATACAAAAGTTCGAACGAATTCCAAAGGCTGGAGTAGCCTCATCGATAACATACCTTAAGTTGGCGTTCGTCCACATCTTTGGGCTGTAAAAGCAGCTATTAGCCAAGGTCATGAGATGGAAGATGATTTTGAACATACCAAACCACTGATTTGAATCTTGCTCTCACCACCTAATTTGCCTGCAGCTGAGGGAGCGGTGGGAGTTGCCTTGGCGGGCTTTTGTTGTTGAGATGCCTTTCTGACGCCTCCGACTGGGGGTGCAGCAGCGCGTGGCTTACCACCGCGGCGAGACTTGTTTGCACCACGAACAGTGGAGCGACGGGTAGTGGAGAGGATCTCATCGAGAGATTGATCAAGTTTTGCAGACATGATGCTGGTATGAGTGTGGAGGATCGAGGATAGTACGTATTTGTCTCCTTTAGGGATGAGAAAGGTTTAGTATTGCGACCGAAGTTGGATTGCGGGTCGCGCGACGACTCGAAAGGTGGCAAAAGAGAGTCGGGCTATTGAGGATGAACGTAGCTCGAGACTCGCGAAATATTAAACGGATTATATGCGCGTAGAGAATGTCTCGAAGACGAAAGAAGCAGTTTTGATGTCTTTGTATGAAGAGGCTGTGCTTTTGTGTTGGAAACGAGAGAGAAAGAAAGGTAGCCTAGGGGATCGCGAGCCTTAAGAATAGAAAGCCACTAGTACATTTTGAGTCACAGATTCACGTGATACAAGTACCAACAATTCACTGAGTTCGAGATTTAGATACAGTTAACTATTTATGATTCATGTTCTTCATCAACGTTTGTTACAACTAGTTAATGGTCGTAATAAATATAGGTAGCCCGTGAAGCGGTAGTCTCTTCCGTAATTTTAGGAGCTTTTGTCAGATTGGGTTGCTCATCCGAAATTCGATAGGTTGCGCAAGATATTACTCTTCAAACGCTCTCAAAAGCTTTAAGCTCTCTCGTATGGTTCGCCAATTAGGATCAATATCCCTAGAGAATAGAATCGAAATGATGTATTTAATTTCTCCTCAAGTTATACAAGCTCATGTAATGTACAATGCTGCGACTCACAGCTTCCCAAGATATACAGCGTCGTCTTTCTTTCGGCATCGCTGTGTTGTCCATATAACGCCATCAAGTGCTTCCCTAGTTTCTGCCTTATTCGAGACCAAGTCCGTCAACCTCAGAATTTTTTACCGCCCAAATCCTTCACTTGCACACTTCTTTCCTTTATCGCACAACGAATAATCACCGAATTGTCGAGCCTGATTTTGCGCCAGTTTGAGGTGTTGCGATGGAGGGCTTCTTGGCCTCCTCTGGTTCTTCAACCGCGTTGACCTCGAGAAAATGGTACAGAACAATGAGCAGCATTGCAGCAGAGCCGAGGAATACCGCGAGACGGTACAAAGAGTCGTCGGAGATCATCTTGAGTTTGGTGTTTGGAGAAGAGGATTTGAGGAAGCTTGAGGATTGTGTAGTGGTGTAAGTTCTTGAACTACTACAACAATTAGTTTTTGGATGATCGCATCTGCAGAATCAACGCACCTTTTGATTCCACTACTGCATGAACTGCTGGTCGCTGTGTTATTGTTCGAGGTGCAGTGGTCTTGAGGACACTCTATCAATATCCGCTCAAGACTGCACCTGCCTTGCCAAGAAATAGGGTTAATATCCTATCCACTCTCATAAAAATGATTGGTTGTTCTGCCTCGTTTATCGACCTCAAAATCAATCAACTACGAAGGTCACGGCAAAAAGTTATCAGAACGCCACATAACAGGGGTATAGTCTTGGCCAAATTCGATATCAAGGGTTTAATGTACTCGATTTGCATTCTTCCTCCTTCCGCCGACTGATTCTTTGTATTCATTCCCTCCTTTAAGCTTAATTACTTCATGGATATGTTCAGGTATTCTCTCAATCCATTTCTGAAGCTTTTCTTGTGGTAATTCCTCCCAACAATTGATCCAATCTTCCTTTAACTGCTTTACTGATGTTGCAGCTCCGTGCTTTGTTGTTTCTCTTTTCATCCAAATCCAAGGAGGTTCAGCAGCAGATAAGTCTGGAGAATTAGCTGGCCAGATCATTCTTTGAACTTCCCATATATTATATACTTTTTGTTGATAGTGATGTGCGTGAGGAGCAGCATTATCTTCTTGTACAATAGTATTCGGACGATCTTTTGCACACTCTTTTGCAAATGGTAAAAGCTTCTCTTCAAGAACGTATTTCTTATATCGATACCAATCAATTCCTCCTTTTGAGTCTCTTTCAAGCTTTCCTGTTTTTTTTGTAAACTTCCAAACTGGTTTTCTTCCAGGAAATCGTCGAGTGATTCGTACTCTACGCATAGCTGTTTCAAGCTCCCATTCGGCTTTGCAAATAGGCTCTAAAATCTTATTTTGTTCTGCAAGCCATTTATCAGCTTCTTTCCTTTCTTTTAGTGTTTCATCTTCCCAAATATGGCATGGGCCTTTCTTATCGTACGAAAAGCTTCCCCAAAACATAAACTGCTTAAATCCTTTCCACCGTCGTCGAATACAGTGTTTGTCGTACGCTTCAGAAGCTAATCTCCAAACTCTTATTCGACCTCTTTGCCCTCCCATTGTAACTGATGTTTCATCCGACCAAATCACATTCTTCCAGTCTTCAAGAGTCCAATCTTTATGATCTTCACACCATTGTAATCGTACAGCCTTTGCCTCGTTTGTAAGTCCAGGTTTGTAGGTCGGTTTGTAAGGAGAATAGCCTAAAGAATAAAGAATATTCCAAACTGTACGTGCAGAGATCTTAAAGCCAGCTGCTGCTATGCTATTGATTTTGTTAGCAATAGCTTGAGTTGTCATTTGCCGAGTTGTTGAGTTTTTAGTGAGTACCTCTACAACTTGTTGCTTAATCTCTTCTGTAACTTTAGGAGGTCGTCCAGATCGTGGAGCGTCTTCGACATACGCAAGAAGGAGCTTTCTACTGACTGTAGGATTGTATCCACGACTGTATGCTGTTTTGCGAATAGCATATATCTGAGAGACTGCAATACCGGTAACTTCCTTGATTTGCGGCACAGGAACCTGGTTTTCGAGTAGACAGAGGGCTTGCAGACGAGTACCAACATCGTGACGCGACTGTCGAGTAGAAACAGTAGCTTCTGCCATTGTAAATGCTTAATTAGAGTAGATAATTTGTAAAAACTATTGTACAGATCGTAGCTTTGACCCCTCATATCACCCCTGTCGCAATGTCTTGGCGTTCTGATAACTTTTTGCCGTGACCTTCGTAGCTTTTGGTGACTTCAACTCGCAAAACCCCACCTGACGACGAATTTGGTCCTACTTTCTCAAGCCTTTGTATCCACCACAGTCATTTCTGCATGCTCATGTCGAATCAGATATAAAGTGCTATACAAATTCAATTCCTAAGACTTTTTCCCAAGCTAAACCAACCTGACAAAAGCGTCAAGATGCCTCCAAAGAAGAATGACAAGCAAGGCGGGGGCAAAAAGGTGTCGGCAACCAAAGTTGTAGAGGACAAAACTTTTGGCATGAAAAATAAAAAAGGAGCTCAGGCACAGAAGGAGATTGCTCGGATGACAGTATCTGCGAAGGCTGGCGGTACACCCGAAGAGAAACGGAGACAAGCCGAGAAGGAACAAAGAGAAAGAGACAAAAAGGCTGCAGAGGCAGCTAAGAAAGAGGCTATGGAGTTGTTCAAACCAGTGCAGGTGCAGAAGGTGCCTTTTGGTGTAGATCCAAAAACAGTTCTCTGCCAATTCTACAAGAAAGGACATTGTGAGAAAGGCCGGAAATGCAAATTCTCCCATGACCTAGACGTTGAGCGAAAATCCGCGAAGAGAGATCTATTCCAGGACACTAGAGATGAAGAAAAGGCGAAGAAAGAGCAAGAAACCTCCGAGGACTGGGATGAAGAAAAGTTGAAGTCGGTGGTGTTATCAAAAAAAGGGAACCAAAAAACTACGACAGACAAGGTGTGCAAATACTTTATCGAGTCGATTGAGGAGGGAAAATATGGATGGTTCTGGACCTGTCCAAACGGTGGAGATAAATGCATGTATCAGCATAAACTGCCGCCTGGGTTAGTTTTGGCAGCTTTCAGACACTCCGCGTATGCTAACAACTATCTAGTTTCGTGCTGAAGACAAAAGAGCAGCGTGCTGCTGAAAAGGCCCTGATGGACAAATCTCCTCTTAAAACTCTCACACTTGAAGACTTCCTAGAGTCCGAACGACACAAGCTTACTGCACCTCTCACACCGGTCACAGCAGAGACATTCGCCAAATGGAAAGCAGAACGTATGGACAAGAAACAAGCTGAGGAGCAGCTTCGACTCGCCAAGGAAGCCACTGGTAGAGCTTTGTTCGAAAAAGGTGATTGGGAAGCAAGCGGTGATGAAGACGAAGAGGACGATGAAGGAGACGCCGACGCCTTCAACTATGAGAAGCTACGTCAAGAAACCGAGGCACTTCAAGACAAGAAGGAAGCGGAACGGATAGCAAAGCTTGGTGGGACATCTCCTGCTGCTAATGATGGTAGCTCTGAGCAATTAGAGCCGGATGATACAAACGACCCTGATGAGGGAGAAGCTTCCTGATTTCGCCAAGGTAGACTTCCTATCATAATTTAGGAATAATAAAGAAACGAGGTGCTCATCACCGCCTCGACGAGCACACGAAAAGCGCAAATCTACACCACGTCTTCACATATGTCGTTGGTTGCTTACCACTACATCATCGTGATTCCAGTTCCGCACAAGCCGCTCAGCAGAGTATAGATTCTGGTAAAGAGAGTGATCACTGCGACTGACGGCATAATGAGAGCGTATTTTTTAGAGCAAATGATATCTTCGTTGCCGCATACCTTGCGAGCATTTACCTATATTTCATATTTTAAGAGTGTTTTTTCGTAACCAAGTAAAGAATATGTCCTCCTGATAGACCACGGTAAACGTACAAGAAACGCACCAACCAGCGTGGATTCAGAGACTAGCTTACCTTATCTCATTTAAGAACTATACAGGATCTTACGACGGAAACATTTTTCGTGATATAGTGAGCGATTGCCGTAGGTATACAGGCCACCTTTTCTTGGTCCCTGGAAGATGATCCTCTGTAGGGGTTTGTATGATTGGCCTATTAATATGCATCTTGTGCGCGAGCACGAGAAGCGTAGCCGCCCTGGCTTTTGCCAGGTTTGGAACCGCTGATGCAAGGTTTGTGTTTCTGGGAGATTGGAGGGAGAAGAGATTGCGTGTCTTCCAATGGGATATTATCGCGGGCTGGGCTGTGAGGAAAGTACACGTGGTAATGGGGGAATAGTAACAGCATTTGTTGTGAAGATGATTGTGATTTAGTTAGGTGTATCGGTTTCACGGCGCTTGAAGGGTGAAGGTCAACCACGCTATGGCGTCGATATCATGGATTGTGTAGTCGAATACTCCAGGCGCTTGTTAGGTCAAGGTGGGTCTGAGATGTTCTTGCCTTTAAAAAAAAAAAGGGTTTGTTTTGTTTTTTTGGAGGACGAAATAATTAAGGGTTCAGTGGGTTCATAGCCTTTCCTCCAATATATCAAGAGAAAACCCGAGTATGTCGAGAAATATGTTTGAGTTCCTTGGCTTAGCTTGTGACGATATGAATATTCTATAAATGTAGATAGGCTACCAATCCTCCGGATGAATATCCGGGACAGAGCAAAGTTTCTGAGAAGGAGGGAGCGCAAATCTTGAGCACCATACGCTTCTTGATGCACATTGCCTGTAGTATTACCACACTGCAATGGATTGCATGAATGAAAAAAACGCTCCTTTAATATCGCGCTGTGTACAGAATGGTCGAATGACACATAAGGCTGTTACGCAAGTAGACATATGCCCAAAGGATCGAGGTGGGTTGCTCCCAAGTACAATGAAAATGTGGAGGATTCCATACGCGATGAAAGGGATTTCTGCACGCGGAACACACTTCCATGGCATTCCCCTATCCGAAGGCCTCGTGTCTCGACCATGAAGCTTGTCCGTACAGTGTAGAATTTATCCGAGACAATGAAAAGTAAGAGCTTGTCGTCTCCTGTCCTACAGGGGGGAAAGCTCTTCGGATGGATAAGCAGATTTGGTCGGCGAGGTGTTGAGCCCACATGGAGAAATGGGCAGAAAGTTTGAATGTAATGATGATGTTTCTCGGATCTGACCTGTGAACATGCGCTTGTGATGCTCGTCTTATATTTTTGTCAAATCTGGGCGAGAATGAATAACCATAGAACAGGCTACAATACAACATACGGATGTTTAAGAAAAGCATCACTTGACGCTCCCAAGTTTTAACATCATGGCCAGTAGTAACGAAAATGCAATGTATGTCTTCGATCTCTCGTACAGAAGCTGTGTGCAACGTTATATAACAGGTAGTCCCCATAACTGGTGTACACACAAGTGTGGAGAACCTGGACATGTTGGATCTAAGTTACGCACCTTTTAACAGGGCATCATTACATGTGTAGGCCGTTGGATGCTTCTGATAGCCTCACAGAAAACTAAAAATTCTATAATAGTCTTGGTTGTCCAGAAGCTAGTTTTCCCGTGGCGGTGGAATGGCTGTTTTTAAGCTTTGTTCTCTGCAGAAACTTTATTCACATAAACTATTGATCGACCTTGTCAACCACATTCCAAGAACGCGTCCTATCAAACAGGGAAGTTTCCAACAAAGTGAGGGCCTAAACTGTGCATAGAATGCCGAGTATTAAGGTTCTGACCCAAAAGTCAGAGAACAACAAAAGCAACGACCGCACAGCATGCTGTGTAACTTACGCAACCAGTGATGCACAAAGGTTACATAACAGTAAAACAAATTGTTCCCAGAGACGGTATCTGTCCGGTAGGTAGCTGGGCTGAGCAAACCTGCTGGCTACTATCGACGGTACATGCAGTTCTCAACGGCATGGTGAGACTTAGAAAAGCCTTTGTGGAAATCAATAAATTGTGATCTTAGGCAAGGACTCGGAGACAACGCAATTCGTCAAATAGAGTGCTGATGTGGCGTGCAGTGGCTTGTTGGGGGCTTCTGGCCGCGTGAGTTTGGAGATTGGAGACAGAAAGACGGGACGCTTGACAACAAAGCGGCGCCTGGAGATTTAGCAGGAAGCTTGTCAGAATATGAGCATTATGCAGCGCCAGCAAAAGCAAGTGCTGTAACATGAGGAGGAAATGAAGACCAGAAGGCGCGGACACTGGCGGTCGAATAGTTCACAAAAGAGATGGCATCAGAGTAAGAGAAATGGATCGTAAAGATCTCCAGAACACTGGACCCAGCTTGGTTGCTGTGCAGATCTCGATCCTGGTCCGTGGGAGCGAAAAAAAGTTGCGGCTCACCTACCGAGCCGCTCTCTGTTTTAACCCCTGAAATTAGACCAGGGGGAAAGTCTTGTCTAGCTTGCATTCCGCATTTTTAGGACAGGAAGACCAGATGGTGATGGCGAAGCGTCAAATAGTGGCAAGTGATAATGAGAGCTGGAGGTCCTTAAAACTGTTGAGGGGAGATTGCATGCGTTTTGCACAGAATCAAGCGAGCCTTCTTAGCTTCAATAACTCAACCTCAGTCATGCACGATGCGGCATTCGGCATGATTCTTCAAGGCTCGTATTGCTTTTGCACCAACCGTTAGTTGGCTTAAATCTGACTTTCCTAACAACACGACCCTCTTCCGGCCGAAAGTAATTGAATCCTCCCCCGAACACTTTCAGGCTCCGAAAGCAAGCAATTTGAGAGCGGAAGTAGTGATAGCAAAGAGTGATCAAAGAACTGTCCAAGCGCATTCGAGAGTCTTTGTGTCATTGTTGCCGAGATTGGAAGATTTTACTTTGGGGAAAGGAGCTGGAAATTTGGCCCGACCAATATGGAATAGTTGATTCGCCTGAGGCCGTGTTCTAACTCGTATCCGACCGCCATGGCCTGAGACCAACGCGATAGCGGGTGGGTTTTGCCCACCAAAACTCCGATTTTTGGTCTATCTTTGGACATTATCGTGATTTAGTTTATGCCTAGAGCATGGTAGTCTCTACATGTATGTGCTAGGGATTGGCGGGTGGATGTCGGAGCGTTGCCTGGGGGGTTATCATACCATTGGGATTGGTCCATCTGGCCTAACTGGACCCAGATCTTAATTTAAACACCTGTCGCTTAGTCCCCCCCGAGAGGTAATTTTCTTTTCCATTACGCTGATGCAGTCGCTAAGTAAGTAATAATCCCAGGCTGTGAGCCGCTACGGTGCCTGTTCTCGGTAAGTACTTATCATCGATATACGGATTCATATGCCTGGACCAAACTGGCCACGCCTGGAGCTCGGATGGTTCACCCCGAGCGAACGATGTTAGCTCTTGTTGTCTTACGATTTCGATCGATAAGCAAAAAGAGAATAAGGCGACAACATGCAGAAATTCGATAGCTACGTTCGGGCAGATCGTATCCCTATCCTTACATGCAGTTTTCCCCTCTCCACCCCTCGCAAATCTGGACATTGTTTTTTCAGCCTTGGCCAAATCAAACCTCATCCTAACGCCTCTTTTTGCTTGTCACAAAGTCAGCCGGCACCCGTGGGCGCCACCTAAGCTGGGGGATGCCACGAAGTTGACGATTTCTAGTCGCTGTCAAGGTGCCGCCATCCTCTCTAGACCTCCTTTCGACTTCCCAGGGTGCAAGCGGATCCCTACCACGGGGCGGCAGTGGGTCACCAGGAATAATCAGCCCTTCTATCCTTGTCTGATCTCTTGCATCCCTACTGCAAATCTGTCGCGTTAGTCAAATGTTCCGGTGCTCAGGTTCATACATCATGGCCCCCCTCCCTTTCCAAATATTACCTTCTTCCAACCCTCTCTCTCTTGTCGGTTCTGTACTTTCATTAATAATTCTTAATAAAGTGCAATCAAGATGGTGCCTTCAATCGTTCAGGCAGCCGCTTCGTTGTTACTTGTGGGCTCAGCATGGGCATCGTTGGATATTCAGTATGATATTGGATTGGATCTTGCTAGGCTGGATAAGAGAGCTCCATCAACAGCTCTCCCGGCGAGCTGGACATATCAAGGATGCTATAGTGAAGGAGCCACAGCCCGGACACTCTCCGGCGCGGCATATACCAATGAGACTGGAATGACCGTTGGCTCGTGTATAGCCTTCTGTAACACACAATATTATATCTACGCTGGTGTAGAGTACTCGCAAGAATGTTGTATGTATTGCCCACGCCAGCGAACTGTTCAAAGTATAGCTAATAGGCTCACAGACTGCGGAAACTCAACAACTGCTGGTGCGGTAGCTCCAGCTGCGGACTGCAACATGAATTGCAAGGGAAACAGCACTGAGACCTGTGGAGGACCAGACAGACTTTCAATATACTGGAATGGCAAGACGCCTCCTGCTGGACCTTCCACGAACCCTGGAGTCAACGGTTATGGCTTCTATGGCTGTTACACGTAGGTGCTCAATAAAAATTCATGTGACTATATTAACCACGAGCAGCGAAGGAAATGGCGGGCGAGCACTCGCCAATGGTTATGGTGTTACTGGCGG
This sequence comes from Bisporella sp. PMI_857, assembly GCA_021307315.1. Classification (NCBI taxonomy): domain Eukaryota; kingdom Fungi; phylum Ascomycota; class Leotiomycetes; order Helotiales; family Helotiaceae; genus Bisporella; species Bisporella sp. PMI_857. Next base: position 619,058 of record JAJSPD010000013.1, on the reverse strand, counting down.
ATTAACCGTTGCTAAGTGTGTCTCAGCATGCTCAACTGCCGGTTACTCAATGGCTGGTGTGGAGTATGCTGGTGAATGCTGTAAGTGAAGCAAATAATGACTGATTATCATTGGCTAATATTTTTGAAAGACTGTGACAACGCCCTCCGATTTGGCTCTGTTGTAGCCCCAGGAGGACTCTCCGATTGTAATATGCTATGTAATGGGAACAGCTCAGAATACTGCGGCGCTGGTAATCGTCTTGATGTTTACCGGCTTGGATACTCGGGATCTTCCTCTACAGTTTCATCTGTTGTAATTTCGACAACTTCTGCATCCACTAGTAGCCAAGTAAGCACAAGTGTAACAACAACTTCGCGATCGTCCACTTCTACTGGCGCTTCAAGTTCGAGCTCAAGCAGCGTTACTACGTCGCGATCGAGTACATCCACAACTTCGTCATCCATATCCGCTGCAACAACTCTTGGACAAGTTCCTACTGTTGGATCCTATTCGTTCTTAGGATGTTACACAGAGGCCACAAATAGCCGTGCTTTGACTGGAGCTGCATACTTCAGCAACACTCTCATGACTTTAGAGTATTGTGCCCAACAATGCGCAGGCTTCACATACTGGGGTGTCGAGTATGGACAAGAATGTACGTTTCACTTTATCAAGATAAAAACCAAACTAATGGATGACTAGGTTACTGTGGGAACACTCTTCAAGCTGGTTCTGTACTAGCTACTCTTACAGACTGCAATTTCATCTGTCCTGGCAACCAATACGAGTACTGTGGTGCCGGAAACCGACTCCAGCTTTATAGGCTTGGCTCAGCTTCATCATCCTCGAGCAACACAGCCTCATCGACAGGTACGACTTCACGGTCATCAACTTCTACTGGTTTGCTTTCCTCTTACAGCACTCTCTTCTGATAACATGAGACTAACTTCTTTCAGCTACAGGAACCACTTCTAGCTCAACCACTTCCCAAACATCTTCTGCTACTGGTCTACCAGCCGGCTGGAAATATGCAGGTTGTTACACCGAAGGTACAACTGGACGCGCTCTATCTAATCAAAGAGCCGGAGGTGCTACAAACACCGTCGAGCGCTGCGTTGCCGAGTGTATCTCTCTTGGATACACTGTCGCTGGTTTAGAGTACTCTGAGCAGTGCTTCTGTGACAACAACCTTAAGAATGGTGCCGCTCCTGCTGCCGCCACCAGATGCAACATGCCCTGTGCTGGAAACTCAAATGAGATGTGTGGTGCTGGAGATATCCTTTCGATTTACAATACTGGTGAGTTGAAGGTATATGAGCCTCCTGCATCCCAGAAGACAAATTTGCCTGGGTCTTGGGTCTACCAAGGTTGCTACACGGATGCCAATGCCGGAAGCCGGGCTTTGATCTGGCAGAGCATCTTGACAACCAACAACACAGCCACTACCTGTCTCGGTCTTTGCCAACAATATGGTTATGAGGCTGCTGGTATGGAATATGGTCAGGAATGTTACTGCGGAGACCATTCGAACCTGGTCGCAACTGGCTCTACTCAAGTGGATGAAAATAACTGTCAAGTTTCATGCAGCGGTGACGCAACGTACTATTGTGGAGGTGGAAGCAGACTCTCATACTATAGATGGATCAACACTACAAATCCACTCACCAAGTGGAACACTCCTACCGGCGCTAACATGGGATCATACACATTCCTGATCGGTGGTGTTGTGGTTCCTCTCATCACCACTGTTGGCATCAACAACAAGATTGTCTTTATGGAAAAGTCAGGCACTGGTGCTCCCAACACCACTGGTACTTATGAGCTGGATCTTGCTTTTCTCAACGACTTCTCAAAGGCATGGAGACCGTTACATGTCAAGAGTGATATTTTCTGCGCCGCAGGTATCACTCTTCCAGACAAGAGGGGACGTCAGCTCAACATTGGTGGATGGTCTGGTGCTTCTACATATGGTGTCAGACTTTTCCAGCCAGATGGATCCCCAGGTGTTCTTGGAACAGCTGATTGGCAAGAGAACGTCAACGAACTCTCGCTCCTTGCCGGACGTTGGTATCCCTCTGCTATGGTCATGACTAACGGCTCTGTCCTCGTCATCGGAGGTGAGGTTGGTTCGAACGCTGCACCAACTCCCTCCTTGGAAATCCTGCCACATCCAGCAGGTGGTTACGAGAAGTACTTGGACTGGCTTGACCGCACCGATCCCAACAACCTCTACCCATTCTTGTGGACTCTTCCAAGTGGCGGTATCTTCGTTGTCTACTACAACGAAGCTCGCATCATCGATGAAGTTACTTTCGATACAGTCAAGACCCTACCCAACCTCCCCGGATCCGTTATCAACTACCTTGCCGGCCGAACCTATCCTCTTGAGGGAACCGGTGTGCTTCTACCACAATATCCCCCGTATTCGCAGCCAGTTACTGTTCTAGTTTGCGGCGGTTCCGCCAACGGAAACGCCATGGCAATCGACAACTGTGTGTCTACGCAACCTGAGGTCGCTAATCCTAAATGGACAATCGAGCGCATGCCTTCGCAGCGTGTCATGTCTTGCATCGCTGCCCTGCCCGATGGAACTTACCTAATCCTCAACGGCGCCAAAGCTGGTGTAGCTGGTTTCGGTCTTGCTACAAATCCTAACCTCAACGCCGTCCTCTATGATCCTACATTACCAGTCAACCAGCGCTTCAGCATCATGGCAAACACCATCCTCGCGCGTATGTACCACAGCGAAGCCATTTTGTTGCCTGATGGACGCGTCTTAGTCTCCGGCTCCAACCCCGAGGATGGCGTCAATCCAGAGGAATACCGTGTCGAGGTCTTCAACCCACCATACATCCTTTCTGGTGCCGCGCGCCCATCCTTTACTATCAACAACAAGGACTGGGGCTACGCAAGGACGAACATCGTCGCCACCGCCAACATTCCATCGGGCAATCTCGGTACTGTTCGTGCGTCCATGATGGCGGCCGTGTCATCCACTCATGGAAACTCAATGGGTCAACGCACACTGTTCTTGAGTGTGACATGTACGGGTGCCTCCACAGCCGCCTCCTGCACCATCACCTCGCCGCCCACGGCACATGTCGCGCCTCCAGGATGGTATATGATCTTCATTCTCGATGGCAAGACTCCCTCATCGTCCATCTGGATTCGTATCGGAGGCGATATCGCTGATGCCGCTGGCATTGGAAACTGGCCGCCTACTACTAGCACCTTCACGCACCCTGGTCTTGGGGCTGTTGGTACATAAGCATTACTGCTTCCTCTCGTTTTGTCTAGCGTTGCATTAAGGAGCGGTGTTTGGTGGTAGAGTGGGCTGGAGGGGTAATTATAATACGTGACGGATGATCAAAATATTGGGTTTGTAAGTAGATTGGACATAGAGTGATAATTCCCTCATTTAATGTATATATCTCATTCACTCGTTCAACCTAGATTCAATCCGTGCGTGAAGTTATCTTTTTAAATTTGCCATTATATAGGAGAGTTTTGAAGAATTGCTCGGATCTTGCGTTCTGTCTACGAGAGGCGGCGGTTAGAAAACTGGTCTACCCGTCTTTGACTTCATTTGCCCTTCACCCCTATCTAAGTCAGGTTCGATGCTATTAGCGCTATTTTTCTTGGCGCCATGTGAGCTCTTCCTCCGCTGTTGTAAGATTTCCTTGCTACGACTAGGAGAGTTCCACTTGTCGCTCGCTATTTCATTGTCTGTCAATCTATCTATCTATCTATCAATCAACCAATTAATCAGTCAGTCAGTCAGTCAGTCAGTCAGTCAGTCAGTCAGTTTTTTAAGTTCTGACTTATTTTACAAGTCCTAACATGAAACTCTGCTCGTTAAACGAAAGGGCTACAAAAGCTTCTATTTCTACGCAAGGAAGCATGCTCGATTCCGTAGTAGCACATCGAAGTCTTTTGGCAATGCTTCGCATATCGACGAGTTCTTCACCAGATTCAAAACCCACGCCAACAAGAGCCACCGTGTGCCCTCGAGACCATAATGCGCGAAAATTCTATCAAGTACAGCCGATTGAGATGTACTATCTCATTTGTGACATCCTGCCTCCTCAATCGCCCTTAGAAGTATGACCGCATCTTCAATTTCAACCCTCATCTCAGAGTTGGCCGTGAACTAAGAATTCGAGGCTTTAAAGAAATGAGATGTATACGTATGGTATACTATCTCGCCCAAATGAAGAACAAGGCGCCTAGTATTTTCAATCTTGTTGCGCAGCTCTTCGACCCTTATCTTGATTGGCACTCCACCGGGGCTGTAATCGTAGGCATCGTCATGATTCCATGTAGCATCCAGAACAACAATCAAGAGCCTAGACATACTTCCGATCCAATTGAGTTGTTCTGAGAAGAGGACAGTGTGCTCTTTCGGCAATACGATCAAGGCTAAAGTATAGGGAATCTTTGCTTTCTCATACCCAGGTATTCTGCAGACGTAATAGGTGCGTGGCTCTCTCGCGCAATTGCAAGTCCAGCCGTACCAGCAACTGTTGCTGCAAGATCTGAGCTCGGAACAGAGGTTTGAGGCATATAGTGCCCATCCCCTCTACAGTAGTGGCCCCTGATTCTTGGAAGATCTTTATGAACATTTTGTGATACACATAGGTGATATCATGAAGCAGAACGTCTGATGGCCCGATTTGTCGCTGCGAAACCGAAGACGCTAGAAGTCTCTATATTGTTGTTGACTGTAGCTCGCTGAGGAAGCATCCATCTGCCCAATTGACGACGGATAGCGGCACTCGACGACGTCGATGGTCCTCATTAGGATTGAAATCATCCGAGCCGCTAAACTGCTTCAGAACTGTGGCCCAACAGGACCGAAATCCATAACCGTCGTCATTTGTCGGACGTGGGAAATTCACTTTCACCGAGTTATCGGACGTAAAGAGCTCAGGTGCGACAGAAAATGGTGCAATCCTCCCAGACCTCTGCGTCATTGTTCAGAAGCTCAGATGCAATGAACTTTGCGGCATCGTAAATTGAGTTATATCTTATCACATTACCACTGGCCATCTTGACTGAGACATTGTCTGGATCTACAAAAACTGGCCCAGCTGGAGCTTCTGGCACCCAAATATATATCATTTTAACCGCTTAGCGAGTGGCATGGCTAGAAACAACACAATGGAACTTCAAGTCAAACGTCCAGGACACAGCGATTTTACGCTCAGGATAGAAACTGCTATCAGGGTCCAGACCTTGAAGGAGCTCATCAATGGCCAAAGTCAGTCACATTCAGTCAATCAAGGGTCCAAGTCCTCTAGCCAGAAACTCGTTCGGATCCCCGAAAATAAGCTGGTGTATTACATCAAAGAGGAGATTGAGATCTAGAGGTCTATTCCACCACTCCATCAGGAAATTTCCCTCGCTAATCAAGATGGTGTGACGATCTTATGCGAAAATGGAAGAAAACTGTCGTACTATAATATCACAGGTAATTCAATGCTATATCTCAAGGACACCAGACCAATAGCAGTCAGACAATGTGACGAAGGAGAGATGCAGATCTTTGTGAAATCGATGTCTGGGTACCAAGCTTTCGTTACTCACCTGTACGCAGCAGCTATATCACAATTGGCTAACGCAATATCTGCTGATAGGCGCATGTACACTATTTGTGCTAAACCAGATAATCCCATTGAGATCGTGAAGGCTCTTATCGAAGACAAATCAGGAATAGAGTAGGCGTGTCTGAGACTTCAGTTTGGTGGGAGGCAATTGGAAGAGGAAAGGACGTTAAAGGATTACAACATCCAAAAAGAGAGTACCTTAGATATTGTTGGGAGGTTACTTGGAGGAATGATTCCAATTGCTCATCAAACGGATAGACTCTATAGAAGCTGAAGAGGTCATCCAGAGAAATATAATTTCCTAAGAATATCAGTCTTTTCCGGAGATAATTTGACGTGCCCAGGATTTTGGGACGAGCCATTTGGTGATTATGAGACTGGGCGTCCCAGATATTGAATCCTCGATTTGACATATGGAAAAGGTGGTCAAGTTTGTTAAGCTTGCTCTGTTTTCTCTTAGATACATATATAACGGGCATCTACAAATCCATCTGATTGGCCTCAAAATGGAATCGTGCTCTGACTATGCAATTGACAACAATTACATTCCAAACATAATGCAGCTCCATGCTTTAATCCTATTCCTTTTTTAGGCTATAAATACAAGCGCCACATCGTTTTTGAGTAGCAATGTCGTTTCAACGCTATTTCTTACTCTGTGTAGCCAATGAGAAAGAAATAGTTTGTGTAACGCCAATTTTCAGGTGTAATTGCGACCCGTCCATTTCGGGTATACCTTCCTCAAGTCAAGACACCACCCGCCTTACAGCGAGGCGCCGTGACTAACATTAACAATGCCATTAACCTCCTTTGTCACACAGTTATGATCTCTCGTGATCTAGGGAATAGGAGTCAATCAGACATTGGCGTATGAATTTCCAAGACTAGCATAGACTTTGAGCCCTAGGTTTTCCCACCATGTACCCGTACTCTCCGCTTGCCGAAACCACGAATGAAATCCGCCTCCTCAGTCTCCAACCCGGTAACTTCAATGATGACATCTACTGCAAACTTTCGCATGCCGAACTTGATCAGAACCTCAGATTCACAGCCCTTTCATACACATGGGGCGATCCCAATGTGCAGAAGGCCATCGTTGTCGACGGTCATGCCTTAGACGTGACCATCAATTTATACGACGCGCTCCAGCACATGCGTCATCCCACGGAATGGCGAACGTTCTGGATCGATGCCGTGTGCATTAACCAGGCTGATCTGGGCGAGAGGAGCAGACAGGTTCTGCGGATGCGAGACATTTACTCCTTGGCCACGACTGTCGAGGTCTGGCTTGGGAAAGCCGATGGCGATGACGATGCAGCAGCAATGGAGCTTATCGGGAGGCTAGGGGCGCTTGTGCCAGATGCCGAAGAGCAATTAACCCAAGGCTCCGATGCCAAATCTCAAGAAGTGTTCGCGGAGGAGTTCGAGAAGTGCACGCCTGGTGTAGCAAGGGCTTTGGCCCATATCTTCAAGCGGCCTTGGTGGCTGCGGGTCTGGATCGTTCAGGAGCTGTCCCTGGCTAAACAGGACATGGCAAGAGTTAGATGTGGAGGGATGGTTTTGCCGTGGTTGTATTTTCTGATTACGGCATACGCCATCGAGTCAAGTTGGTTCATCATCGATTCTATCATATCTAGCGGTTTCCCTGATGAGCGCCTAGATGCTTTCATGCAGGGAATCCGCATGGCTCAGTGCCGAAGGACCACCCCAGCTGGCCCATGCTTCACTCTCCTGGAGTTGCTCAACCAGCACCGCGATTGCGAAGCCACAGATCCAAGAGATAAAGTCTTTGGTCTTCTTGGTCTCTCTGGAGATGTCGACAATATCGGGATCAAGCCCGACTACACAATTTCGCCGCAAGAGACCTACACCGATCTTTTTAAGAAGCATGTCGCCGCTACACGCTCGTTAGATATGATCTGCGCTGGCAGACATCCCAGAAACTTCAATGATCTCCCTTCTTGGGTGCCTGACTGGAGTACCGACCAGCTTATCCCGGGAATTTGCATTCATGATCGCTATGTGGGCGGTAACTCCGTTCCCGGCTCACCTATTCCGCATTTTGAGAAGTATATGGCTGCTGGTGACTCTTCCCCTCAAGTGTCGTTCTTCGATAACAATATATCTGTTGCGGCCGTCCATGTTGGCAATGTTGTTTTGGTTAGCGAGGTAGATGATGGAATGGCTTTTGAGGACATAGAAACGTTTGGGCGAGCGGATGAGAATGGTAAGAGCGGCAGCGACTCGAAGATATTTAATCACTGGTTGAATATGATACTTGATGATGGCCCGATTTGGGATGAGGTTGCTAAAAGATACGGTGTTGAGAATGTGCTCGATACATTTTGTCGAACGTTGATTGGGAATAGGAACAACCGCATGATGGAGCCACCACAAAATTATGACAGTGAAAACGACAGCGAAAGGTGAGCGGATTCTATGGCAGCAATATCTCTTCTAACAAGAGTAGTGGCGGATCTGATATCATGGATGATCAGGAGCAAGAACAAAGTATATCTGGTCAAGGAGAAGCTGATAGTAATGAGGATCCTGTTAAAGGATCAGCATCAGAAGAAGATGATGGTGACGATGAAGAAGCCCTCTTCTCTCCACCAGATATGCTGAGCATGACGCTTGATGGCTTCCGGGCTTGCCTTCAAGTTTCATGGGGCAAGCGCCTCGCCATCCTCGACAGCGGACATATAGGTATTGTACCATCACATGTACTTGTACGTGATGCAGTAGTTGTTGTTCTCGGGTGTTCAATGCCGCTTGTGTTACGACCAATTGATGCTTCACGAGTGAACTTCATTGGAGAGAGCTATTTCCATGGCATTATGAAAGGCGAACTGATGGAAAAGCCTGATGTGAAAACGCTGGTCATGGAGTAATCACCAACAAAGTTTGTAGCCTAGCAGGGTAAAGCTTCCCATCATCCGCCTCCAATTTAAGGATGTGGAGCATTGCCAGTGCCGTTCTTTCTCCCCGCTGCCTTGACCTACAGACTGCCCAATATGATCCCCTGTCTCCTCGCCCACGAGTTTCCTGAGGTTATAGAAGGCCACGGAGAGCTGCACCTGGTGAGCATCAGGTCTTTGGTCGGGTTGCTTTCGAGCTTAAGCTAGGAATTGAGCCTACTGATTGGGAGGGAAAGAGTAAGTTAGAGATGTGATACGCACATCATATCCCGACATGATCGAATCCATCTAGTTCCTTGATTGACAATCTGTGTTCAAATTGCATAGAAATGGGCACAAACAAGAGCATCGAGGATGACAACAATAGCAAAACAGCAACAGCAGATTACGTACAATTCTTGAGAAATTATATATAAGTGTTTTACAAAATTTTCTGTGAAAGCGGTTCTATCTTGCTTCGAATCTGGTTGATTTATTAATTCTCAATGTCCTCAACCGTATTCCATAATCTTCTGATGAAAAGCAGATGGACATGTTCTAATCATGATTTTACATTGTGAATAGGAATGCGTATCCTTTTCTTTTTAAAAATAAATCAAAGAAGAGGCACAAGAAGTAGACATGATCTGAACAGTAGAGCAAATAAAGCAAACAGCATTGTGAAAAGAACATCATCAGATATGGCATTTCATCTCTTTGTCATATAAATAGAGCGAGTTGATAGATGAACGCAAGTCTTCTTCACATACACCGTAAGACTTTGTTGGGCCATTGCTTATCATTGATCCTACTGTGCGCCAGCGATATGTAAATCCCCAGCATGTAGCAAGGCTGTTTTTCATTTGTCATACAAGTTTGTCAAGCATGGGTTAGAGGATAAAATGCGTGGAAAAGCGAAGTGTTTTAAGCATGAGCATAAGCATAAAGGTGAGAGTGAAAGCTTCCGACAACGTGTGCAATTTTGGCAACAAAATAGTGCAGGTCAAAGTTAAAGCGCTTTCCCCATCTTCAGCTTATTAATATAGTCCCCATTGATACTTTCGCGGCCTTTTCTTTAACCAGACCACCACCAAGGATCAAGCGTGATCACGCGGTTCATGGAGTCTGACTGTGTGAGGCTAGCAAGGAGACATCTTATTCAATGACGAGAGGTGCCTGATCGCGAACAAGAGTGCGAATTGAAGTTCAGACATGACTTTAAGCTTGGGGAGTGACAAGGGTATGCATGACTATGATGTAAATTGGTAACAACAAGGTTTGCATTCGTCGAGGGATTTTGTACATGTGAAGGATAACCAAAAATTATTTACAACACTTCTTAAAGGCGGTGTCCCGGTTGTTCTTGTCTCTGGCACTGTGAAAGAAAGCAGGATGAAACAGGGCTATCGGCCTCCTAGCCTTCACCTGAACAAGCGGGATCATAATTCCAGCTATGGTATCGCTATTTGGGTAAAGGAAAGCTTCTATGATAACAAGAGCAAACTCTTCGTCACGACTTAGCGGAAATGTAACATACAAAAAGAAAACCGCAATATACTTGAGGAGAAGCCATTGCTTTTTATTTTGAAAAGGATGTCGAGGAACTTGATAAGGCATCCTGAGCGACCTACGCACCAAGCCGCAAAGACCAGGTGATGGGCACTGCGCAATTATGCATACTACATAATATAACCCATTTCGAAAGACGCATGCCCTCTTGTAACCCCAGGCTCTTCAGAAACACCGAAAACCCATGAAGCCTCCCTGCGCCGTGCTCTTATATAGGCAGAGGTTTATTTGACCTCTGTGATCTTGGATGAGGAAGCCTTGGTCTTTGCCGGTGCCTCGTCTTCATCATCGTCGTCATCATCCTCTCCCTCGAGTGCTGGCATATCCTCATCCTCATCGTCATCGTCATCATCCTCCTCCTCGTCTGCACCTGCATCGCCTAAGCCAGCACCACCGAGCTTACTGAAATCGATTCCTCCGAAGTCCTAGACGTTTGTTAATTGGCAATCCTGAATCCGGAATATTTTAGGTTGACGAGCATTTGCATTGCGCTTGTGCTACGCCGCAACTTAGAAGATTTGGGATCACTTACACCACCAGCGCCTCCCATCATGCTGCTCATGTCTCCCATACCTGGCATCCCTCCTGTACGCTCATGGTTAGCCTCTATATTCGTAGCATCTAAAATCACAAACCCATGCCGCCCATATTACCTAAGTCATCTTCGGGAGCCTCGTCTTGCTCATCCTCATCAACCCACTTATCAAAGTCAGTCTTGAGGAAATGAGCTTTCTTCGCCTCCTTCAATAGGCGCGGCCAGAACTCTTCCTTCAGCTCCGTCTTTGTTAGAACTAGCTGCACGTTCTTCATGGTGTGGTTGATCTTGACGTCTTTGGGGTCAATCTCGGCATAGAACTCAAGCTTCACGGCATAGTCTCTCTTGAGCGAGTCCGAGTGGCCGCTGAAGCTAAGGCTCTGTTTTTGAATATCAAGCTTGAGATTCGACTTCTGGACATCGGGGACGGTGATCGTTAGGTAGATGAAGTTCTTGGCGGAGTCAGTTGCGCTTGAGCGTTGAGCCCAAAGAACTTTGTAATTGCGTTAGCTAGCTTGTTCATAGCTTTGAATCTATTATATATCATGGGCTTCACTCGTAGAGGAGCTTTGGTCGGCGGTAGGCAGAGGCACCTGAGCTGAAAAGCTTCAAGAGAAAAGGTCTCACCTTCTGGAGTCGCGGGAGCAGCCATTGTCAGTGTAACCGTAGAGAGTTGTAGAATTGGTATGCGTAAATGCAGGGGAGAATCAAGAAGTATAAGGATTTGTGGTTGAGGTCTTAGATTTAGAAATTATGAAGAGGTTGTTGACGAGCAGAGAGAGAGAGAGGTTGCTTTGATTGTGGGTGTGGGCAAGGCTGCACCTGAAATGGAACCCTCTCGAAAGAATTGGATCCCTGACGGTTGACCGTGACGATGATTGGATTTGGGCCCGCGGACCTCACTAACAGTTTAATGGAATAATTAGTTTGTTTGTCGGATTAGAGACAATTGATCAGGATTGTAGTTATTATAAATGCATCTGTGAACTTGAAATGTGAAATATATCGTTTCTTCATCTTTTCTTGTTGTTCCACGATTAGGCTGCCCCACGTTTTGAGGCTCTGGTTGGACGTCACTGGCGGGTATTCGTATGAAGCAACCCTCACCACAATTAGACTCTTGACTCAACTGTCACAAATACCACACTCTACACTTGTTTCCATACGGGGAAGCGCTACGGCTTTGTACATACGCTGCGTGGTCGTGAAATCATAAAGACAGTCAACATGGAGACCATGAAATCGCTCTTTTGGAAGCCTGATCCCAAGGCACAGGTAATTACTTCTGGTGTATATCGTAGTCCATATATTAACGGTTCCCAGGTGCGGAAATGCAATACATTAATCAGACAAAATGTCCGTAAGCTCGACCGTGACATCGCAACCCTCAAGGTAGTCGAGAACAAAACCAAAACCCTCATAAAACAAGCCGATGCACGTGGAAAACGGAATCCTTCCCAAGCAAAATCAGCACAAAACGAAATACGAGTCTTCGCACGCGAGCTTGTGCGGACACGGAAGCAGTCGCAGCGACTCGTGACCTCAAAAGCACAATTGAATAGCGTGGGCATGCAGGTATCGGAGGCATTTGCGACGCGGCAGATTGAGGGGAGCATTAGGGCAAGCGTAGGGATTATGAAGGATGTGAATACGCTGGTCAGATTGCCGGAGCTGATGGGTACTATGAGGGAATTAAGCCAGGAGCTGATGAAGGCGGGCATTATTGAAGAGATGATTGACGATAGTATGCCCGAGAGCTTGGAGGAGGATGAGGAAGAAGAAGTTGAGAGTGAGGTTGATAAGGTGCTTGGGGAGATATTGCAGGATAAGATGGGGAAGGTTGGAGCTACACCTACGACCCCGACGCCAGTGCACGAGCCTGTTGCGGAGGACGAAGACGAGGAAGATGCGGAGGCTATGTTGGACCAGATGAGGGGTCGATTAGAAGCATTAAAGAGCTGAGCTGCTATATTATGGTGGGTATGGAGTTTGGGTATGAACAGGCAGTTAACGGAGTTCATGACGGCAATTCTACAAGAGCTTTGATATTGCTTGGTGGGGAAACGCAATTTTAAGCTGTCTCTATCAAGACTGGATGAGACGAGTTCGGTGATTCAAGAGGACGGGATTGTCATTAGATATTACTTGAAGCCATCCCAAGGTCTTCCCACCACTTTCCCCTTTCCATCAAACTTCACACCTTCGTCTCTGAGAAGCTTGCGCTTCTTATCATCATTAAGCCCTGCTTCACCGTTTCTGCCCCAACTGCCACAAAAGCCACCAAGCCCTCCTCCACTTGCCAGTACTCGGTGGCAAGGCACCTGTGGAGCAAAAGGATTGTTCTTCAATGCATTCCCTACTGCTCTAGGAGAAGAGGAGAGATGCTTAGATATTGCAGCATACGTGGTATATTGGCCGCGCGGAACTTGACAAAGCGTCGTTAGCACCTTCTTTTGGAAAGGAGTTTTGTGACACAATGCTATTTTCTTCAAGTATGATATTAGATCTTCTGAATCTTCCTTGGTGACTTGATTCTGCTTTGTGGGATCTGAGACAGATGACTGGTTTGATAGTGGTGGTATTGTCCTTCTTTTCTTACCCTCCAAGCCCTCCAATAGTGTTCTGACTTGTGGTTCGACTGCCTCCCTCTTACGCTTAAGAACAGGTGGTTCAGGAGGTAAAGGGAGGCTTTCTTGTTTCTTTTCCAAATACGGAAACCCTCCCAAATCCACCAGATCCGCAGATTGTATGTTTGGTATCTTCGGCGTATCTTTTTCCTGCATTTTTTTTCCTCAAGAATTATCGGGCTCCTTAGTCAAATCTGGTTTGTACTATGGCAACACGTTCCCAGAGGAGCAGGAGCCTTGAGTCTCTACGCGGTTTTCTTGTTGATTTGGCCGTTCTTGACGCGTGACCAAATCCTAACGCGTGAGCAGGTTCCTTCAGGATCCGCACTAGGAATACAGGCTATTCCACCTCCTCCAAGTGCCGACTACCGATCGGAGGCAGCCTTGTGCAATTTGGTTGAGTTGAGGCTGTGCAATGCTACCTCCGGTATTCTAACTAGATCAGGTGTGGATGAAATTAAATGAAATTGGTTGAAGTGTTGCGAGAGTCAATGACGTCGGTGGGGAAGAGCGTGGAAGAATGGTTATCAGATGAAAAAAGGTGTGCATCCATGTTCCCTACTCCATGATCGAATTTCTAAAAAAGCCACCATCGTCAAGAATAATCTGCTAAAAACCAAGATGTCATTTTGGGAAAACATTTAAATTTTGCTCCTTTCGCATTATTTGTCTCATTTAATCGGCTTTAATCCATCGCAGCTCCTTCAATATTTACGAATACGCTTGGGACCCTGAACATCATCCCATTACAGGGGATTTAGGCGAGAACTAGGGTGCTGAATCCATTGTGAGCCTTTGCTCAAGCTCCCGCAGCTCCCCCCCGCTCTGTCAGCCAAGACTTTGCTATTTATCGCCAACCTTCATATACTCGCTCAACCTCCTGGCTTCTACTGATTTAATAATTAGACCAAAAAACAAGAATAATCATGTCTGAAAAACAAGGCCTTGCTGGTGGCATTTCTTTGCCTCAACGACAGGTTTCTCAATCATCTAGTGTTCTCAGTGACGATGCTGTTCCTGGAGGGGATCCCAACACCGTAAGTTTACCAGTACCATGTCTCTGGAATTTGCTTATGGTTTTCTAGACTTCTGCTCTGTTAGGAGAGCGTCTGCAAGCTTGGAAACACGCCGTCGGATATTTAGAAGAGTATATTACGGCCACTGAAAAATCACAGCGGGCACATTCAAAGGAATATGAGAAGATATTGAAGGTCTGTACTATGAACAAGCTCGGCTCCTGCGGAAGTTGTCACTGACTTCAATTAGACAATCGCAAATCCTCTCAGGGAGGGCCATCATTTCGATCAGAGTCTAGGAGGTATTGCCGGACTTTTTGAGAACATGCGAGTCAATACACAGGCAGGTTTCCCAGGCGTTCCAGCGATGAAGTCCAGCTAACATGAAAAAGGGTCTGGCAAACTCCCACCTTGAGACCGAAAAGAATATTAAGGGCTCCGTCCTTCCAATTCTTGCACGCCTCCATACAGAAATCAAGAACAAAGCCAAGGAGCTATCCTCAGGGGCAGCAAAGGGAGCGAAGGAGGTTGACAAGGCGCGAAACACCACACAAAAGCACATTGAGCTCCTTGGCCAGCAAACTGCTAACTTCGAATCCACTGGCGGAAAGATGAACTCGTACGAGGATCCTTATGTTGTACGCAGACAGGTTCTCCACCGCTTGAATAAGCAGATCCTGGAAGAGAACAACAGCCGGCACGATCTCCTCGCTGTCCAAAATAATTTTTCAAATTTCGAGAATCATGTCATTGAGGTTATCCAACAATCTTTAATGGCCTTCAATCAGTTTGTGGGTGGTCAGGCCCAGAAGAGTCAGACTCTGTACGGAGACATGCTTGGAGCCGCTCAACGTGTGCCGCTTGATTTCGAATGGGCCAATTTCACGGTTCGCAATGCGGAGAGGCTGATCGACCCTAGCGAGCCAGACAGGAAAATTGACGACGCTAGATTCCCAAATGAGAATCACAAGAGCACAAAGCCTTTGATCGAAGGTACACTCTCGCGCAAGAGCAGGAATAAGCTCAGCATGGCCGGCTATAGCACAAGCTACTATGTCATTACGCCTTCGAAGTTCCTCCATGGATTTAAGGACAATGATAATTTCCGAACTGATCCGACCCCAGAGCTTTCCATTTACCTCCCAGATGCAGTTATTGGTGCGGTGAATGGTGACAAATTTAACATCAAAGGAAAGGATGTCAGCAAAGGTATTGGAAGCAAGCTCTCTGGCTCCTCGGAAATAGCCTTCAAGGGCCACACAGCAGCCGATGCGGAGAAATGGTCAGAAGTCATCAGATTAGCAGCTGGTGCTACCGGTCCAGCCGCAGCCAGCAGTGGTCCATCGTCGCCAATCAGCCCTGTAAGCGAAAAGAAAAACACCTCTGGACCACCTGGATATTCAGAGCAGGTAACTGGCAGCACATCGTCAGCGAAGCCAGGTCCTATCCAAACACAAGGCATTACTGGAGGCCAAACTGTGGCCAGCCCTGCATCCGCAATACCAGGAAGTGCTGTCAAAGATCTTGCTCCAGAGAAGAGCGGGGTATAAGTGACTGATGAGTGTTTTACGATTGTTATGATCTTGATTTTATAGCAGCGAAGCGTGTTGGTTGCATTTATATTGGTCGATAGGATATCAGCGGGCCTTTGTCTGTTTACATCGAGCTTCAGCTATGGATACATAGAAACAAATTGTTAGTGTTTTTATTCTCATGTCTGTCATCGCACGATGATGAAACTCTTTGACAATCTGAAAACGCGCAATCCCACAACTGAGTTATCGAGCAGGACTTGGCGTACGAGATCCTTTATTATTGGCCACTTCCGCTCCCTCAAGCGAGGCTGCTCCTTTTCCACTTCGTAGCATCATCCAGCATTCCTTATCTGGAATGCTTGCCTCTATAAACTTCTATTCTAGCCATTTTCGTGCTTAGCCTTCACTAGCATGGTTCGTGTAACACTGCCGAGTAAGCACTTGGTAAATTTGATCTGTCGTTGAACAAATTCATAGTTTATTTTATGCCATTTGCCCAATTGATTTTCGGATTAACTTTATTTATACATTTCACTCGTATAGCAGCATCATCTGCATCCTCAAGTTTGCCCTTGTTGCAGTTGCAATTGGTATTTCCCGTTACCACAAAAGTACGTAAGTATGTAAGTATTAGGTGGAGTACCAAGCCCGATATTAAGTTTCATAAACCTTGGAGACACCACAAAGTCGATCATATACTTTGATTAGCATCTGACTGAGCTTCGAGATCTTTACCTAATCTCACAATAGCCTTACTCTCATTGGTTCAAAGTTTATAATCTTACTGCTAACTAGTGCCTCACAAACCTTGCTGTCAGCTGCTACGAGCTCTATCCGCGTAAGTTGCAAGGCGCATAGTTCAGACAAGACTAGGCTATGATGAAATGTATTTTAAGATGTGGGATGATATAATACCATTGGAATGAAAGTTCTTTGTCCCCTCAAACCTACGTCGTCTTGATTACAATACTTCTTGGTTAAAACATTCCTTCGAAGCTTAAGCTATCTCCTTGTACTCAGTTCCCCGCCATAGCTTTATAGAACTACCCAATGGGACTTCTCAAGAAATCTGTAGGTGCTTCCCCATTCGAAGAGATTTGAAAGGTGAAAATATGGACTCACAACCACAGAAAGGCACCACGGCCCCCTCGATAACCACCACAACGAGCGCCATGAACTCCCAGCCCATCGACAACGCTCCTCCCTATAGCCACGCCATCAACCCCAATCCCGCCTTCAACCCTACCGAAAACGTAAACGAGAAACATACCTACAACTCTCCGCCCCCAGAGGGCCAAGGCCAATACCCCAGCGGAGAAGCGCCATACCATAATGGCCAGAGCCCACAGCTAGAAAGCGGAAACGGGATACCGGGACAGGAGAACGGGGCCGGGGCGCGGCAGCAGATGGCGCCAAAGAATACCTACGCCTATGCGACGCCGTTGGCCTCGCTGACGCAGGGTCCCGCGCCGGTGGATTGCCCTTCATGCGGCGTGCGGGAGCTCACCAGGCAAGAATTCGAATCCGGGGGGACTACCCAGTATGTATCTCCCCATCCTCCTCGCAACCCCTCTCTCCCGAGGCCCCTCTAGATCTCTTCCCCCCCCCCCCCCCTTTTTTTTTTCGGGATTAAGGTTTTTTTTAATTTGTTTGCTAACGAGGCTCGTCAGCCTGATGGCTCTCCTCTTCTGCTGTGTCGCTTGCCTAGGCTGCGTCCCGTACATCGCGACGTGGTTTAAGGACGTGAGGCATCTGTGCGGGCGTTGCGGCGTCCACCTCGCTACCTGGCATAAGAGCGGACACGTCGAGCTCATGCCTGTTGCGCATCAGCGGGCTTAGGATCGCGCGGTTGACGGGTGTATGGAAGGAAGTTTGTGATGAAAGGGGGGGGGGGGGGGGCTACCCGCGCCTTAGGAATCTTTAAGGGGGAAGGCAAAAATAATAAGGGGAAATATACGAAGTGCCATATGGATCGGGAGAGGCGTTAATTTTTATTTTTATTTGGACACCGATTCTCGTTTTTGCAGCTGAATATATAATTAGCTGCGGATGATACGATACCTTCTAACCTCCGTTCAAGGCACATATCACACTCTATACATCCCAGCTCCCATTGATTGCTTAGTGCATTCATGTTTTCAAACAGCTTCTACATGCCAGTGCTTCCTCGGATTCACCAACCGTTCCCTTGACGTCAATAAAATCGTAAAAAAAAGTGCGTGGACCTAGTATAAAAAGACCTCGGCATATTCAAAATCAAGATAGCCTTATTCATCACAGGAAGCCAACGAGAGATAAATTGGGGATGCGGACAGGGTACCGTATAATCGGAATGCGGTAGCAAGTGTTTCTGTTCATAGCTTATAAGTTTGCCCGCAGCAAGGAATTGTTGTTAATAAAATCTTCCAGCACGCTTTTCCCAGTCGCTGTTGTTGCTATCGAGATTCCATTCTAGCTGCAAAGTAAATAGCATTCAGAATGCATTCTACTTAATAAGTGAAGTAATGTAGCCTATATCTTCTAGTTTAAAGGTATGAGAGGGGCCTGGCTTGCAAAACCCTCGCTTAAAAAGGGGCCAATGTGCAACAAAAATTTAGGTACTCTTGCGAGTTCTTGTGATGTATATATTGCAAATATGTTACGACATATTGCCAGACAATATCAATATGTAACTGTATGGTATATTATATGAGGTGAGATGTAAAATAAAGACACCCAACGGTCTAGCTTTCATCCCCTCATGTGTTCTTCCTATTTCATTCAGAAAATCATTGTCCCTATGGTATCCTCAAACGCCGGAAAATGCCGTAATAAGACCTATCTATTATAATGCGCCGTTTTAAATGTAAAACCCCGTGTGTGCTGTTGATAGCCATTTGTGCTCCCGAATATCCACCGCGCCATATGCGCGGTGCGATCATCTTTTAGTGAGCCCTCTCTCTTGCAAACATAAGCTGTGCTCTCCTTTGTATGTCATTATCACTCGACATAGTCGTGTGTAGGTGCGGTAAATGCCTTTCCCTTGCACTAGAAGATATGGGCTGGCTGAAAGTCGCACTCGGACTACCAGGGGCCGAATCAGTTCGAGGTGGTGTGTAGGAAGGCAAGGCACTCATATCAGAATAGCTCATGCCTCGTACTGGCGCTTTCACTGCAGTGTTGTATGATGGGACTTTCTTTAAATCATCGAAAATTTCATTATCCTCTGGTGTATGCGTTCCACTTGGCAAGTTCGACACAGGGTGATCTTCCTCTTCACTGATCCGTCGGCTGAGAGGTTGGCTGTGAGAA